>JAKSZP010000132.1:0-181770 GCA_022478985.1 Massospora cicadina
CTATGAATTGTCTTAGAATAGTATGGCCTGTAAGCCTGCCACTGCTAGAACTGTGGCTAGTGATGGCGATAGCCGATCAGCAATGGTTGGAGGTGCTAGAACTCTAGTAGCCCAAATCCCCAGTCTTTTTCCCTCAGCTGAATCACCTGTATTCTACCCTCCCCTCTTACTTTCCCTTAAAGTCTATTTTGATAAAGTATAGAGTTTTTTAGAAAAAAAATCTAGCATAATTGGCTTAGCTTTTGGCTCTAAACTTCAACTCTATAAAAGGTCAGTTGTTCGAATCCTGGCATAATCACTTTTTATACACTTTTCTAAACTCACTGTCAATTCTGTCTCTGTCTGTAATTAAATCTTACAAGCTCTATTTCAGACACTTATCGTCAATAAAAAATTCTTAAATTTGGCACACTTATGTATCTTCAATGACAATCAATAATCCATCAAAAATTTTAATCTATATATATAAGAAAAAGTGTGTGCAATGCCCAGCTAAAACTAGAGCATGTAGAGCTCTGAAAATTTGACTATAGGTGGACGGGAGGGGGTCTGTGTGCACCTCGAAGCCAGATTTTCAATTTAATATAATAAAATAAACAGTTTAGTATGTAAGAAGTGAAAATTATATATGTTTTTATTGGAAATCGGTATATTGTTACGTATTAGAAGTCTGATATTCGGTTGATTCGTTTTTTCAAATGTTGGCGAACGGTTGGTGGTTTAGGGTTGATTAAGCTTAACAGTTTTAATAAAGAAATTAGTGATTGGTTGATTCGATAATTTAATTGGTTTTGGTAAGTGGTTGGTGATTTTGGTTGCTTTGATAAGTTTAGGTTTGTTTACGAATACGAAGAGGATGAAAATTGGTTGATTTGGTATATTCAATGGTTTTGGTTTTTAGTAGATGGTTGGTGATTTTGGATTCGATTTTAAGTTAGTTTTGTGAGGCAGATGGTGATTGATTTGGATGTTCAATGGTTTTGGCTAAGCGGTTTGGTGGTTTATCAATATGGAATATCTGATAAATTTTAAACACCATAGCAAAGCACAGGAATCTTGATGTTAGTTTTATAGAATCTTGAAAAAACCTGCCCAATTTGGTTCCCCTAATTAATAAAATACTTTTGGCAAGTTATGTAGAAGTTGATTTAGTAGTTTGGAAGACATGTCACATACACAATGATTTTAAATATATAGAGATATTTTGGGTAGCAGTTTGGTGTTATTTGATTGACTCGATTAGTTTATTTTGTTTGGCTGATTGGTTGATAACTTTCATTCGAATCGATAGGACATAGTTTAGTTTTGAGGGGTGATTGGTTATTGGTTGTTTTGATAAGATCAGTTAGGTTTACCTGAGAGGTTGGTGGTTTTGGTTGCTTCGATTGAGCAATTAGAATTGCCCGAGTAGCTATTGCTTAACTATATATAAAATCTAAATTAATAAATTTGAATCGCCTGAAATTTTAGACACCGTAGCGAAGCACGGGTAACACGGTTAGTATATTATAAGATAAAAGCTAATTTTTAACTAATACTATTGATACCATGAACAAACTCTATTGATTGGTTTGAAAGTTTTTTTATTTAATATAAGTTTTTTTATCATAGTTGTATCTCATCTCATGCAGTTTGTTTTACCAGTTTAAATCTAGCTGTATAAAATTTTTCCTTTATATGAACATTTTTGTTCTAATCTCAGTAATTTTGAAAAAAATGTAACTGTAACCATAAATAAAATATTATATTGGTAATAATAGATTTGTAATTGTTTTTAAGTAGTCATAACTAATAACCAATTATAATAGTACCATTTTATCTCTGCTTTTTTAATTTCATATAAATAGAGATTCCATTAAGTTTTAATTAATAAAAAAGTTACTTTTTGGTAAAGATTTATCTTACTTGATATACTAATGATTATAATAAGTAAGTATGTTATAATAAAAAAGTACATTATTCATTTGGAAATATAAAATTTACCCATAGTAACCATATAAAGTTTTTGTACATCCATAATATAAAAAGCTTAAGCTAACTAATAAGTTATAAGGAGAATGTATGCCAGTGAAACTGCAAGTGAGTTTCAGTTTAAACAAAAACAATTAACCATTCTCGAATTTCTGGCTAAAAACAAAAATTATTTTTGCGCTTAAAACATTTTAATTCTTTTTTGTATGTAATATATACTGCTATGAGAACGTACATGTTAAAAATATACAAATAAGCTGCAATGCTTCACTAAAAGATTTAACATCTAGTATAAAATTTGGCTTACCTCGAATAAACATCGAATATTTAATAAGAAATTATAATAGTAGAATCGAAGTAAAGGTAGTAAGTCCATGAATTGATTTTTTAATCATTATCAACTGCTGAGTTAAATACCATTATTAAACTTCACTTTAATAGAATATCAAATTTATAAAATCATAATAGTTTGCAAAAATCAATGAATAAATAATTATATATATATGTGATAAAAGTATTTATTTACAATAATAATTAATTTAACTTTTTTAACTTTAATAAAGAGTAATAAATCCCAGACTTCATTTGAGTTTTCCTTAAACTCAAATATAATTTTGTTTGTCTATGTACCAGATGGAAATGGGGGAGGTGAGTTGAAGTACAATGGGTTCAATGTTCTTTAAAAAAGTCAAAAAAATAAAACCAATTACCAATACATATGCTTGCTATACCAAGTTGGAATAATCTGGGACTAAAAAGATGTATGCTTGATATATGAAAAAAGATGTTTCAGTAAACTGTCGAGCTTCTAGTTATGATTAAACCTTTCATGAGAGTTTTCTTTATAAGATAAATAAACCATAATACTGTTGATTAAAGTTGGCCAACAGGGTTTTTGGTAGTGTTGGTCCCATGGTCCTCCTACAATGAATAAACAAAGTAGACCAATGTGGCTACAATATAGTTGAGATAAAAAAGCTAAATTCAAGTGAAGTTCCACTTTTGCTTTTGATGCATGCTAGAATCCAAACCAACCTTCAGTTGGTAAGCTTGGGTTGATCACTCTCCTCCATAAACCTCCTGAGTTTTGTGACATATACTTTGCTTTTACTTAAGCAAACTCTTGGAGGCATACTTGGTATTGCTCTAGTAACAATCTCAATGTTCAGTCTGAAATTACTTTAGTCCCAGATTTTATGAGTAGACTAATTACAATATGGTTTATATACCCTACCACAAACAAAATCAGCTACGGTTTTAAACCAATTGACTTTGACATGTATGGCAGTGCTACATCTGATGTAAACTATCAGATTATTCAATGCAAGTTTCAAATTATTCTGCTTGCAAGTCTAGAGTTTAAATTTTTAGATGATAATTGGCTTTAAATGCTTTGAGAATATTAAGCTAATATCAGTCTTTATATTCATGCGGATTACTAATGATACAACATTCTCAACTTAATCAATCATATTAGACTTATCCTTATTTTTCAAGCTAGCATAGATAAGAATAGTTAACCTTGATAATTTATGACATAACAAATTAATAAACATATATTATTGGATTCTCAATTATTTAGATCTCAGCTAACAATGCATCATACCTTGCAAATTCTTTAAAGCAACTATATAAATTAAGAAGTTGGTTTAGCAGTTTATTCTAAGAACATTGATACTATAATATAATGATAGGCTTGAATCAAATTACACTGCTAATCCCTTTGCTATGTGACTTTCAAGTCAAATTTTCAAATCTTTAATTCATATTTGGTTAACTGAACTTAAGTTATATAAACTACTAAAGTGCAAATATTTTTATATTTGAGGTGGGCTGACCTGGGGATGATACTGCACCAATGAGGGGAAGTGAAGAAAATGGGAAAGGAGGATAAAACCTGGAAAACCTCCATGCACAGCGTATGATAGGCCAGGAACTCCATGGACCACCTTTGCTATTTGCTATCTCGGTTCAGGGCATTGGTTTGCAAAACCAACACAGTCATAATCATCCCCTACCCAAAGTTCACTACCGGGATTGAACTCAGGGAGGCAGCGGTAGAG
Source organism: Massospora cicadina (assembly GCA_022478985.1). Classification (NCBI taxonomy): domain Eukaryota; kingdom Fungi; phylum Entomophthoromycota; class Entomophthoromycetes; order Entomophthorales; family Entomophthoraceae; genus Massospora; species Massospora cicadina. The sequence goes on from JAKSZP010000132.1 coordinate 4,035, forward strand.
GACTACTAAAGAGCAAATAGTATCTTTAATTATATCTTATACAATTTGATTAAAGATTTGTTTTAAGATGTATTGGTGTTACTAATATTAGTTGTCAAGAATTGCTGTATCAGACAAAATGATAGCATCAGAAACAAAGCTTCTATTTAATGACTTCTTTCAAAAAGGCAAACCTATTTTAAAATCTCTTTATTAAAATTAAATAATATGTAGTTTGTTTAATTTTTAATTTCTAGCGTTCTATTTATCTAAATAAGTTGCAAAAAATGGGTTATTAAAGCCTATTAAAATATTTTACTAAATAAACAACTAAATGCATCTCAAATTTTTAAAGTAACTACCAGAGTTACCCAGCGTTGCTTGGGTTTATTTATTCCCAGAGAATTTGAACTGATTAATTTAGGGTTTATATTGTAAAGTGGAGTTACCTGGCATTGCTCAGGTTTATTTATTACTAGCATCCATTACCCATGCTTTGCTATGGGTTATAAATTAACAGATGATTCTAAATTATTTTAGTTTTTAGATTGGTAGATAGCTATCAATAAGTCCAAAAACTATTAAACCTATTAATATTTCAACTCCAACCACTAAACCAAAATCAATTAAGCCTGCCTAATTAACTATACCATCAATCATTTATCTGAAACTATTGAGTCCACCAAATCAGCCAAAAAATGAACCACCGCTCAGCAAAAACCAATTTTTGGACTTACAAAACAACCAAAAACTACCAAACACTTATCAAAACCTGTGAAAAAATAGAATTAAATGAATTTAAAATGCTCAGCCAAATTGCTATATAATTAGCATTAGAAATATATATTAGATCCTGTATAGGACTGATATTAAAATTTATATGGTTTTATTAAAAAAGGTATATTTCAATTCTCAAACTTTATAAAGTAATTGTGCCAAGTTTGGTGATTTTTGGTTATTTGCTTGAGATAATGTGTTCAATATAAAATAATAGAGAAATTATGCCTCCTCAATAAAACCCTTTTTGAAGTTGGCACATCTTCCAACCTGACTTATAAAATTTTGCTCACAAATCAAATTTATATCTTATGTCTAGATTAGGTCCAAATATAAACTATATGCAACTTAGGATATACAGTGTTGAGTATATACATTATAAATACTGATTATAATCAGTTAAAATAAGGCACCAACTTCAGAAAGGGTTTTATTAAAGAGGCATATTTTCTCATTTATTTTATACTTTTTAGAGCTTTTTTTAAAGGGTGTTCTTTTTTCCCAAAATTTTTTTGAAAAGGTTTATTTCTAAAAAAAACCCTTTACTCCCAGTTCTTTTCCCCCAAAAAATTAGTGCATTTTTAAAAGTAACTCTTTTTATTACTTTTATTAAATATCATTATCTCTATTTATTTTTTTGACCCCTTACTATTTCTCTATAAAATTAAAGCTCATCATATATATTATATATAGTGACTTATAAACAAATATACTAATAATTCATTTTAATAAATTTAGTTATTTTATTGGTCAAATTATATTGGTTTTACTGATTGCCATTTACAATACTTCATTTTATTCAATTTAGATGATTTTATTGGTCAATGTATGCTAAATTACTGATTGCCATCTACAGTAATTTATCTTATAAAATTTGGTTGCTTTTATTAGTCAATCTATGGTAAATTTATTGATTGCTATCTAAAATAATTAATTTTATCAAATTTAGATGGGTTTATTGGTCAAATTCAGCAAAAATGATAGAAATGTATAATGATTTAAAATCATCCTGATATGATCTCATACTGCCTGGATTTTGAACATACCCTCATCCATAGGACATATATCAAAAGTGCTTCAAAGCTATCACTTCACTGATGCTGGAATTAAGTTTATCTGGAGTTGTATTAGTCCCACAAGTATCCATCACTTCTGATCCCATTTTGGTATACTTACTAAATTAAAGGTCAGATACTTGACCAATACTTACAAAAGTAAAATGGGACCTAAGTTGGAGCATCCTCTATTTTTTAAGAAGATTATCATTCAAATTGGTCCAGTATTTTCAGAGTTATGTGCAAATAAACATAAAAAACAAAAAAACATACATACAGGTCAAATTAAAATCTTGCCTTTTTTCAGTTGGTATAAAAATGTCAATGATTTTGATGCCCACTACCCTGGCATGGGGTGGTGGTGTGCCACCTGCTGGTTTGTTTCAACTGCCACTGAAGCGTGACCAGGCTGTTTCTGCTAGCTCTCCCAATGCTAACAGACATTATGTCCACCTTGGGACTTGGCCCACCACCTCACAAGCTCCCAAGTGGTGCACCCATGGAGCAATTCGCATTTCAACCTCTGGGTCAAATATGGAAATTTTTTCTCATACACAAATGTGGCCATCATTGAGATGGCCACAGCAGTGTATAAACCTGCTGGCTTTATTGATTTTTGCCCCTTCAAGGGGTATTTTGGTCTCAGCTTCCATTCTGAAGCTGATGCAACAGCAGCATCTAAGCTGCAGTTAATATTTAAAAATATTTCCCTTTCTACCATTTGCATCTGGCACCCAGATGAAGCCACTTTGGTGGTCCAGTTTATCAGGTTGCCCTCCCACCTTTCTCCCAAATGCCTCCACCACAAGCTTATGGAGGGTTTAGCCATTTATGGTGCAGACCCCATGGATGCAATTTGTTGTTTTAAATGGAGCAGATTATTTGGCAGGGCTGAACACCTTTGCAATGATCTGCCCATTCCATTGTGACACTCATCTCACAATTCTCCCTCATATGATGATCAGATCCACCCCTGATAACCTATTCTGGGCATGCATTAAGAACAGCTGCACCATTTGCCCCTTATATTTTGAGATTGATCACTTGAAGTGCAAGTGCTTTATGGCTTCCATCTCCACCACTTCTGCTACTCCTCCCTTCAGAGTTGGCTCAGCTGCTGCCATGCCCAAATTTTTCAAGTGGAGCTCAATTTTTCTGCCCCAACCTCAGCAAATTCTGGTGTGGCTTCTAAATCTGCAGCCTATCAAAATTTTAAGAATAAAAAAATTTGGCCAAATTATGCTAACCTGAACCATCTTTAAAACAGTTTCAGTTGAGCTGCCATAGTCAACATTTCTGAGCCAATCAGGTAAAGCCAACTTACCAACTCTAGTGGCAGGCCCAGCGTTAGCCAAATTAAATCCTTTCAAGTGTCTTGATTAAATTGACAAAAATAACCAGTTATATAATTTTAAACAGGATTTTGTATTAGAGGAGCTTTTCATTGATCCTCCCAAATTGCGCCCCCACCATTTTCATCCTAAAATGGCTATTCCATTTATAAAAATATAAATCAAAAGGCAGTCAAAGCCGCTGCAGCTTCTGACAATACCCTACTATGCCAGCAACTTCATGGAGCAATGGAACCTCTGGTTGAGGGTATTCCTATCCCCAATTTTCCTCATAATTTTGAGAAAGATGAAAAATATGAAATTGAGGAGCTTGCTTTTGATGTGAGCCATGCTTGCATCAATGCGGCAAAAACTTCTATTTTTAACCCTGCTTATTCTGAAACCTACTGGCGCATCAAGTCTTTCACTTGTTTGCTGGCTCTCATCACTTTTCTGAGCATCAACTTGCTCAATATGTTGAGGTGATGGATATTGCTGGCCTCATATATGAAGAAAACCCACAACTATACCTCCTTATGCCCCATGTCACTGATGCTACCACCCCAATGCTGTCTGCTATGGTCCACCAGATAAAGCGGGCACCAGACAAAAGCTTCCCCAAAGTTTCTTCCCCTTCTGATATGGCTTTCTAAGCTGTTAGCTGAGGTGCCATATTAGGAATTTTTTTATTTCTAATAATTCCTTTGTTTGGCCCATTTGCAAATAAAGATGCGTGGTGGCTCTTCCTTTTGGGTTAAGCACCACTAGTGCTAAAAAGTGATTTTGACATGATATATGTCCTATGGCTGAGGAGTATGTTTAAAATACAGGCAAGTGTGGGATCATATATGACAAGCTTAAATTATTATGGGGGGTGGATCATTTTTTGCATAGGTTGTCCAATAAAATCAGCTTGATTTAAAATGAGTTATTATAGATAGCAATTAATAGATTTACTGTAGATTGACTAATTAAATCAGCTAATTTAATAAAACAAATTGTTGTAGATGGTGATAAATTAAATTTAGCATAGAATGACCAATAAAGTCAACCAAATAAATGAAAGGATGTAATACAGATAGATATCAGAATGTTTACCATATAAAAGACCAATAAGATCACCTAGATATAAAAACTAAATTAATTAAAAACTACCAACCTTATACCTAAACATTGTACCAAATCAGCTAAAAAATTATAGATTAATGAGTTATTTATAAGATGATTTCCTAAACCACCACAACTAGTTGCTAACTAATTTATTCTAAATCAGATGATTTTAATCTATCTACCAGCTATCAGCCTGTTGTCACACACAGTTTTAGTTAGGCCAATACAACTATTACTTAACACTTTGCTGACCAAATGAATTGCATCTGAGTATAAGCTAACCACCACATATTTTAACAGCTAAAAGAACGCAGCTATTGCCAAACGGGGAGATCTTCCTGATTGGTCAGTAAAGTGTTGAGTAACCTAACCATCTCATCTATTATTCTTTTAAAAGTTAATTGACAAAACACAAAGATAGTATCATACATAGCAGTAAATAGATAAAATGTTAAGAAAGTTTAAACCAACCTTCAGTCATAAGGCATATATCATGTACTTAAGCTTTTTACCATAAGGTAGAATTTGTTATCATTTTTTATTTTAGATAATAGTTTGGTAACATTAATGGATAGATCTTCATATGCTGGATAGATTGATCACTACCCTATCTTAAAAGAACTAAGATAATGGATAGCTACTCCAACTAAGAGTATAAGAAGGATAATTCAGATAACTGTTAACAAGGTTTATGAACAGATGCCAGTTGCCAAGGTTTTTGTTGATTGGTTAAATCATATAATCTATAACTGTTAGTTTATCTTAATTGACATCTATGCCTATAATTTAATATGTGGAGTATAGTGTCTACCTATTTACACTTTGGTAAGACATATGATCCACTGCATAATTTAGAGGGCAAATAGATAAAAAAGGTGTATGATGCTGTTAAATTTTGAGAATCGCTCTCTTGATTAAATAATTCCTGCACACTTAATTGGCTAAAGTTTACCCAAATAATCCTCGATTTTGCCAGTGGCTTACAATATTTTGACCATTTAGAAACTCACTAGGCATATTCAGATAGCCCCAACTCTTCTGGCCGTTTTTGGTCTTAATTTCCCTTTTGTAATTGGGAACTTCAACCAAGGCAGGTAAAGTTACAAGCTGTGGATCTCAAGATCCCAGCTTGCCAACTCTCTACAAAAAGAAACTTAAGATAAAAACTGAAATGAAATTAATGAAATATAACTTTATTAGACTATGTTATTTGATAATTATTTATTAGGCCAGGTGCCAGTATTTATACCTCTAGGGCATCTCCTGGCCACATTTGAGCATGAAATCCCAACAGATTATTTTCCACCTCAGTTTGGCCCTTGAACTGATACAACTGAAACCTATTGCTAGGTTTATTAGTGGCAAAATAATCTCATATTTGAAAGGATTTCAGGAACAAAAATTGCAACAATGAGCGTGCAAAATTATCCTAGGATCATCTCAAAATGAGCTTCATCATACTGCTGATGAAATACAATTTTTGTGAGATTTTGGCATTGATTTAAATAAATGATGTATCCTTAATATAGATATCAGTAGGCCTCTCTCAATAGCACTAGGCACTCCCATTTGGGAAGTCCATGTGCAAGTGCTATTGTGCCAGTTACATGTGCTGACATACAAAATTTGCTCTAAGGTGGAAAAAGGATTATGTTCTTTCATCTATTTGTTCATGGGATTTGAAAAGTTTTCTTCAGGCCAATCAAAATTTGATTTCTCATGTTGAATATTTTATATTGGTCCTAATTAGTTGGGACTAGTTGCCAAGGTTTTGGATGTGACAATTGGCCTGAATCTGAGAGCATATTCGGCCCAAGTTTTTAATATGATAATCAGGTTAATTGATGTTAAGTTAATTGGCCCAAGTCATGTAGTTGCAGAAAAAATTGGCCTAAATGTGCAAGTGTATTCAGCCTGAGCTTTTGATAATATAATTAAATTGCCATTGCAATATCATCCTGAGCCATGTTATTGCAATAGGCTTTAATTATTATATTAGCTTGAGCATTAGGAGGATAATCAGCCTGATCTGTTGGTTATCAAAGGGTTTATTTTCAAGCCAACCACCAGAATATAACAGATGCCATACACTGGTTTGATGAGAAGGCAATTAATTATCTTAATTTTGATGTACCCTCCTTTAATATCCTTCAATTTTACCCCTAATTTATAGGTCTAAGGAAGCAGATCCTATTAAAACTACAACAAGCTTTTAGTTAGCGTAAATCATTTTAATATTAAACAAATACCTCTTTGTAACTCATATATAATTAAAATTAAAATTTAGAATTTATTTAAGGAACTTCAACCAGGGGATGGACATTACCAAAGCAAAGCAAAAAAACCCAAAACAAACTGGTCAGCAAGATATAAATAAAACCTCCAACTAGACAGGGAGCAGAAGACTGCTAACCTACCATGGCAGAGGGGGATGGAGGGTCAGGAAGAACAAAGTCAGTCTTAGCAATGGCATAGGAATTGGCGCTATTGAAGAGGAAGATATAAGACAAGGGTAAGGGCATTGGGGCATCAGCATGGTGAAGGATGAGGGCTGTAATGAAGGGATTAATAGAAATAATATCAGCCTGGAGGAGAGCTTCAAAATATTCTGCAAGATGATGTCCAGCCTGGAGGAGAGCTTCAAAATATTCTGAAAGATGATGTTCAGCTTGAAGGTAGGCATCTGGGAGTAGAGCGAAATTGGCAATAGATTTCTTAGTGATTTTAGTTTTTGGGATAAAGGCTGCAAGGCTAGAAACATATGAGGTAGCATTATCAGTGGTGTAGGCAAGCTTGGTAATTTCTTCCCATGCTTCTTCAGGAAAATCTGAGGGTAAGTTAAGCATATTGATCCCTTTTGAGAATTCAAAAATGGATTTTGCCACTTATTTGTGGAGGATTGGACAATGGGGAAAGTCCACCACAGCTAAAGAAAGCTAGTGGTCACTTTGGAAGGGGATGGCATTGGGTTTAAGGGCATAACGTCAGGGAAGGTAGGATTATCAAAAACAGAATTTAGAAATTCAGTTTAGTCATAGCCATCCGTGGGGCTTTCACCTGACTTGTCCTCCTCATCCATGACAATTTCACCTGATTCAATAACCTCATCCAATAGGGCCCAAGGATTTTGGTTAACATGATCAGGTGAAGCAGAATAAGGGTGGGTGGTAGTTGGCAAATGGGAAGTTGCTTGGTGGCGAACAGTGGTCCAAGCCTGATTAAGATTGGTAAGTTGGAATGTAGGTTGGTGAGTGTGGCTGGTGGAATTAGAGGGAGAAGATTTCTTGCTCTGGCCCAGAAATTAGAAGGTATTGGGGGGATGTGGCAATAAAACATTCCATTTGGATGCCGGTGACAAGGGTACTCTCAAAATTTAGGGGAATAGGTTACTCCTAATAAAGCAAACCTCAGCATCATGTATTTCTGCCACACCCTTTTATAATTGAGTTACTGAAGAGTTTTACACTAGATTAAAAAAGCCATTAAGCCAATTAAAAGACCTTAATTTACTATATATTATATTTATGCCTCAGTGGTTAATATAATATCCTATGAAATTCAAGGGTAGGGCAAAAATCTCACAGGGTAGGTATCAAACCTAGATATCACTTAATTTATCTATATGAGACACCTGGAACTTTTGGTCAATTTATCACTGGTATGAGACAAAGACAAAGACATCTGACATCATAACATCTACAATTAGTGGCTAACCACCATCCTGAATGGCTATAGGGATGTATGGGGAAGTAAACACTGTACCATATTCCTCTCTAGGGATGAAATTATGCTCTAGAGCGGCTAAGTGGGGTGTTGGCATATCATCAGGTTGTGGAACTAGCTTAGAAGGTAAGTGTAAGTCTGAGGGAGCATCCCCTCTTCCTAGACCAGGTGGTGTTCCCATTCCACACAGAAAGGGTCTGAGAAGGGCAGCTGTTTCACTTGTCTCACAGGGCGATCTTGCCCATGTGGTAGATGAGCAATGGGTCAGCTCTCCCTTTAAAATTCCATCACCTGTCCCCACAATTGCTGTCAGCATTACAGTTCTTTAGACTGTTATCGAGGTCTGAAAGTGGGCTCAAAGCTGAAATTTTGCAAAAAGGGTCAAAAGGAAACAGAAGAATGGATAGAATACTGAATATTTTATTTGATTAAAATGTGTCAATATTTATAGGGTGCATAGGGACATGGTGCCTCAAGGATCTTTGTAATCCATCCATTCCAGATCTTTCATGGCCTTCCAGATTGATCTCCTATTGGTACCCTCATTATATTTCGCCACCCACATAGACCAGATTGGTGGAAACTCCACCCCACGTGACTCAGGAAGAAGGGATGAGACTCCTTAAGTTATCTCCATTCAAATAGGCTCAAGTGTCAATTCACTACAGCTCAATTTGGAAGTGGGAAATTCAATTTGTTTTTCATCTCAAATCCTGACAATTCCCCCTCAAGATCCTGTCTGAGGGGGGTATAGTGCCAAAGGAACTGGTCATGCACCCTATTAACCATGGTCCCCTGGTTGACATCAGCAACGGAGTAATCTGACTTCACTTATGAATGACCTTATAATGTCCAGACCAAAAAAACGTCTAGCTTATTCTGTCAGCCTCCAGGTCAATGGTGATAGAAGAGAGCAAGGTCACCTAATTGAAAAGTTGATAAAGGAGGGTCAGCCGAGAAAAATTGGGATGCTTCTCTTCCTGTTGTGGTGACAATGCCTTGTGTGGCTAGGGCTTGAAGCCAGATAATTTCATTGGCTAAGGCCCTCATAGTTAATTCAGAGCTCTCAGGTGTGGAGGTCTCAAGCAATGGTTGGGTGCTACTTGGTAGCTGATGTGCACGCCCATATAGGGCTTCAAATGGGGACAACTTGATGACTCAGTGTTAGCTTATTCTGTAGGAAAGCAAAGCGCTGGGTAGGTAATGGTTCCAGTGAGCATGATCTGAAGCGGCAATTTTTTGTAAAATGAAAATAAGAGTTCCATTAGCGCGTTCTACCGCCCCATTAGTTGATGGGTGGTAAGAGGCAGCGAAACTTGGGGTAGTGCCAAATAGCGAGGTAAGTTCTTATACTACCTGTAAAGTGAAATTCAACCCGTTATCTGAAAGTAAGGCTTGGGGGCACCCATGCTGGGTAAAAATGGATCAAACAAGTAAGAGATCTGTGGCTTTGGCAGAGGCAGATGGGACCAAAATCGCTTCACCCATTTGGTTAAGTGGTCCATGGCTATGATAATATACTTATGACCATGAAACCCCGTGGGAAGAGGGCCCACCACATCAATTCTAATGACATTGAAGGGCCCTGTCAGGGTGATGACTGAGTGTTGAAATCAAGGATTGGCTCAGTCTTGAGATTGGCAAGTCATACATGCCTCCAAGACCTCTTGGATGGTTTCCACCATTTGGTCCCAGTAACATTGTGACTTCAGCCATTCATGAGTCTTCTTAACTGCCCCGTGTACCACAGTGGAATGGCCCTCTATAATAACATCAGTTTGGGAAGAAGGGCAGACATGAGTGAGTCACTTTTTATTGACCTTCTTATAGAGCAGCCTGTCCTTAATTTGAGTGTCTCAAGTCATCCTTCAGAGTTCAGCTTGGACCACGGGATTTTACAACTCCCATTGCTCAGGTTAACCTATTAAATTGTACAGCCAGTCCTTCTTGGGGGTTAAAGCTGCTAGCACCAGCATCTTGGAGAGGCCATCGGCGTTTTGGTAAAATACGCCTGTGCAATGGACAATGGTGAAATCATAGCTCTGCAGTCATAATGCCCACCTAGATAATCAGCCATATAGGTCCTTCATTTGCTGGAGCCACTGGAGCGAGGAGTGGTCTGTAACAATGGTAAGGTGAGTGCTATATAGATAAGACCGAAAATGTTTGATAGATAGCTAGACAGCCAGGCACTCCCTCTTGGTAACGCTGTATTTCAGTTCAATTTTACTCAGTGTCTTACTAAAATAGGCCATGGGATGGTTGACTTTATTTTCATCATTTTGGGCTAGGATAGCACTGACGGCAACATCACTTGCATCTGTAAGCAATAAGAAGGGTTGGTAAAATGCAGGTGGACTATAATGGGTTTAGTACATAGAGAAGTTCTCAAGCCATTAAAAGTATGTTCTTTTTAAGCTGCCACTCAAACGGCACTTATTTCTGCAGGAGGTAGAATAGTGACTCATCTAGGTCGTCAAACCAGGGGATAAACTGATGATAATAGCCCACCATGCCTAGGAACACCTGAATATCCCTTAAGCTTTGATGCATAACATTCTCTCTATGGTGTCAACTTTTTCTGGTATGGCTGGATGCCATCCTTGGAAACTTTGTGTCCCAGAAAGTCCAGTTCTGATTGGAAGAAGGAGCACTTTGAAGGTTTAAGCTTTATAGAAGACTTTTGGAGCTGATTGAAGACTTCCCTGAGATGCTCAATATTTCCATATAAGGTTTGTGAGAAAACAGTAATGCCATTTAGGTAGATGAGGATGCATGAAAGTTTCAAGTCCTCAAGGATACTATCCATGGCACTTTGAAAAGTGGCCAGGGCATTGCAAAAACCTTGGACATCCTTGTGGGCTCAAATAGTCCTTTGTTGGCTATAAGAGCACACTTGGCTTGATCTTCAGGGGCAAGCTTAACTTGCCAATATCCACTGGCAAGGTCCATGGAAGAAAAGTACTGAGATCTGGAAAGCAGAAGGAGGGAATCATCAATTTGGGGCAGAGGATAAATGTCCTTTTTGGTGATGGAGTTGAGTCACTAGTAGTCCATCACCACCTGGTGGCTGCTATCCTTCTTCTGAACCATCAGAAGAGGAGAGGCCCAAGGGCTGCGCGATGGTACCAGGAGTCCAGCGTTAAGTAGTTGTTTGAGTTCACCATCACCTGGGCCTCTTCACCCTGCTTTTTTGGTAAGGTCAGGACCGGAAGGGGGAGCGTTCCCAGTTTCCAAATGATGTAGGACTCCGTTCATTTTTCTGAAGTCGTAGGTTGATGCCAAAAATAGGTCCAAATACTCCTCCAACAACTCTTAAACCTTATGTTGTTGGTCATCTGAGAGGTCCTTTTAATATTAGTGTTGACCAGGCTAATCAATGGAGGCGTCTCCAAGCCAAAATCCCTTAATTCCCAAAATTTTGAAATCAACAATAGCCTCCACCAGTAGAAGGCGGACATAGGCGGTGGGACTGGTTGGACCTACTATTTTTGGGTTTGTTAGTAAGGTTGGCCAAAACACTTATATAGATCCAGCATAAGCTGGATCTAGGATCCCCAGGCAGGTTAGCATCTCTTTTGTGGATGAGTTGTCTAGGCCTCAGATTTCCAATAGGTATCCTGTGGGGATGTTGACATGGACCCAGGTGTCAGCAATGACTGGGACTTTGGGGGTATTGTAGTCGCCCTAGGTAAGTAGATCAGCATGTCCTCTTGCCCATAAACAGCCAGAGGGGGCAATCAGACTTGGGAGCCCCTAATGTGATTTTTTAGATAATTGATTTGGTCTTCAATCTCTAAAAACAGGCTCAGGCTTTGACCTCTGTCTTAGAATCACAAGAGGTTTTGAAGATCAGAGGGACCTGATGCCCTAGAAGGGATAGAAAGCCGCCATCATATTGAAGTACTGCTGAATAGTCTCAAAGGAACTGAGTCCCAAGGAGCAGATCATAGCTAGGGTTATTTAGTGCAACAGCAGGGAAGTCTACAGAAAGATTTCCAAGCTGTACCAGTAGAGAGGAATAAGCCCTTAGATTGGGTGCATTGTGGGCCAGCCGTGACATACTCCATATAGTGTGGCAAATCCAGAGCAATATTGATGTGCTTCATTAACTTGGATGATATGACGTTAATGGGGGAGCCAATTTCAACTATGGCAAGGACTGGAATTTTATAAACTTGAACTGTGACACAAGTAACCAGACTTCCAAACTGAGGCAGTAGCGTGAGAAACATGAGAGAGTCATCAGAAGAAGAGTAAGCAGTGTCAATTTCTTTATTATCATTGGATACCAAAACTTCTTCTACAGGAACAACAGCTCCAGGTTCATTCAAGATTATAAAGGATTATTGAGGCTGGGTAGGGATGTCAGCATGGAACACCTCATCCTTCATGATAACGGCCTTTTTTTGCCTCCTCAGCAAGTCGTTTCCAACAGGTCTTGGCAATGTGTCTGAAACCGTTACAGTAAGTGCATCAAGGTTGAGGATTCTTCTGGTTTTTGACCACATGGACTCTAGGACGGTTAGAGGGGCCTGTAGATGTAGCCTTAAAGTGTAGAGTCAATGCAGGGATCTTGTTAAGTGCTTTATTGATTTCCTAGATACAGGTAAACTCATTCTTCTGCCCAATCAAGTGCATTTTACTCAGGGTAGGACCCCAATGCAGAAATGACAGCAGTAATGGCATAATCCAGGGTGATAAAATTTGTAGTGACTAAGGGTTGTGCTTAGGCATAAAAACGGATGGAAAACTCCTTGGGTCTTTCCTTTTTATTCAGTCAGATACCCATGAATGCCTGTTTTTGGTTGGCCAGGGTTTGATTGCTGCTGAACTCTTGGACTAAGGCTGTACGGACCTGTTCCCAGGTGTTGCACTCCTTCAAATGGGGGGTCATGATCTTACAGGCAGTGCTATCTAGGCAGAAGTGGATATTATTTACCTTCTGCCAGTAGGTGGCCTCTTCCATGGAACTCTCATATGCATACAGGAAGGAGGCAATGCTTTTCTGGCAGGGGATGAACCTTTCTTTAAAACTAGGTTTAAAGTTAGTTACAAGAGGAGTGAAGAGAATGTTAACATCAGGGATGGGCGCTGGCTCTGAGATCTCAGTTTCTGCATAGGCGCGGGGGGCCTGCTGGTCTAGCCGTCACCATAGGCTTTAAAGGAGTTATTGGATGTCATCCCAAATTTGGTTGAGAGAGAAAAAGAAGCCTTGTTTGCAACCTGCTCCTTTAGGGATTAAATGTTGGCGCCCTGAAGGTGAAGCTGGCTCTTGAGGGTGATCAAATGGGTTTCAAACCCTTGACAAGTTTGTTTGAGCTGAGAGATGTGAGTATTGGTAAGCTTGGTAAAGGCATTGAAGTTGTCCATTTCGTCTGAAAGTGCCTCAATGGAGACCCTAGGGTTAAGGGGGACTCCATCAACTTGGAGTTTACATCACTGAGCTACAATCCAAATTTGATCATGTAGGGCAGCCAAGGCTGTTATCACATCATTCCGCCATGGGTCTTCAGAGCCATCAGGGATGGTTGCTGAGGGACCAGGGGGCCCTTGAGGTCCATGGGGACCCTCTGGTCCTTTGGGTCCCTCATGCCCTTTGGGGCCTTCAGGCCCCTAAGCCCTTCACTCCTGGTGGAGTAGTCATGAGAGGCCAGCTCATGATGGTGTTGTTGCAGGGCCTGTACCAGATCCTCGACTTGGAGAAGGCATTGATTCCAAGTTGCCCCAAGAACTTGAACGTTCTGACGCAGCTGGTCCTCAAGATATACAGAGATCCAGCTATCTAACACCACAATTTGATCTTGGACCTCGTTGATCAACTTTCAGTTATCAATAATGGCCTCTCAGTTGTCATGGATAAAGAGGAGGCTGCATTGTAGAAAAAAATGATGTGAGAGTGTAAAGCCTGGGTGAGCCCCAGTTGTTGGGAGATTTGATGGTTCAACCCAACTAGTTAGAGTAGGTGATGAATAGCTAGGTGAACAAAGTTGCGAAGGTAGCGTTTGAAACCCAGGGCAAGTTCTCCTGCCAGCAGCCGGGATGAGGCATAGAGGTCTCACATGGTAAAGGGAATGGAAGAGGCATGAGAGTGGCTGGAGCGAGCACCCATGGAGTAGATGCCATTTATTAATTGTTGGACAACATTATTAAGGTTCTTGTACTGAAGTTGGTACTGACTTCCATCAATATAGGGCAGGTAGAACTGGAATGTGGCCCAGAATTCTAACCTCTTTAGCTGTGAGGGTGGTACTGCATATCATGAGGTACCAACCTATTGAGCAACGCTTCTCAACTAACCAGCAGATTGATCTTCAGGGCTGCTAGTATTCTCCATTGTTTGTGATAGACAGTTTCACTTAAGAAAGCTTGGAGCTCCCTGTAGAGAGCACCACGTTTGTTGGCATTACAGTTCTTTAGACTGTTGTCAAGTGCCAAAGGTGGGCTTAAAGCTGAAGATTAACAAAAAGGGTCAAAAGAAAATAGAAGAATGAATAGAATACTGAATATTTTATTAGATTAAAATGTGTCAATATTTATAGGGTGCATAAGGACATGGTGCCTCAAGGATCTTTGTGGCCCCATCCATTCAGGATCTTTCATGGCCTTCCAAAATGACTGCCTTTTTTGTACCCTCATTGTATTTCGCCACCCCCATGACCAGTTTGGTAGAAACTCCGCCCCACATGACTCAGGAAGTGGGGATGAGACTCCTGAAGTTATCTTCATTCAAATAGGCTCAAGAGTCAATTCACTGCGTCTCAATTCATAAGTGGGGAATTTCATTTGTTTTTCATCTCAAATCCTGACAATTGCCTCCACCAAATTAGTATGGCAAATTGAGGAAATTTGCACTGAGATACAAGAAAGTCAGCAACCACTTGGTCCTAAAGGTTCTTATAAAGTTGATGGCAATGATCCCACAAAATCAAGGTATAGAAGCCTTAAACCCTCAGCAACAAAGCCTGATGGGCATGCACATTCAATAAATGGAGAATCATGTGTTAAATTCTTGGCAAAACTCACCAATGGCATCAGACCATTGGGAAACGTTGTTGTCAGTTCAAAATCTGCCTCCAAAGCATTAGGGACAAAGCCCACCAGGCATGTACCCTACAAAAATGTGTCCAGTGTTGAATCCTTAGTTAAACTTGCTAATGACATTGGGCCATTGGGAAATGTTGTCAGCAATTCAAAAAATCCCTCAAAAACATTACAAACAAATCCTAACAGCCATTTACTTTCCAAGACAAATGTTCTTAATGTCAAATCTTTTGCAGAACTTGCCAATGTCATTGGGTCATCATCAAAAGTTGCCTCTAGCCCAAAATCCTTCCCTCAAAAATTAGAACTATTGTTCAATGCATCTCGCTTGGCCAAACAGATGCCAAAATGACTTGATGCAGGTGAGTTGGGTATCCCAAACCCAATTTCTGACCTCTTGGGACCACCCCTATGTGGGTTGCCTTAGGAAGTTCCCATTGAATATCAGTTGAGATGTCATTGAACTAATGTAAATAAATGTAATGAAACCACAATTTGGGCATCTAAGGTCAAACTGACAGCGACTTTGGCCCACTGCAGACTCTTTCAAAGTTGGTTCACATTAGATTTGTGTTCCCCTCTTTTTCTCAAAGTTTGCTGGGTTAGGTTGCATTTTGAGGGCCTACAATCCTGTGCTTTTCTAAGTTATTCCCAAATCTATTGTCTAATTAAGCAGTTGTAACACACTGAGGAAAAGATGGTCAATTTTTGTAACTTTATATTCATTAAAAATCTCCCCAAGTTTCCATTATTTTTGATTTATTTCAATTTTTCCTTGCTGAACTCCCTATGGCACAAATGATGTGGCCCCTTGGGCCCCATATTGGCTGGCAATGACAGTTATGATAGTAACTATAGTTCCTAACACAGTCAACTGGGTTAACCATGTAAAGATTTTCTTGGAACTCAACTCAATTGTCAAGGCCATTCGCCAACAGAATATCAATATCCTGTGGGCTTAACTGGCTCCATTCCAGGTAAGGATCAGCCCCCTTACCACTGTTTTTGTACCAAGCTCTCCTATGAGGAGTCCCTAACTACCTAACATAATTGCCCGAATTCCCGCATCAAGTCCCACCAGGTCTGGAACTGCAACAGCCTTAAACCTTGCTGGGTTTTTATTTACACTTGTGATTTACCAGTGTACAATTATCACACTTCTCCCTGCACAGTTCAACGTAATTTGAGCAGCAATGCCTCTAGAATTCTGGATTGCCTTTTGGGTGCTTTTGAATAATGACTGGTAGGACAGTCTAAACTTTATCTAATGTCTCCCTGACAGTTACCAGGCTTCTATGACATCACTTACTCTGAAGAGCTAAGCCTTATTCTGTGGAACATTACTACCTAACTGATTAAAGTTGACAAAGGACAAGTTGTGGCACTGGCTTGCCTAACCAGTTGCCAAAACATTGAGTCAGTACATGAAGTTGTAGGTTTTGATGAGCTCAGGTTTGGGGAATGTAACCCAATGCAGCAGAAAGAGTTGTAAGAACTTTTGGATGAGCCCAACAACATTTTCAGCACTGACCCAAACGACTGTGGCCTGTGCAAAAGGAAGGTTCATAAGATGGACACTGGTTCAACTATCCCCTTTAAGTTTAAACCTTACTTATGTTCAAAAACTAAGGATGCAGTAATTGCAAAAGGACTTAATCAATTAGATGAAGCAGGGCTAATTCGTCTATCCTAGAGTTCAGTGAATGTCCCTTACTGCTAGTATGCAAGAAGGATGAAGCACATAGGTTTTTCATAGACTACCGCCGCCTCAACAAGATTACTAAGAAGGACTAATACACTTTGCCATGTATCAATGATGCTTTGAAGCACCCAGGGAGCTCAAAATCTTTTTAGCCATGGACATAACCAGTGGCTATTGGCAAATGAGCTCTCCTCCAAGGACCAGGAGAAATGCACCTTAATCAGAAGCCAAGGGTTGTTTAAACCCAAAAGGATGCCGCAGGGGCTCTACAATGCCCCTACAACCTTCCAATAAGCAATGGATCGCATTTTTAGTGATCTTAAGTTATCAAGTGTGTTAATATACCTTGACAACATTACAGTGTTCAGCCACACTTTTCAGGAACATTTGCAACACCTCAGGGGGTTTTTAGGCGTCTGACCGCTTTTAACTTAAAGCTTAAGAAAAGCAAACGTACTTTCCTTAAGAGGCAGCTTGAGTTTTTGGGGCACAAAATAATCCCATCTAGAAATAAGACTCAGGACGAAAAGGTGAACGTGATTGTGGCAATGGAGGCAGCCAAAGAGTATGAGGAATGTTCAAGTGTTCTTAGGGATGATGGATACTGCACAAAGTTCATCCCCCATTTTGCAGACTTTGCAGCACCCCTTACCTCCCTCCTGACTAAAGAGATGAAGTTTGAGTTGATCCTGGGGCAGGAGCAGAAATTTGAAGAGTTGAAGGAAAAATTAGTAATAGTACTAATCTTGGCATACCCAGACTTTACTAAGACCTTCTTTTTGTACACTGACGCCAGTGACGTGGGACTTAGTGAGAATCCTCGCTCAACTAGATGAGAATGGAGTAGATCATCGATTGAGTATTACTCCAAATGTATCATCAAGTCAGAAAAGAACTAAAAAATTACTAAATGTGGGTGCCTTGCAGTGATCTTAGCATTCAGTCGCTTTAGGCCCTACCTTTATGGAGTACATTTTATAGTATTCACAGATCACGCGTTGCTCTGCTAGCTAAGAAACATGAAGGATACAAATGGATGCCTTGCCCACTGAGCTGTCCTCCTGCAAGGGTACAATTTTGAATTAATACATCAAGCAGTGGATAAATATCTTGACAGATGGTTTGTCAAGAATACATTTATTCCACCTGCAGGTGCCATAAAGCGATCACCTTTATGACTAATTGGGATCCCTGTAAATCTTGGCAGGTTGATACAGAAGAGGCCAAGAGCGTCCTGCGCAGATGTTTTTAAAGACACCCAGCGTGTTGATGGGAATCTTAAGAATAAAGTACAAGACAAATGCTACCCCTAAATTTGGTCTAGTGACTGCATGGAACGTTTTGGAGGTGTTAAAAATTGGGAACTTTTCAACGATCTTAAATATTAATAACTCAAAAAACTTTTCTTTCCGTTCAATCTCACTTCAAGAAAATTTTATAAGAAAAAGCATTTAATTTTCCACCGCCGTTTGGCCACGTCCATTTCATTAAAAATGTCAGCAGATCTGCCGCCTGCTGCTCCAATATGGGGTAGCGGTGCTCTACCACCTAGCATTTTCTGCCCTGCGGCAAATGTGTTTGCACAGGGTCATATAGCCTGCTATCTTCTTCCAACCGTTTTGTCCCCCTGCAGGACCTAGCACTCCACCTGGATCGCATCCACCCTTCTCACCCCCATCCTCTCACCCTCCCTCATTCTTACTATCTAAATTTGTCTACAAGTCAACTATGGGCATTTGTTCCCATATGCTGACAAGGCAATTATCAAATTGGTCATCGCTGCATTTGCACCAGCAGGCTTCATTAATTTCTTCCCATTTAAGGGCTATTTTAAGGTTGGCTTCCAAATGGAGGAGGACGCTGCAGCAGCGGCTTCTACTCCCCTAGTTTACATAAAACACCCCCATTTCTACCAACCAAACTTGCCTTCCTTCAGACACCACATTGGTGGTGTCTTTTGCATCCCTCCCATCTCACCTCCTACCCCAGATATTATATGATCAGTTGATGGCAGGGCTTCTGGCTTATGGGACACACCCAACCTTGTCTTCACTATTCCATATGGTGCAGAGCGCTTTGCTGCATCTTGCGCCACTGCCACCATAATCCCACACCACCTTGTCATAGCCTAAAAAAATCTCCCCAATGCTTGTATTGCAGCGGTGCCTGAGCATTTCTTTTGTGCTTGAATGGATAATGGTCGCCAAATTTGTCCTCTCTGTTTCAATCTCGACCATTTCAAAAAATCCTGCCCCCAAGCCACTTCCTCTGGTGTGGCCACTGAACCATATTTGGCGGATTCTGAATGGAGCTTTTTGTGCCCCCTCCCACTCAATGTTCTCATTTGATGGGCCAGAGTGGGAAATCAGCCTTCACCAAACCCACCCATAATATTTAACCCAATTTCACCCACGCCAATTGGAGTCAGGCCTGGAACACCATTTGCACTAAAGCATACCATTTTACTCCTACCCACCTGTATCTCCATCCACTATTCTTGTGAACCAAAATCCATAGGTCTTATTAGCCAAGATTGACAAATTGGATAACGTTGTCACCAATGGGGAATCTGGTGAACCTCTCTGCCAGTTTTTTTTGGGCTGAAATTTACAATTCTGATTTTGACAAAATCCCATCCCCTAAGCGATTTACTCCTAAACCCAATGTCATCCCATACCAAAGTGACCATCAGCTCACCTTAGCAGCAGCGGCCTCACCCCATTGCCCAAACCTACTCAAAGTGGTGGCCCAATCTGTTTCTCAATTCCTACAAGAGGTGAGCGCAATTGAATTCCCCCTGATTTCCCAAAGCAGCACAGGAGGAAATCACCAAATTGGCCACTGAAGCCAATAACGCGGTCATGCATGTGGCACAACTAGCATATTTCAACCCATCTGCTAAAATTACCCAACAAAGTATCACCAAAATTTCTTGACTTCCTGAATCCCACAATCAAGCCAAACATCATGTTGTGGAATTAGTTGGAAGCTGTCCGCCAAGCTGATCTTGAGGAAGGTAACCAATATTTCATCCACATCCACCCCCACCATGCTGATGCCCCAACGCCATGGCTCTCTACTTTTGTCCGTTACTACAACTTTTGTGATTCTGTCATGAGCAACAAGACTTTAGAAGAGCTGCTTTAACCTCCTCACCCTCTGCCATGGTGGGTTAGCGGTATTCCACTACCCATCTGGTTGAAGGTTTTGTTTTTTATTTGTTTTTTTTTGTTTTTTATCCATTCATTCTTTTGTTTGGTTCTTTTGGTCATTGTGTATCAGTAATGTCCATCCTCAGGTCAGCGTACCTCAAATAAATTTTATATACCAATAACTCCCAACTGTTAAGTTCACAGATTCAATATGTGCATAACTCACTTTGTCTGTAGTAGTTAATATTTGATTGATAATAGTATGATGACTATTATCTATAGTTAAATAGAAAAACCTGAAATGGTTTAATGCTAGACCTGTACTTCTCCAAAAAGTACTGTTGATGTCAACTATAGGGACTTCTTCCCTTATCTGCTTAACTTGATCCACTCTCAACCCAGAAGTTTACAGCCATTTTCTTGTCACACTGAGTCTGCTGATATTACCTTCTAAGTTCAGCTTCTCTTCTAAAGATCCTTGATACTTAAACTCTATACAACAAAAAAGTTTATAATTATTTTACTCAACAGCAATAATTTTTTGAAGATGAATAGAACTTAAAACAATTAGATCTTTGTGATCTCTATTGGAATTTATCTCTTTATTAATGTAAATTATCAGGGATTTTATAAATAGAATTTGGCACCTAACCCTCAATTGACGCCTCAGCCATAAAATGGCAGCCGTTGCCATTGAATTCCCTCTGATGTCTCACCAGCGATGGTCCTCTCCATCTGATTAGGATTCCTTCATTGAATATCCTCAAGACCTAAAATGGAAAGAGTCAGAAAACATGTCCCTAACATTTCCCACTTGATCTCAGCAATCCAACCATATTTGGTGAGCGACCTGCATTGGTAATGAGACTCTTTACCCATTATGGCAGGTCAAAAACCAACTGATTGATTCACTAGTTGCATGCGGCATCACTTGCCTTGCAACTGCTTATAAAATTCCCAATCAGTTGGTGATGAAACCTGACCAATCCCAATTTTTACACCTGATAGTTAATCATAGATCAACTATCAGATGCTCCCATTTCATTGACAATTCTGCCCAACAAGATCTTAAGCATTCACCTGGATTGATCCCCGATGGATTTGAACCTAGTGAATCACCTAAAATCCTCCAAACAATATTAACCAAAATTGGAGGCAGCCAATATCTAATTCAATTGCCATTGGGAATTATCCCTAGCAATCCACAGGTAATCTAGGAGGCTAAAAGGTGGGCAAAATTACCATTTTCAATCCCCCTCTTGCCTAGATTTACAGTGAGAATAGGATTGAGACAGGAGAATGCAACCTCAGACCAGGCTAAATATTTCTTAGTTTCTAGTGAAGCACAGCTGATCTGCACTCAATGTTGCTCAAGAAACCTTTAACATGTGTTACTTTTTCTTTTTCTCCTCGCTACTTCCTCTTCAGAGCGTGGTCCACATGACCCACTGCCATGCCAGGCTGATCAATTTACTCGTGATGATACTAATCCCAGAAAGCCATTTACCCCAGTCAGGGAATATGACCTTTTGTCATATTTAGGATCTTGGTCTGGCGTCCTTGATTTGCTGATCTCCCTCCTCATCCTTGACAGGAGGTTCCTACCATCTTTGTTTGTCTCATGGCACAATTATCAAAGATCAATTATATTCACTCTTGTTGTTTTCTCTTAATAACTTCTATAGATCATTCTAATTCTTGCATTTTTTTCTTTCATAAGAGCTTATCTCATTAATTTTAAGATTACTTTCTCCAAAATTAGAGCTTAATTATTACAAAAAATGAATAATGTTGACTTTTATAAAAGTCTGACACTCCCCTCTCATCCAGCTCATATTATAAATTTGGAATCTTGGTACCAGCAACTTCTTGATAGTCTGTCTGATAAAGATGCTCAGCTCTTCTAATTAATAAGTTGATCTACGTGAAGAAATCTCTTCTATAGTCCCCCTAGGACTCATACTCCCAGTCAAGCACCCATAGGCAGTCCTTTCACAGAAATACCAAAAAAGTGTTATCTAACCCCAATGAAACCAGAATAGCGACTGCCTCAAAATGACTTGCAGAAAATTATCCCTCTGTTGTCAATTCATGAATTAGATTTCAATACTCTCTTGGATTCATCTCCTTTGCTGATACTCCTACTATCATTGTTGATCCTCTTGAAGCAATACCAACCAATATTGATCAATCATTTCTCGCCAGACCTGACTTGCTTCTGTAGTTCCTTTTCTGACTCAGCCAATTTTTAAACCAGCTATTCTTTCAACTGAATTGGTCATCAGAAAGTGCAAACATTTTAAGCTCCCCTATACAGAATTGAGGACTCAAGTGACTGAGGCTATTTCCACATCTCTGAAACACTCCAATCTTAAAAACAATTTAGATCAAGACTTTTCAGCTTATGTCATTTGTTTTGCCAACCAAGTTCTTTGAAGTTGAGCCATGAAGCTTTCAGCCTCTCTGAATTCCATCACTCATTACATTTTCAAATTCAAGAAGCTTGTAGTCATTGTCTTCAGGATGCTGTCTGCTCTTTGCACGAATATCTCGTTTCTGGCACTCCCCATGGTATCTCCCCCTTAGGGTTTAATTGGGGCATAATTTGGCAACCCCTGCCTAGTATCCCTTGCACAATGTTGGCTCATATGTCCAATGTTCTTGATGAAGCCTATCAGCAAGTGCTCAAGACTAATCTTCCAGCTTCATTTTCATATCAGGATTACTTGAGGTTATTCATTGACTGCCTTTTTTTGTTCTGTTGCTTTTCTCCCTGATCTGGGGTATCATTTTTAGAAAGTACTGATATCTCCATCTCTCTTCCCCTTGTCTTGTTCTCGTAGGGATCAGCATCCACCCAAAAAACTTGGCTTTGAGTAGGTCTAGCCCTTTCTAGCATCCAATATCAAATAGAATTTTACGGTTTTTTTACCCCTACTGTTATACATCCTTTCTCCCCTCAAGAGATGACATAGGCGGAATCATCCCCAAGTTGAGGATAACCAATAAAAAATTATAAAAATATATTTTTTATGTGCATCTAATATTTTTTAATATTTTTATCAATCTTTTATTTTTTTTTTTTATCTAGGACATGACCTTTACTTGGTTCAGAAGTCCATTTTTTATTTATCATTACCCCAAACTGGTTCTTAGGTATAGTCTGACCTACCAGTTTTCATGGTTCAGAGGTCTTATTTTTTAAGATTTACCCATTTATTTTGATTCAGCAGTCCTTTTTAGGACTTAACCAAGAAATGTCAGGACATAACCATCTTAATGGTTCAGAGGTCCTTCAGAAACATATTTTTGGATTCACTGCTGTAGATACTTAGCATGAACCTGATTAACGTTCCTTCCATCCACAATGTTCTTGATGGAATATGCGTCCATTGCCATCTTGGCAATAATCTCAAAGGGACCTGAACATAGAGCATCTAACTTGTTTTTTCTTCTGAAGCCATGCATGTCACAATCGGCTACTTTATCACCTAATTGATACATGGATAATGCCAAACAGTGCTAATCATCCATCATTTTGGCATTGTTTTCTCTTCAAGGTCATATTTAATGCTTGCAATTGCATCTAAATCAGGATAATGAAAGTCAGAGTAAGTACTTCTTGGCACACATCCATGATGTTGGTTCAACCACTGAATATAGAATCAGTGGTAAAATGGCCTTTCTTCCATACAACAACTTAAATTCCATTTTTCTGGTTACAGTATGGTGACTTATATTATATGCAAATGTCACCAAACTGAGGTATGTTCCCATGAAGAAGTTCTCCCTGCGACCAACTTCCTCAGCATCATGGTCAGTGTTCTATTGACTCATTCTACCAGTCCATTTGTTTCCAGACAGTAAAGTACTGACATGTCTCCTTGGATCCACATTATTTCATTCAACCTTGGGATCACATGGGATGTGAAATTTGTTCCATTGTCACTTGACAAGACTTGTGGGCATCCATGGTGGTATATGACTTGCTCCAGGATAAACCTTGCAGTGCTTGTAGAATCCACTTTTTCCAGGGCCTTCATTTCGACCCATCTAGTCAGATGGTCAATTGCTACTATGATATATTCAACTCTCCCTGCGCTCATGATTAATGGTCCCATCACGTCAATGGACACTGTATGATAGGCAAATCCAGGGTGTACCAGTCAATATCTGGTTATGTTATTGTGAGGCTTGTGCAACTGGCCCTCCACACAGCAAGCCAGATAATTGGCCACATCATATTTGATAGACTCCAAGTTTTACTAATGAATGTGTTCAGTCATTATCCTCAGGCCTCCATGCCTGACAACCTTATGTGTGGATTGAACAATTACCGCTTGTTCTGATGGTCTTGGGAATAATAATCATTTTATATCAATCATCTTAAAAACTTGTCCATCCTTGATCTTGCTGTTTTACATTGCTTTCCAAAGTGCACTTTGGATCTCTCAGGGCTCATTCCCAATTTCTCCATTGACCATTTTCTGGAACAGCTCATCCGCTTGTTGGTATACAACTTGGACCATTGGTAACCTTGATAAGCCATCCACATTCTGGTGAGAAGTTCCCGCTTGGTGAACTATCTCAAAGTCATAAGCCTGAAGCTTCAATGACCATTGGTCCAGTAGTCTTTCTAGTTCTCTTATATTATGCAGCCAATGCAGCGAGGAGTGGTCTGTCACTAATTTAAAGTGCGTCCTATGAATATACACCCAAAACTGTTTACAGGAGTAAATTACTGCAAGGCATTTATGCTCAGTAATGGTATAATTCCGTTATGCTGCTGATAGTGTCTGGCTCACATAAGCTACTGGATGCTCATCCCTGAGCTCATATACTTGACTCTTGGATGGCGCTGATCTCCATCAATGAAGCATCAGTCTGTACTATAAATTATTAATTGAAATTTGGATATTTCTTATCAGAGAATTCATCAGATAATGGCTTAACTCATTAAAAGAACTCTAGGCCTCTTTATTCCATACACATCCTTTCTTCAGATCCTTCATCAAATGAAAGAGTATCTCAGAGATTCTTGCAAAATCTCATATAAATCTTTGGTAGTATCCAACCATTCTAAGGAACAATTGGACATCTAGGACACTTCTCAGGATGGCCATTCGCTCTATGGCCTCAATCTTCTGGGCTTGTGGCTGCAGTCCATTAGAGTTGATAATGAATCCCAGATATTCCGACTTGTTCTCAAAGAAGTGGCACTTCCTTAGCTTAATCTTCAGGTTGGCTGCGGATTTTCTCTTGAATACTTCCTCCAAGTGGCACAAATGGTTAGTAAAGGTCCTACTGAACACATTTATATTTTCTAAATACAACAGGACGCATGACAACTTCAAGTCATCTAATATGGCGTCCATATCCCTTTGGAACGTTGCAGGTGAATTACAAAGACTTAAAGCATCCTAGTCAGATGGTATAGCCTCTGAGCGGTGATGATTGCAAATTTCTCCTGGTCTTCTGTTAACAAATCGATTTGCTAAATCCCTGATATCAGTCCATTGTGGAGACATATTTCACTTCTCCTAATCAATCTAATGCATTGTTGATTTGTGGTAGTAGATATTAATCCTTCTTCATTATTTTATTCAGATTCTGATAATTGATTACCACCTGATTAGAGCTGTCCTTCTTCATGATCATGATAGGGCTCACCCAGGGACTTGAGACTGAAATAGAGACCCACGCTTCAATAGTTTGCTGATCTCTTCTTCCACTACTACCTCAGTGGCCTTTGACCACTAATTCAGTCTCATCCTTATTGACAAATTTTCCCTGGTGTTGACCTTATGGGTGTCATTCCTCACACATCCCAAATCATGATCATCTTAGGCAAAGATTTCCTGATACTTTTCAAATAGTTTGAGCACCTCCTCCTGCTTTTTTTCCATCAGATAAGCAAGTTGCTCTGGAATCAACAAATAGTTGATGCTCTTGGTCACCCCTACCAGTAATCCCATCTCATCATGGGTTCCAAAATCATGGAATTTTCTCAATTCAGGCGTTAGGATCAGATGGACAAATGCAATGATATGATTCTTCTTGATCTTCATTGATTTTCCACTCAAATTCACCAGAAGAACTCAAATTTCTCCATGACCTGTCATAAATATTCCAGGAGCCACCCATGGCTCTACTCTGGACTTCTTCCAGGGGCTACTGGCTTCTCCATACAACATCTTGGGTATCTCCAATGTCAATCGCATGTTGACTATGATCTGTGATCCCAGCGGTATGGTCCTCAAATTCTTGAATCACAATATAATTCCACAATTTTCCAGAATTTCTATCAGCATTTCTATTCGTTTTTGCCCAACCAATTAGTAGAAAATTAGGACAATGCCGGCACTGTAGATCAGATTGATGAAATTATTTCTCCTGGTCAGTGGAGTTTCCCCATCTCTCTGATAAACTAATGGTAACGTCTGACCCAATATGGTTAACATATTATCTTTGAAGCTACATTTAACTCCATACTTTTTTAAAAACTCAGTCCCAATAAAAATATTGTAGCTTTGGTTGGCCAAAGCTGTTGCTGAGGCAGATACTACTAAAGACTTAATTGGTGTGGTAAAGTGCTATATGCTCCACAGAAGATGGTTGTATTCAGCCTTGTAGTCCCAAATTTTTTCTTATGCTTCAAATCAGGCGAGATACTCATCTTCTTTACCAGTGTTGGGACTCTCCATGGTTTAGGTGAAAGCCTTGTCCAGGGAATGCTCAATACATTCATTTGAGGGGCACAACTCCCAAATGGCCCAATAAGTTTGAGAATGGGTTTGAATCTATAATATCAGCTGGTATATTGAATTTGGGGTCTTACTTGAATTACTCCAAATTCAGGAAATATATACATCCCTAGTTCCTGAGTTTACATACCCAGTTCCTGAGTCATGTGAGAGGGGTTTCCACTTATCTGGCCATAAGGGCGGCGAAATCCAGGGTTCAAAACGGGTGGTCAATTCAGAAGACTAGGAAAGATCCTGAATGGATGGGGCCACAATGATTCTTGAGGCACCATGTCCCCATGCATCCTATCAAATATCAGTACATTTTAGTCTAATAAACTACTTTTTCAGTAGGATATAATTTTATCTTATTTTATTTAAGTTTATTTTATTCTAATGAATAAAGTATCATCCAACTTTGCGCTTAAAGCTGCCCCTGTCCTCTTGGCTGACCATAGCCTCCTGCAGTCAGCCACCATATTGGGTTTCCCAGCGTTAGCACCAGCGAGCACATCTTGCGGAAACCCAATAACCATCTTGGTAAAAACAATATTAATAGGCGCACCACTGTCAATTATCACCTGCACCCGTACTTGATTAACCAGTATATCAATATATGTACACTTGGAGTATTATAAATTATATTTACTGAGTGTATAGCGGCGCATTTGCTAAATTAAGGGTGTGAATATTCTGAGCTGAAAGATCAGGGAATGATTCCATAATCATGCTAAGGGGGATAGACAGGTTTGCCTCATCTAATTTGACCTCAGTCAACTCTTCCAGATTCTCTGCAGATCAAACCTTGTCCACTAGCTATCTCACATATGGGTGAGCAACCTCCTTGATTATTTCTGGGTTTATCCCCTTTGCTCCAGATCTGATTGCTGCATTGACATCTAAATTGACCACTTGATAAAGTTGGTCCTGTGCGTTGTCATCAATGAACAGATCACTAATGTCAACTTCTTCATTTTTGATATTGGATGGAACAGTTTTAACCGCAGCTATAGACTGTTCCCTGTCTTGGCCGCAGCCCTTTTCCCAACTCATGTGCGGTTTTGGCCTGAGTTGACTGAACTACGTTAATTTGCTCCTTTGGCATTTTTCATTTAGCAGCGAAATGCCCTTTTCTCTGCACTGATAACAGTGCTTGCCTTTATTATCTGTCCGCTTGGACTCCTTAATATTATTTCCAGCACAGCTTGATTATTTGACTCCTTAGCTCTCTCAGTCGCCTTTGCAGGATTTGATTTTCAAACTGAACTCAGCTTAAAGCTTCTATTAGGGGCCTGATATGTGGCCCCCAGTATCTTCAAATAATCCACCATTTGCAGGGTGGTAATTAAAGTTGCAAACATGGAAGACATCATCTAATGTAAATTGTGATAGGGCTAAAGGGCTGCTTGAAATGTGAACCATGCATCAAAATCATCCAGTACTTTTGCTCCAACCAAAATCTGCAATTCTTGGTAGGCTTGATCAGCGAAACTTGCTAAGGACTCATCCTTCTGGATTTGGATTCCCATAAATTCCTGTTTGCGTTTTGACATATGTGTATACTTCCAAATTCTTTCATTATAGCAGCCTTGGACTTCAAGTAATACCAGCTGTCCCCCTCTAGATGGGGCTTCCAATAAATTATGACAGTTGGTGTCAAAACAGTTTATACCCATCCAAGCTTTTTGACAATTGATGTACCCAAACATTGTCATGTTAAACAATTGGAAGAATACAGGGGCGTTATCCTGATCTAATGTGGGTAATTTTGGCGTATCTCTAAATTTCTCCATAGTAAATTTAGCCACCACTCTAGGTTCAGCTACTTGACTGACTTGAAGAGTGATTTCAGGAGTCATCTCCAAAATGGCTGCAAATGCAGTCAGCATATTTCTGGGAATAGTTGACTTCCCAATTGGAGTTCTTGGAGTCCTTTCTTCATTTTTGGGCACCACATTAGGTTCACATTCACATCTATGAGTCTTCAGCTCTTTGACTTACTTCATTAGGCGCTCTATGTCTGTGCTGAATGAACGCAATTGAATACAATCCAATTCACATGTAGTTTTTAAAAATATAACTTTTAAAACTAGATCTCCTTCTTTCACATTAATGATGCTTGCCAGACAATTACAATTCTGATGTTGTATTAAGAGTGATTTAGGTTTCAACTTAAATGAAATCAGCCAAAGAACCTGGCCAATTCTCAGTGGAACCCTCTGAAACAGGGGCAATACTTTTAATAAATAATAAAACTCAGCTAAAAAGCTTGAGTTTGGGTAGCAGCGATATCCTGAATCATTGGCGGAACCCCAGGAGCCATTCAGAGGTCCCTCTCTGTCATACAACAACCCCTATTCAAGCTACACCATGAAGACCGGCCCTTTTTTAAATGGTCAGAAGGTGTCCAACTTGTGAAAATATTTTCTCACCTTCTGATTGGACTAAATATATAAAGTCCCTTTCTCATGGGTACATTTTCCCAGTTGTTACTTTCCCATCTGCCCTCACATTAAAGTGAGGCGAGTCTCAACTGATCTGATAGGTCAAATCTCAATATTCCCAAATTTGGATATTACTAAGTTATTCAAATTTTGAGCCTTGATGTTTATTTTATTTAACCAAGGCAAGCTGACCAGGGGACAGGCATTACCAAAAGAAAGAAAGAAATGACATGAAACCCAAACAGGGTCAACTCCATTGAAGAAAGTTTTTCCACCTCCAGATCAGGACTCAAATTTTTCTGGTTACATCATGGGTAAGGTTTTCGTGTTATTAGACCTACTAACCACCAATAGCTTCCTTTGGCTGGCACCCCAATTGATGTGCAAAGGGCGGGAATCAAACCCACAACCTTCAGGTTGGTAGCCATATGCCCTTACTGACTCGCCTTCCACCCTCTTGAGCCTTGATGTTTAAATATTAGTTATGACTTAGAGGGTTCGTTTCTTATCTCCCACAGGACCTAATAAAATTATAAAAACCTCAACTGTATAATTTTTTACAGCTCATTTATTTTTATTATCATCAGTGGTTACAATCCCCCATTTGTTGAAGTTTAGGCCTCAATAGCACCTTTGAGCCTATAAAATTTTAAAATCCAACAATGCTATTTTCCCTGGTAACTCATTACCAAAATTAGAAACATCTTTGACACCTTCCTAACCTTGGTGACTCTCTCCTCTAAGGCAGCAGATTCTCAATGATTGGCAGAATTCAGAGCGTTTTTGTTGACAATTGCCAATTTTGTTCAGAGTTTTCTTAACTCATCCTTGTATGACATCTTATATGGGCATATCCTACTCAATTACCCCCTATAGTGAGCACCTATTGCTAAAAAATGTGAACTTTTTAACGATGTTAAAGAATAATAGCTCCCAACTGTTAACTGCACATATTTGATATATGCACAATTCACGTTGTCTGTTAGTAGTTGATATTGATTGATAATAGTATGATGACTATTATCCATAGTTGAATAGATAAACCCAAAGTTGCCCAACGCTAGAAAAGTATTTCTCCACGAAATACTGTTGATGTCAATTATAGGGACTTCTTCCCTTATCTGCCTAACTTGATCCACTCTCAACCCAGAAGTTTACAGCCATTTTCTCATCACGCTGAGCCTGTGAAGATTCCATTCTAAGTTCAGCTTCTCTTCTAAGGATCCTCAATCCTTTCTCTTTATATGACAAAAGAGTCCCTAATTATTGTACACAACAACAATAATTCCCTGAAGATAATAAACTTAAAGCAATATAAATCTTTATAAACTCTATTGGAATTTATCCCCTTTATTAATGTAAATTATCAGAGAATTTATAGAGAAAATTTAACGACCAACTCTTGGTTGGCACCTTAGCCATGAAATGGCAACCGTTGCCTTTGAACTTCCCTCTAACGTCTCACCAGAGATGGTATTCTCTATCTGGTTAGGATTCCTTCATTGGACATCCTTAAGACCTATGATGTAAAGAGCCAGAAGACATGTCCCTAACATTTCCCGCTCAATCCCAGCAAATCAGTTATATTTGGCGGATGACCAGACTAGGTAATGGGACTATTTACCCATTATGGAAGGTTGAAAACCAGCTGATTGATTTGCTTGTTGAAGGTGGCATCACTTGCTCTGCAACTGCTTATAAAATTCCCAATCAGTTGGTAATGAAACTTGACCAATCCCAATTGGTACACCTGATAGCTAATCATAGATCAACTATCAGTTGCCCCATTTTGTCAGAAACTCTGCCTGATGAGATCTTAAGCATTCACCCATATTGATCCCAACGGATCTGAACCTAAAAATTACTTTAAATCCCTCAAACATTATTAACCTGAAATTGAGTTTAACCAATATCCAATTTACTTGCTATTTGGAATTATTCCCTAGTGATCCACAGATAATCTAGGAGGCTGGAAAGGTGGTCAAAATCCCAACAGGAGGCTTATAAGCACATGAGCCATGGAAGGTTTCAGATGTTGGTTTACCTCAAAGAGAGGTTTTATGAGAGTTCATGTCTGATGAGATGCACCAAGGATTGGAGCAGTGTATGTGTGCACCAGTTTTCTCTTGTTAGAAAAAAGATTTGAGATTACAACCATACCCCCACTGCAACATTTAGGAATGGCTCTATTGACGTGGTGGAAAAATTACCTACAAAATCCAGCAGCGCTAAGTTCATCCTGGTGGCAACTACCACTTCACAAATTGTGTTCAGGCATCTGCAGCCAAAAATTATACCGCAAAATCTACTGCTTGTTTCTTGTACAACTAGTGATTATAAGACACAGATGCCCTTAACATCTAGTGTCAGACAATAGGAAAAACTTTATTTCAGATGTAATGAAGAAGCTAATGGATCTGGTAGAGGTGAAACAGCAGTTCACCACCCCCTACAGTCTATCTTCTGATGGCAGTGTTGAAAGAGTCAACGGGACCCTAGAAGGCATTTAAGAAGATGGCTCCAAATTACAAGTCAAAGTTAGATCAGTTGTTACTATCAGCGCTGTTGGATTACTGACTAAGATATCACTGAGTGATTGGGATGTCCCCCTTCAAGGCACTTTATGGCCAAGAGACTGTGCTGCCTACCCTCCTGGCAACTATCATATCTGCAAACAGAAATAATCTACCACCTGGGAGTTATCATCAAGAGCTTACATATGAACTGATAAAAATACAGTTAGAGGCATCAAATAATATTGGAGCAAGCCTTTCTCCAGCCAAAGAGAGAGTCAGAGATGGAACAAACTACCTGAATTAAATATAGGAGATAAAGTGTTATTTTACCACCTGAGAGGAACACAGCCTGAGAAGCTACAAGCCATGTGGACAGGACCCGCTACTATTTTAACTAGTAGAGGATCTGAATATTCAATCTGAGATGATGCAACCAACATAGTTTTATAACAGTGTGAACGCCTGGAACCTCCCTTCATTCCCCTGGCCTCACCTTGGAAGGGGAATTGTTGCAGATGAAGCTGCAAAGAGTGCAGCTGGTCAGACATTAACCAGTGAAATGGGTGCAATTTATTCCCAAACCAGTGGCAGTACAGGTAACCAGGCCACTGGAAATGGGGAGGAACAAGCCCCTCTTATAGGTAAAATGGGCTAATTAATTTTTAGATTAATCAGAATGATGTCACACAAAAGAATTTTAGTTGAAGACAATGTTGCTATAAATTTTCCATAAGAGAATTGACCCCCTTTTATACCTTTTAGTTTGAAAATAATTTAAATTTGGCTTATGATGAAAGGATGAGCAAATCAAATACCAATCTTATAAGCAATTGATTACAAAGTTGAGCATTACTTAATCCAGTCAACAACAAATTTTGAAAATGTCTTGAAGCCACATTGTGAGGCACGCTGTAGGGGTGCCATCACCCCAAACAGTCTTCAAATCTTGAATTTCTGAATTAGACAATTAACTAATATCAGAAACCACTATAATAGATAAAAACCAATATGTGGGACCAATTATAAAGGCCCCTAAACATTCAGATTCAAAGTTGACTACCACAAGAAGAAGCTCTCATATTCAGCAATTGGCTCAAATGAGTAAAGAGTCAAAAGAGGCAGTTATAAAACGTCTGAATAGAGGATCCTGAAGAGATTCTCAATTTTTTATAAATTCTGAATATTTTTACAATTCACTTTCTTACATCTTAATTTCAGCCCTAAAGTATAAACTTATTTAATTTTAACCTTAATAAAAACCTTTCTACAGAATCTTAGGTTTGTCCTTTTGATTTAACTTATATTATATCAAGTTTGGAATCGCCAGTAAACGGTATTGGATTGATCAAGCACTCTTTTGCAAATATCTAGTCTGAGATTGACTGTCTATTAAGAAGACACTCTGTAGAGGACATCTTGGTACTGATAAAACCAAAAAAGAAGTGTGAAAGGTTCCCATTGATTCATGAAGGCCAACATATGTCAAGATCATCTAAGAGTGTTAAGAGATTAGCTATGAACTAGAACAAGTAAAACAAAATGATGTACCGCAGGGTACATCTGAAGAAGATTTACTTAGTGAGAGCTGTGGTAAGTTAGAAAAGGTTGTCTGGTGCCTAACCTGCATGGAGTAAATCCATGAGCAGCATGTTAGTCTCTAAAGTTAGGTGAGCTGAGGTCTTTATGCTGACATTCATCCTAAAGATTATTCTACTCCCTTTCTCTCTGCTTTAGATCTTTTTAGTTTAGGGTAGCTGGAGATGAGTCTGCCCTCAATTTAAAATCACTTCAGATATTTCAGTGTAGGGTTTAATTATTCTGTCCAGGTTTAATGGGAGGTTAATTTTTGTTTTATAAACTTTTTTGTATCACTTATTCCAGTAAGAAGGGTCTTAGTCCCCTTAACTTATGCAAACATAATTTTCTGGGCTTTTTCTATTGCAATAGTCAGTTTAAATTTAAATCTTAATTTAAATCTAGAAGTGTTTATGCTTGACTAAGTCAATTGAAAAACCTTAATAATCCTATTTTATCTATGGAAGTTAAAATGCAGAAACTATTGGACGAAATGCCTACATCCACAAGCTGCTGTTCCCATATGGAGCAGTGGGGCAGCACCACCAAGAGTTTACAGATCAACTCCCAAACGCACTAAGGCTAAGTCAGACATCCCTCCTTGCTATAATAGTGCGTTCCAAGAGGATCTAAGCTTGCAGATGTGGGTGTTTTAGCAGCTATAACAAATGGCAAAGACTAATGAGCTTTGCCTTATCAGAATTTAATGAGTATGAAAGGCAAGGGTCCTTGTCATGTTTGGGTGCTGATTTTGGACATTTTAAGTTGACATAATACCTAAGTGTTCCCATTTGATTAGGAGCAATATTGGAATCCTGGGATAACTTCAAACGTTGTGATAACAGGATACACAAATTTTAAGAATATTTCAATAAAAGTATATTAGAAAGCTAGAATTTTTAGGAAATATTTTATTATAAAAAAATAAAACAATAATTGAACAACTACCATAGGCAAGGTGCTGGGTGTTATAATTGCTGCTAGGGCTCAATTTACAACTGCAAAAGTCAGTTTCTTATAATATAATAAGGGAGATTGTGTATAACAGTAACTTTAAAGTTAAAGTATAATTAGTTTATCATCATTGGTTCTTATTATACAACTTAAGCAAGCTAAGTGAAAGAAAAGATCCTCTTAATTTATCATTACCATAATAATAATATAAACAGTAGATTACCAAGCAGTGCATAGTTTACTCTGGAAAATGGTAAAATTCATCAGCTTTGCATATTAGGACAATCCTCTTAATGTTTGATTTTACACTGGCGGGGCAAGGGAGAAAATAAAATAGAAATGGATTCAATTTATGTCATCATAAAGCCTCATAATTTGATAGTAACTGATTTTGGAGATAGCCGGCAGGGTGTAAGGATTTGACCCTTGGTAGCTATTCAGTTACATATATGACGTGGGCGCATGGGCAAGGTAATCCACCATAACTTAATTTGACAAAGTGACATCAGTATTAAAACAATCTATCATACTTTAATTTAACAGATTGATTTAGGCCTCAAGGCCTGAGTAATCAAAACCTTTATCTAAAATACAGATTTAACTAAATTAAAATAATGGAATGGCTGGCCAGAAAAATTTTAACACTGGACTTTAAGGGAAAGCTAATGGGATTTGAGACTTGGGTCAACAATGATATCCCTAATCTGAATTCATAATTCTTGGTGGGGTTTCACGGGGATTCAATCTTCTCATTTCAAAAAATGGACAGCATTCACTTTTTATTAGATAGTGTTCTGACAGGGGTTGATTCACATTCCAAACATCAGATCTTTCTTTGCTGTTAATTGAACTTGATAGGATTGAATTCTTTTGCTTGCCTTTTGCACTCAAGGTCAAACCTAGGTATAATTTGTTATGTAAATTTTTCACTTGACAATACCCCAGGTATTAACTTTCTGAACAAGGGAGACCCTGTAGGATTACTATGTTTGGTAAGGGGTTTAGACACTGCAAAAATCATCTTAAAAAATTTGCAAAATCAATGCAAAGATGGATAATCTACTGCAAATATTGTTCTGCTAATTATAAAATGATAGTTGGAGTAACCTGGGAAGTTGCACTGGTTGTTAGAGGTCAAACAAGGTGGACTATCTGCTACCCATCTCTCATTCAGGGTATGGTCTAGGTCAGAAAGATGGGTAAGAGGAAGAGCTTTAGGGGTGACCCCTTTTTAGTTCTAAACGAACGCTGAATTCTACCATCATAAATTTTAAATTTATTGCGAGGAAGGCCGACCATGGGATGGACACTTCCAAATTTGACCCAAAAGAAACAAAACTTAGTAACAGGGAAGGCACCCCAGAGAAGCGATGTTATCTCTTGTTGCCAGCGGGAACGCCACTATGGGGAGGGGGAGGGAACGTGTGAAGGGGCCGTAGCCACAATTGAACACATGTGGAGGAAAGGGTCTGATTTGATGGACCAAACTGGGAACCAGGAGGAGACCAGTTGTCAGCGACGCGGTGGGAGGTATCCAAATATCCACGCCTGAAAGTGGTCCACCAAATGAGTCTGGAATCTGTGGACAGCTTCTGGGAGGGTGGGAGTGGAGCCTGCGATGGCATCCAAGACAATCGTGTGGCTAGTCCACATGGCAATTGCAACCACTAGAGCATGGAGGGAGGGTGGAAGGGGGGAGGCCATAGATAAAGCTAACATATCTCTTGACAGACTGAAGGGATGTGTTTGATCCTGGCCAAGCAGACGTTGAGCTTCGCGCCATATCACTTTAGAGGTTGGACACTTCTCCATGCGGTGGAACAGCGTTCCATACTGACCACACATGACGCAGGATGAGCGTAAAGTGTTAGAGCGCTCAGCTGTATGGTACACCCGCCTCAGGCAGCGCCACACATGGGAGCGGATTTGAGGCTGCAACAGAGGATGGTGTGAATATTTTCAAATAGTCTTCTGAGTCTCAATGGAGTAAGGGATGTCCATCATGTCCAGGTAGTCCACCCTGGATAGGACATGGGGGCGTGTGGGGATCACGCCATCTTGTATGGGTAACCCCTGTACCTCTTGTGTGAACTGAGGAGAGGGGCGGCCTCTCTGGGCTGTGTGTCTGCTAATATGAATTCTCCACTCAGCACTCCGCATGAAGAAGATGATTCGTTTGTAGTGGGTTTTAGTACCGTGAGGACCTGTGGCCGATGGGTGGGAAGCCAGGTATTTCATCAAGGAGTGGGGGTTTGATGGATTGTTAAGGCCCAAGGCGCGGGAGAAGTTGGAGCAGGCCGCACGGGACCAGTGTTGGGAGGGGAGCATAGGGACAGCGACAGCCACAATCCAGGTGCCCAGGATCTTGGCAGCATGGGCTTTGAAGTCAAGCAGGCCCAAGCCACCATGATAATGAGGGCCAAACATGACCTCTAGCCGTACTGGTGGTGGGCGGCCTGACCAAAGCCATCCTTGCAGAAGGGCATACAGGGATTTGAAAAAGCCTGGGGAGAAGGGGATGGCGTGGGCTCCAAACCAGACTTTGGATAGGAGCATAGAGTTGGCAAGAACAACCCTGCCAGTAAGGGAAGTAGGGTGGGCTCTGAGGGAGGTGATGCACTTCGTCACGTTGTCTAGAATGCGACTTTCCATTACTGCTGATGCATACCCGCCTGCCTCCACCCACACACCCAGATGGCGGACAGGCCCAATGGTAGGGCGTGGCATGAAGGGGAGCACTAGTGGGGCGGTGTGGGGTGAGCAGGGAGGGCGAGCACATGTGCGAGCAGATGGGCTGGGCTGGGCATTAGTCGCTGGGGCCCAGCAGGTTTGATACCAACCAAGGAGGATGATTTCGGTTTTGAAAGCATTCAGTGCAGCATTTTTTCCCGAGAATACTCCTGGATGAGAGCTTCAAGAGCGCGTGCATCTTTATTATTAGACACCCCAACCACACAGTCATCTGCAAACGCCATCATCTTGACTGGGGCTTGGCCTGGTACATGGACCCCAGTGAGGTGGGCATTCATGTTTCAAAGTAGTGGGTCAAGGCTGAAGTTGTATAAGAGTGGGCTAAGGGGGTCCCCTTGTCGTAAGCCCCTTTGAGGGCGGACTACTTCCGTTAGGAAGCCAGGGCCACGCACTGCCATTGTTGCAGATTCTGTGAGCAGCATAACCCAGTTGATGAAGCGAGGGGGTAGGCGGAATTGATGGAGGCAGGCCCTGAGGTATTCCCAGTTTACTCTATCATAGGCCTTCTGTTGGTCCAAGAATACAAGTGCCCCAGAGGCTGTGGACTGGCATGCGTTAGCCACAGAGTGCACGTTGTCCCAAATCGACCTTCTGAGTATGAAACTGAATTGTTCTGGGGAGATGGTGGCAGATGCTACAATCCCTAAACGGTTAGCCATGATTTTAGTTAAAATTTTGTATCCATGTTAGTTAAAGAAATGGGGCGCCAGTTGGCTAAGTCTAGCTTGTCCCCTTTCTTGAAGAGTGTGATGGTGAAGGCCTCTTGTCCTCCTGGTAGGAGGCGCGTTTCCAGAAGGCTCTGGTTAATGGAGGCAAGCAGCAGTGGGGATATATATTTGAAGTACTTTTTGTAGAATTCATATGGAATGCTATCTGGGCCTGGGCATTTCTGATTTGGTGCACCGCAGATGGCTGTCCAGAGTTCATTTGGAGTAATCAAATTCATTTATTCCGGGTATTGGTAAATGGTGCAGATGTGGGTTTGGTCAAAAAATTTCGCCACTTTGGCCAGCTGAATTGGATCAGATCAGTATAACTCAGAGTAATACTTTTGTATTTTGATTGCCACTTCAGCTGGTGTATCCGCGATGGAATCATCCCATCTCCACACCTGTGTGCAGGCCACGCTCTGGCATGGTGCAAAGAATTTTTAAAAAATATGTGGTGCACTTGTCGCCCTCTGTAATGCATTTGGCCCTGTACTGAACACAAACCCAATGTTTGTGTTGCCTTTTGAGCGCGTTGAGGTGGGCGGCTGCTTCTGCCCACTTCTGGCCCCATGCAGGGCTGTAGCCTGTGGCTGGGATGTTGGACTCCAGGTGTGCCAACTCTGCCAGAGCGCATGAAATGATGGCTGATGTGGCTTGTGAGCATCAGGAGGAGAGGTGGTGAGAGTGGCGGATGGTATCCTCTTTGAAGGCTGACCATATGGAGATTGGGTCCGCGCAAAATGGTGTAACAAACTCTTTTGCCAAAGTTGCTGATTCCACCCAAGTGGAAAATCCTGGCGACGCAAGTTTGGGAGGGCAGAGTTTGCACCAATGTGGGGCCTTAGCCACTGTGACAGATAAGTGGTAAGTTATTGAGACCAGCTGGTGGTCGGAGAATTCAATTTTTGTTGTTTGGAAGTGGGAAATGTGAGATTGAAATTTCGCCAGCATGAGGATAAGGTTGATGCAGGTCATGGACCTTAATTGGCCGTTGTGGACATGGGGGCGCATCATGTTTTTGAGCAGCGGGGCTTGCCACAGCAGTGCATCTATTAACCCAAGGGTGGCCTTTAGAACATGAAGTTCTACGTGACCCTGGGGGCGTGGGAGGAGGAAGGCCAATGGTCCATGGGTGTGTTTAACCAACAGTTCATGTCGCCAACTACAAAAGGGTCTGGGGATAACAGGAGGGATTTGACTGATGAGAAAAATTCCTGATGCTCTCATGCACAGGTTGGGGCATAGATGTTGATGATAGCATGTGCCACATCAGCCCACGAGAAAGTGACAACAAGGACTCAGCCATTGAGGAAGGATTCTGACAGATAAAAATTTAAAAATATTGTTTTTCTGAACTAGCACCCCACAGTGCTCTGACCAGAAGGATAGGGAAGGGAGGAGCATGGTTTTCCAAGCATCCTCAGAACCTTGTGGACAGTGGGACTCCTGGATGGTCAGGATATCCACAGGTAAATTTTTTTGTAAAAAACTCAGTTTCCTAGCCCGGGATGGTGAGGCCTTGAGTCCGGCGATATTCAACGTCCCTAAAATGAAGGTTTCCCCCATTGCACCTTAGGTGCAAGGGGGTGGGCACCTGGGCCCACTAGCCTCCTCTAGATCCCCATGGGCCTTCACAGCAGTGCAGGTGTTTGCAGCAACACTATTGGTAGTTTTGTTAATTTTAGCTGAAAGGTTCGCGTTGGCTTTTTCCTTCACTTTTTGTTTCCCCGATGTTGAGCGAATTTTTTGCAGTGCAGATGAGTTTGGTGCACCAATGTTCAGGTCAAAATTTTTTTTTTCAGGTAGGTTGGAAACCAAGTCATTTTCAACCAGAGCTTGGTTGCAAAGGTCAGGTGAGATCAAGTCACCCATCAGATCCTCAGATTGGTTGGCTAATCAGCATGGGCTTCCCAATCTGATTAGCTGATGGATTCCCAAGTTGCTTCCACTGCAAAGGTTTTGATGTCCTCCTGGCGTTGGGAGTGTGGGATAGTGGTGGTGACTTTGGCCGCTTCCTTGGCCATGGCCCTGTGGGCCTGCTTGGCCTTCTTCCACTCTTGAGGGGAGATAGGTTTTACCAGTAGGTAGCAGCCTTGTGCTCCCCATGGAAAAGCCTCTTTGGTGCTTGTGGTTGGTTCATAGTGCGCCTCTCCACTGGCCATGGCCGCTGAGGGGTGCTCTTGGAATGTGATGCCCTCCTTGGTGGGGCATGTGTGTGCCTTATGGCCAAACGCATCACAGTGGGTGCAGATGGGGGGTGCGCTGTCCACGGTTACCCAGAAAGGGTGGGTGGTATGCCCTTCAATATTGATATATGTGGAGTGCAGGATCTGGGTTAGGTCCTTTGCGATCTCCTCAGTTGGGGTCAGAACTGCAATGGCTTTGCCGGTGCACAGGTGTGGCATCAGCATAAAGCATTGCATCTCAAAAGATTGTATTTTGCCATATATGGTGAGACCATCTTTCAGGTGCTGCTCCAAAATGGCACATTTTACTGTAGTAGGCAAAAAGTCAAACGTGAGGAAAATTTATTTGGATTTTATCCATCTGGTGCATTTGGTTTCGATGACCTGTTGCCCTTTGGGGAAGTTGATCACTATGCACACTGCAGCAGCTTTGTCTGCTGCCTCCTTGTTTTTGAAACTGAGGTCCAGCCAAATGCATGAAATGGAGTGAGGTGCAACGTACACTGCGGTTGGGAAAAAAGTGTGCACATCCCTACAAAATTTTTCCCATAAAGCTGTTTGTTGGATGTCCAGAAACACACAGACTCCATATTCCACCGATGAGAGTGGTTGGGAGTGCGGCGTGTTGATGTACTGGTTGCATCGCGCTTGCCAAGTGAGGATTTCTAGGGGAAATAGTGACTGCCAGTTTTTTATTTTTTTTCTATTCTGCTGGTTTCTCCAGGGCGTTTTTGAACATTTGAGGCCATGGCCTACCACCTGCTCCTCTTACCTTACTTACCCAACTGCTCCCTGACATGGGCGCAGACTAATATCCTCTGTGAGATTATCAAACTAGAATAAGACTTGAATTGAATAAGTTGCAAAGGTGATTGCAATGAGAGAGAAAAGTTTGAATTCTACCATCTTAAGCAGGTCCTGGAACCTACACCCCAAAACAATTAACAATCTGTTCTGCTGAAGGACTTAGCACTTCACTTGGCTTTAATGCAGCCTATTTGTGTTTTAAATATCAGATTACCTCATTTGGTTGTGAGTTTCTGTCTCCACATTAAATATGGCCACTTATTCCCTTATTCTCTTATGCCAGTTGTTAGATTTTTAGCTGGCATAAAAGTCTTGGTTCCACAAGGTTTACCAATTTACGCTCAATCAAGGACTACACCAACTTGGGCTTCCCTACCAAGGA
Source organism: Massospora cicadina (assembly GCA_022478985.1). Classification (NCBI taxonomy): domain Eukaryota; kingdom Fungi; phylum Entomophthoromycota; class Entomophthoromycetes; order Entomophthorales; family Entomophthoraceae; genus Massospora; species Massospora cicadina. Next base: position 44,976 of record JAKSZP010000132.1, read on the forward strand.
AGCTGTGAAAGCCGCCACCCAAGTCCAACTTAAATATAAAATACCCCTTCCAATCACTCTACCCTTTGTAGGAATCCAGCTTACTTGTGCTCGCTGGTGCTTCCGCTGCTGGATCCCACAAAGTTTGTTAATAAAGTTAAAATATAAAAACTACTATAAAATTTGATTTTTATGAATTTTATAGTAGTGAGGAGGTAAACAAAAAACGATCCTTCCCTATTATTGACTATTAGTATTGATAATACTTTTGAGGGTCAGAGGAAATTTGGGGATAAGTTTGGAATAGCTTCAATGCTATCAATTTAGGTATTATGCAGGAACATTGTATCACAACTTGGGAACTTGCTTCAGGGTAGTGGAAAAAAGAAGAGGAATTCTGATTGGCTAAAACATATCTGTGAGGTAATGTTTTTATGAATTTGAGCCAATCCCCATCCAAGAAATTTCTTGCACCTTGAGAGCCCCTGCCAAGCCTATTTTAGGGGGGTCCCTGTGTAGGTGCTTTGAAGAACTTTGTTGAGGTTGGGGGAGTGCCTTCCAATGATTTCCCCATAGCCCAGCAAGTGGTCAGAGTAATCTGACCAATCAATTTTATGTTAGGTGCCAAAGAGGTTTCAAAACAGTGTTACCCCAATTACTAGGGTTCCACCAAGAGTCAGCCAGGGTCTTTTGGTCAAAATCTTCAGTAGCATTGTTTTTGTTATTGTTAAAATAGCTCTTAAAATCCTCAGATAATTGCAAATGGCTGACATTTCCCTTTTTCAGCTTAGATCAACCTAAAACATTCTTCTTTTTCAGCTGTAAGGGCAAATTTCCAACATCACCCCCCTCAAGAATGTTGAGGGGAAAGTAGGGCTGGAGGAAACGGCCATGTACGTAATTAATGGTAATACCTGTAACTAGCAATTTGATGGAATGCTCATTTTCCCTCTTGTAAGTGATGGTGAAGGGACCCTCCCAAATTGATCCAAGCTTACCACTTTTAGGGGTGATGCGGTTATGGTATTACAATACCATATCTGATACTTGGAAAGTAGAAAGGGGGTTCAGAGATCATTGGCAGCCTGCCCTTCTTTTGTCATAGTTTTTGCTAAATTGGTCATAGCTTCAGATTGGAGTTGAATGATGCGCTGAGCCAATATTCCCATGACCCTTTTGGGTTCCTCAACTCTAGAGGAAAATAAATCTTTGACTAAGAGGGCATGTATGCCTGGTTCCCGCCCATACAAGACATGGAATGGATACATTTTTAGAATCTTATGATAGCTAATCGAGTAAGCTATAAAAGCACTGGGTAAATATTGGTCCCAGTGAAGAGGATCAGGAAATGCCATTTTTTGAAGAATATAAACCAGTGTTCCATTTACTCTCTCCATAGTCCCATTGGTGAAGGGGTTATACGGAGCCAAAAACAGTTGTTGTGCTCCCATAGAGGTGGTCAGGATTTTGATTACTGTGGAGGTGAAGATCTTACCATTATCACAGAGTAGTACTTGAGGGCAGCCATGCTGTGTGAAAATGTGTTGATGTAGAAAGTTAGCAGTGGCCTTGGCTCTTTTGGCAGGAAGAGCCACTGCTTCCAGTCACTTAGTGAAGTGGTCAATAGCTATTAGAATAAATCTTTTATACTAGTAGACTGAGGAATGGGACCTACTACATCCAAACTAATGGTGCGAAAAGGTTGTTGAGTGGTGGTTGGTTGATACTAATATCTATTCTTGAAACCAGATTGTTTCTCACATGTAAGGCAGGCTTCCAAGATGTCAACAATATATTCCATCATACCATCCCAATAGAACCGATCTTTAATCCACTCATAATTTTTCTTGGCCTCTATGACCTAGGGTGGAATGAGCTTCTAGGATGGCAGGTACACGTTCCAAAGGTCAAAGGTAAGGTATCCAGCTTGTTCTCATCTGCTTATACAACTTCCCATTTTCAACTTTGGTGTTATGGGAGTGCCGGGCTAACGTCTTTTGAAAAGGCTCATCCTCATCTTCCCATTCATCTGGGGTCATTAAAAGGTCATGTAACCTCTTTGCCTCACTATTATACAAGTGAAGGACTGGTAGCTGAGTCACCCATCAACATTCAAGTGATAGGTCCCAGCACTTTGTTCAATTTTCATGTCATAAGGCTGGAGCTTTAGAGCCCAGAGAGCTAACTGACCAGTAGGATCCTTCATGTTCTGCAACCACTTTAGGGATGCATGGTCCATCATATAATGAAGATGGTTTCATATAGAAAAGGGCGGTAGTGCTTTACAGCTATCAGAACAGCAAGGCACTCTTTCTTTATCACACTGTAGTTGCGTTCTGCTTTTGACAGAATCTTACTAAAATAGAATACAGGATGATCTACTTCGTTTTCATCCAATTGGGCTAAGATGGCCCCAATGTCATAGTCTAAGGCGTCAGTGAACATGATGAAAGGTTTATTATAATCTGGGTGCTGTAGGATAGGACGTTGCTGTAGAAGTTACTTCATCGTCTCAAAAGTGGCTTTTTGTTCAGCACCCCATTAGAAAGGGATATCTTTGGCTAATAACTGGACAAGAGGCTCACTGAGTTGGGTGAACTTAAGGATTAACTGACGGTAATACCCCATCATCTCTAGAAATACCTGAATATCCCATAGATTTTTAGGGGGCGGCATTTTTGAGATAGCTTCGACCTTGTCTTGTATGGGTTGAATTCCTTCTTGGGAAATGGAGTGTCCAAAAAAATCTGATTTCCTTGGGAAGAAGGTACACTTTGAGGGCTTCAACTTAATAATAGATTTATGTAACCGTTGAAACACCTCCCTCAAGTGATCAAGATGTTCATTTAAGGTTTTTGAGAACACCATGATGTCATCAAGATAGACGATGACACAAGTCAACTTGAGGTCCTTCAAGATGTGATCCATTGCACGCTGGAATGAGGCAGGTGCGTTGCACAACCTTTGGGGTAGTTGTGTGGGGTGGAAGAGACCTTCACTACAAATAAGAGCGCATTTCTCCTGATCTTGGGCAGAAAAATCCATTTTCCAATAGCCACTGGCCCAAGTCCATGGCGGAGAAGAAGTTAGAGCCAGAGAGTTGGGCCAGGGCATCATCAATGCAAGGGATAGGATAGCTATCCTTCTTAGTGAGGCTATTCAACCTACAGTAATCCATGACTATATGATGACCTCTGTTTTTCTTTTTTTAAAATTGGTGAAGACCAAGGGTTTTGTAAAGGAACAAGTAACCATGCGTCTAATAACTACTGGAGCTCCATCCTCATCTGTTGTTCCTCCACCTTTGATTTACAATAAGGTTTGGACCTTATAGGCTGGGCATCACCCACATCAATGGAGTAGCACCAGCCCTTCATGTGGCCATAGTCAGTTTCTGATTAGGAGAATATGTCACGGTATTCATCTAACAAGGTATGAACTTTCTCCAATTCCCCTGTAGCAAGCACCAATTTTTAGGAATCCAGCTTACTTGTGCTCGCTGGTGCTTCCGCCATTGGATTCCACAAAGGTTGTTAATAAACAATTATAAACCTACTATAAAATTAGATTTTTATGAATTTAATTAGTAGTGCGGGGTAAATAAAAAAACGACCCTTCCCAATTTTTGACTATTAGTTTTTATACTACTTTTGAGGGTCAGAGGGAATTCAGGATAAGTTTGGAATAGCTTCAATGCTTCTAATTTAGGTAATAAGCGGGAATAGCGTATCACAACTTGGAAACTTGCTTCAGGGCAGTGGAACAAAAGAAGAAGAATTCTAATTGGCCAAAACATACCTGTGAGGTAATGTTTTTATGAATTTGAGCCAATCCTCACCTAAAATTTTTCTTGCACCTTGAGAACCCGCCAAGCCTATTTTTGGGAGGTCCCTGTGTTGGTGCATTGAAGAACTTTGTTGAGGTTGGGGGAGTGCCTTCCAATAATTTCCCCATAGTCCATCAAGTGGTCAGAGTAATCTGACTAATCAATTTTATGTTAGGTGCCCAAGAGGTTTTAAACGGTGTTTTCCAATTAATAGGGTTCCACCAAGAATTTTTGCAGGGTCTTTTGGCTAAAATCTTCAATAGCATTGTTTTCTTTATTGTTGGAATTGCTTTTAAAATCCTTGGATAATTGCAAATGGCCAACATTTCCATTTTAAGCTGAGATCAACCTAAAACATTCATCTTTTTTAGCTATAAGGGCAAATGTATGACAACCCTGTTTATCTATGGATATGAAGTTAATTATCAAGTTTTCATGTCTCCCTTCCCATCTCCCCCAGCATCTCTATGATGATCTTGCTGGCCTTAGACAGTATGTGGGAACCCTTTTTATCAATATTTTATCAAAAAAATGCTCTAAGTATTGTTCAGGACCCAGTGCAATTATGATGATTATTATGAAGCATGTGGAGATCACCAAGATATCCCCCTGCACCATCATCCCTTTGGTGCTCAACTTATGATTTTGGACTCAAGTCTAAAATGGCTGGTCATTGTGTCCATTTTGTTATATACTAGACCATTAAAGTCAAATTGCCCTCCAATGGCCACCTGAACCATTCTGGAAGCAGTTCAACCTAAACCCGATCACATATTGGAAGATGAAGGTGTAATCTACGTTGGGGCTCACTCTTACTTCCATTGCCTAAAACTTAACAAAAGTAAGTTAATAATAAAAAATAAGCCCTAACCCCAATTTAGTAATTCAAAAATAACTCGTTCAGTAATTTTAAAAACGATCTAATTTTAAATTAACACTTTAAGAATTTGAAAGGCATGAAATTGCCAATAACAATGGATAACGTCAGATGGTAAGCTCAAAGTTTTCTGGGGTGAGGGTAATTCCATAGGAAGATTCTTCCCTTCCCATCCTCAACCCACAATGAGTGTTTGAGGAAACTAATGAGGTCAACTTGCCTAATGAGCCTGTTGTTATTATTTTTAGAATTCTTTATCAAAATTTTAATGCAGAATCAACATACCAATTAAAAAACATAATATGAACTCTTTTTGAATACCCATTGCATGGCATTTGATGCTGCTCAGCACCCTGATTTTTTTTTACAATTGTGGAGGGAAATTCAGCATGTATTAGACAGAATTGTGGAAGAAATCCCTCCACCTAACTTCCTTATGATTTTAATTAAGTGTGAAAACTGATACTGTATCCCTTAACAAAGAAGCTAATAAGGTTATCAAAACAGTGGCACATAATTCTTAATATAAAGCTAAGAGCTATACTTACTCACAAATCTAGAAGGGGAGGATACCCCAGTGGTAGAATAGGGACCTCTACCGCTGCCTCCCTGAGTTTGATTCTGGTACAGGAACTTTGGGTAGGGGATGATTATGACTGTGTTGGCGTTGTGCACCAATGCTCAGAACTGAGATAGCAAATAGCAAAGGCAGTCCATGGAGTTCCTGGACTATCATATGCTGCAGATGGAGGTTTTCCAGATTTTGTCCTCCTTTCCCATTCATTTGATTTCCCCTTAATTGGTGCAATATCATCCCCAGGTCAGCCCACCTCAAATAAAATTAAAATTTACTCACAAATCTAGAATTACAATCTCAAATCTTCCTACCCTTTGTATCAATGATGTAAAGCTTTGGCTAACTGCATTGAGAAATCATCCTTTGCATTTATCATGCCTGAGAATGCATATCTTAAAAACTTCAAACCTCATCTAAAAGGTTCCCCCACTTCTCTCTTATCTTTTTAGAGCATTATAGCTTATATTTAGTTTAGTATGAGAATCATCTCCCTGTCAGAAACTGCCATCATCTATGTTAGGGTAGATAAAACCCCCTGGACTAGGTGGATTTAAGCTTTTGCTTTAGTTAGCTTTTTTGGTTTTTTTAGATATACATTAGCATATATATGCCAATAAGAAGGGTCCCCTGATACCCTTATCTTGAATAAACATAAAGTTCTCTATGGTCTGATTTATTTAAAATATGGTTCTGGTCCAAAGACTTATTATTCTGCAATATAGTTAATTTTTTATTATCACAGTGTTAGGATTGTGGAGCGTTGAAACTATATAGTATCAGTATATGGAGATGCAAGTTTTTGCACATATTCTTGTAATAACGGTTTATCATAAAACCTGGTAGGGTAGGTTAAAACATATAATTTGTTATAATGTGAAAATGTTTGTTACCACATTTATTGAATATTATAAACTGTCTAAAAATTTATGAATGCTCTAAAGTTATAAAGGAATTATAAAGATTACAAAAGTAAGGTGAAATTGTACAGTTGGTTGGGGCTCTCATCGCAGAAATTCCTGCGCTAAAGTTTTGGTTTCAGAGGAGTGGTAGCATAGCGGGGTGGTTCCTGCTCCACTCTGGGTTGGGTTTTGATTGAAACAGGTTCGAAACCAGCACAGGCTAAAAACTCGGCGTGGTATATTTGTCCCAAGGTCGACCCGCCTCGTTTACTTTTTTATAGTTTTGGTTTCTGGATGTAGATTATGCGGATACCATAAAGTTTCTAGGCTGGTATGATATAGAATGATGAATATGGATGTAGAGCTCGATAGAATAACTTGTAAAATAATCAGATTGTATATTGATGTTATTGGCATGACAAATAATGATGATTAGGGCTCTTTACTTAACTGCCGAAAAAATTTAGCTACACTTGTTAAAATAATGTTAGGGATATCTACTCGCCATACGGTAGGATCTGATATCTGCGTGCCACCCACTCCTCGTAGATAGATTCGAGTGCGGGGTCGAATAGGAACGAGATAAAGTTTAGGATAGAAGCCAAGTTTGCAATAAAGTTGTTGATACCTTGGACATAATCGATTGGTACATATTTCAACACGAAGGTGGGTAGGATGGTGATGATGGGGACAGCAGCATAGAGGACTAGGCGGGATGCAAAACGTTCCATGGAGACCCTGGGTTGGCCGGCGCCACCTGATACAGGTAGTTTCACAGGCATGCTTGCCAATCTACGCCGGTTCTGACGGAGCCTTAGTACAACGGCAGTGAACACGTAGAGGCAATACAGCGATCCTGCAAGTTGCCAAACAAAGTAAAGAATCCAATTGTCTAAATACATCATGGGCTTCCAATACTCGGCAAGTGGGTGAACCCGTTTCTGATACATGGCAAGAGCGAAATGGGGGACAGGCAGAATTATGGAAATGAATATACACCACTTCACGTATTTCCAATGGCTGATAGAGTCCAAATACTTGCCGCGTAGAAACACCATATGTAAGTTGAAGGCCATACACGTCGTGAGAAGTACGAACATTGTGTTAAGCATCAGTTGGAGTGTATCGAAGAAGAAGTAGATCCCATTGCTGATCAAATTCGCGGTGTCTATCTCTAAGGTGAAATCGTTGTCAAATGGAACAAGCCCAACCAGATTGTTTAAGTAGTCAGACATCGCTACCCATGCAAAGATTTTGTACCCCAGGCGTTGGGCACCCGCGTACTTCTTGAGATTGCTTATGACGATGAAGACAAACACCGTCCAAGAGAGTATCATTCCTACCATTGTTACTGTGAAGCTTGCTAGTCCCATATTGTATCATAAATCAACCTTCGCTTATATCCTTAACTACATTCTAAAGTAAGTGTTCATTGTTTTTAGTTGGGTAAATTAAAGTTGCCGTCGTTGTCGCATATAGGATACTTTCCTTGTCTGCAAGCGTGTCCATGTTTAGGGTTTTTGTGCCACTAATCGACAGAATCAGATGTAAATTCTTAGCTTAACCAAACTATTGAATTATACCTAGTTCTGCTGCGTAGATCTCAACAATCTCACTCAACCTACCTTGATATAACATTTATTCATTTGCTCCAGAATTCGATCCTAATACTCATATCATTGATCTTACGCGAATGTAAATGAGACTGGTCATCAACCATATTATCACATCTGATGTATAGCTGATCCTATTATCTTACGATTAAGGGAACAGTTAATCCTTGATTTTAGTGCCGTTGACGATGGACGACCTACCATTATTTCCCATCTTTGTAACCAATTGATTATCTGGTTGATGGAATTTCCATTTCAGTCTGCCTTGTTTTAGATTGTGGTAATTCAACTAAAACTCCTCTCCAATAGGTAAGTTCCAATCAACGAGACAAATAAAAGGCTTCTAATTAATCTTGATAGAGTCAGACTCTGAATTTATACTCGAAAGCGACAATTGAAATCAATTAACTAGATTAGGCAATTTATGTCATGGGAATTCATATTCATTAGTATTGTGTTCTAACTATGAATTACAACTTAGTTTTCTTGCCACTGCCATATAAACAAGATAATGTTAATTTAGGAGTATAGTTGATTCATTTTTATGGTGTAAAAACCAAACTTGTCAACTTTACCTCGCGTTTAAAACCAGGATATCATCAAATATTTACAGTTCCAGTAATTAAAAATATTTAATTAGTTTTTTAGGCAAACCGACCTTGAGATACGTTTTAAGGGTATAAATCTATACAGAACATAAGGTGAATGGCATCTTTTTTAATGAAGCATTAGGTCTAACTAAAGACTGTTTAGGATGACTTAAATATTTTCTTAGATTACAATATATCTATTTGAGGTTAAGTAAATTTTAAGTTAATCGATTTTAGGTATCTCTATCCAGCTATGATTTTTAATCACTTATATATTCTCTAGCTGATGGACATTCTAAACCTGCAATCTCAAACTTGTAAAAGTTTCCAGCAGTTTAATTTAGTGCGATAGCCAGCTACGCTACCAAAACTATTATTCTCTATAGCTGCATATACTTGATGCTAACCTAATAAGTATTAAATTAGGACAATGGCTAATCCTTACTGAGCTCTAAAACCATTTCCTTAGATGATTTGATACTTTTTATTAAAAATTCTGATATCTAATTTTCAAGATGATCCTGAATTACCAGAATTGGTAAAAACCTACATGGAGTATATGATACAAGATCATTAAGCCTAAAATTAGTATACAATTGGTAATTTATTTAGCTAATATCTATATAGTATCAACTGTAATTTGATAATGAAAATTTCAAAATAGATACTATCCTTTCTAGTTATCTTCAAAATTATATTTTTGTTGATACAACTTGCTATCATAAGGCTATTATCCTGTTTATAATTTTAAAATAGTCAGCCCCATTAGGATATTCAGAACAACGTGGTCAGACCTATATATGTAATATTCATATTTATCTAAAGTTTGCTGCTTTTCCCAGAAAATTTATATTCTAGTATATCATAATAAGAAATTATAAAATTCTTGCTTCTATTACACAATAAAGTTTAGCCATTGAGCCTGCAATTTATTTTTTGTAACAGTTGAGACCATTCCAGTTGTCAGGAATGAGGTCACAATTGGTGCACCTAGTCATTCCTTGACCAGTGGAATGAGTGAAGATGACCCCAAAACTGGTGGAGGTACTGGTGACTAGCTCACCATGGATGGGGTGATTAAGGCCCTTTTATAGGTGAGGGTAAGCCAATTAATTTCCATCCAGCTTGGGATGATGCAATGAGTAATAATTTTTAATGCACACATGATGACATCATGCAAGATATTTTTCACCCCAAGAAGTCATATGAATTGATTTATGAAAATAATATCATCACCAAAATTCCATATAAAAGCTGACCCCCTTTTATACCTTTGGGGGGTCAAAATAATTTGCATTCTACCAGATGACCTTTCTTTCACTTTAATTGACTAAATTGAAACTATATTTTAAGTTTTAAAAAATACACAAAACCAGCCACTCAAATTTAGCAATTTGAATCAGAATGTAAATGACATTGATGCCTGCTGCTCTGGATTGAGGTGGTGGTGTGCTGCCTTCTGGCATCCTTTGGCCACCAACAAAGTGCATCCAATCTGGCTTTGCTAATCCACTCAATGCCACCAGGCATTATGTTCCACATCTGGACTTACCCCAGCATCTTGCAAGATTGCAGATGGTGCTCCAGAGCCCTTTGATGCTCCCTCAGAGCAGCCTGTATTTCAGCCTCCAGGTCAAATATGTGAATCTTTTCCCATATGCAAGTGTGGCCATCATTGAGATGGCATGGTGGTTTTCAAACCTTCAGACTATATTAATTTTCACCCTTTTAAGGGATATTTTGACCTTGGATTTCAGTCTGAGGCTGATGTGATGGCAGCATCTAAGCTGCCAATTATTTTTAAAAATATCTCTATCCCTACTGTTCACATGCAACTACCAGATGAGGCCACTTTGGTGGTCCAGTTTGACAGGTTGCCATCATTTCACTCCCCTGAACACCTGTACCACAAACTGATGGAGGGTTTGGCCATTTACAGCACAGATACCATCTTACAGTTTGTGGTACCCAATGGAGTGAGTCAGTTGGCAAGGCCTTATGCCTTTGCGATGATCCACCCTTTCCATTGTGAAAAACCACCTTGCAATTTTTTCCATGCAATGTGATCAAATCTGCGCCTGATCACCCTTTTTTGGGCACATGTTGAAAATGGCCACACTATAAGCCCATCGTGCTTCAAATTAGATCGTTCAAAGTGCAAGTGCCCCACAGCTTCCACCTCCACCACTTCTGCCACTCCTCCTTCTGGAGTCAGGATGGCTGCTGCCTCACCCAAATTTTTTGAGTGGGGCGTGATCATCTCTCCCCCAACCTCACTAATTCTGGTGCTGCTTCCAAAGCAGCAGCCAATCAAAGTTTAGATTTATTTAAAAAATTGTCATAATTATGGAATCCTGAGCCAATGACTAATACAGTTTTGGCTGAGCTGCCGTGTTACTAATTCATAGCCAATCAGGTTCTGCCACTGCACCAACTCCAGCGGTTAGCCCAGCACTAGCCGATTTAAATTCATTTGAGTGCCTCAAATGGATTGATGATAGCGACCAGCCATATAATGTCAAGCCAGATTTTGCTTTAGAGGATTTTTTGTAAATCCTCCTGATTTGCATTCCCGCCATTTTTGATCTAAAAAAGGTTTTTATAATTATAAAAAGATAAACAAAATGGCAGTAGAAGCAGCAGCTTCTCCAGCCAACACCCTCCTCTACCAACATCTCCATGGGGCGATGAAACCCCTTGTTGAGGGTATTCTCATCCCTAATTTCCCTCATGATTTTGAGGAAGAGGCAAAGTATGAAATTGAAGAGCTGGCTTTTGGTGCAAGCCGCACCTGCATTGATACAACAAAAACCTCTCCTTTTACCCCAAAAGATCCCCAAACTTACCAGCGCATCAAGTCTTTCACTTGTGTTCCTGCTTACATCACTTTTGTTGAGCATCAACTTGCTCAATACATTGAGGCGATGGACACCGCTGGCCTCATTAATGAAGAAAACCCACAATTATACCTATCTATGCCACATATTGCTGATGCCCCAACCCCTATGTTGTCCGCCATGATCCACCAGCTAAAGTGTGTGCCAGACAAAAGTTTCCCAAAAATTACTCAACTTTTGATATGGCTTCCAAGCTGATAACTTAGGGGCTAAAATAGGAATTTTTTATTTATATTAATCCCTTTGTTTGACTCATTTGCAAATAAAGATGCATGGAAGCTCCCCATTTTGGGTTGGGCACCACTAGTGTTAAAAAATTTGCATTCCACCAGTGTGACATGATGAATGAACTTAATTACGTTGATACAAGCATCCAAGGTTTGAAGGTTGTATTACCAAATCAAGCAACCATCCAATTTCAAGAGTTGCCTGAAGCCTTGGTGCAATGCGCATCATAGGAGCACCATTGCTTGAACCAGAAGTCAAAATAGGGATTAAAAATTGGGTAATTAACCAATATCATAAAAGAATGTAATGGTCCAAAACCCATAAGCAGGGACCAGTATAAAGGTCCCTAAGAATCTAGGTTTATGGGTAACCACCACAAAATAAAGCTCAAGGCTATAAGAATTGTCACAAATGTACAAAACTACCAAAGCAGCAGTCAGGTGCCATATGACTAGATGATCTAGAAAGGGCCTCATATTAAAACACCAAATTCTCAATTATTACTCAATATCTCATTTGTTTCATAAACTTGTTTTTCACTTAGGTATATAATATTTCAAGTTTTAATTAATATAGAAAATTTTTATAGAATTTCAAGTTTATCCTTTTGTTTGCACTTTTGTTTTAATAAGAGTTGTAATCACCGGTGAGCAGTCTCAGGTCAATCAAGTAAACATTGTCCAGTAACCAGGATGAGACCTGCCCTGTTTGATAGAAGACACTTTTTGTAGCAGATATCTTGGTGCTGATAACGCCAAGGGTGAGGTTGGAAATGTCCATTGAGTTCTAAGGGCCAACTCATGTCAAATATGTCTAAGAGTGTCAATAAGTTTGTCATGGGTGTGACAGTTTATATATTTGATTGATGCTATAAGGGGTAGCACTAAAGGAGGATTTACTTATAGAGTGATTTTGATGTTAGCAAAGGTTGTCTGGTGCCTAATCTGCGTGGAGTAGCCCCTCTGAGCAGCAAATCACCCTCTAAAGATAAGCAAGCTGAGGTTGGCACACTGACTTTGCTCACTACAGGGGTGGCACTATAAGGCCCTATCAATGATTATGATAGTTATCCTGAGAAAGTTGACGAAGATGCAGATATGGAGGTATATCATGTAGAGGATTCCTATAAACATCTGATGATGGAGGAGGATACACTCTATATTAGACTCTGTACCCTAACATTTAAAGTGTAAAATCTATGCACCAATATTGAGTATGTCAAGAAGACTTCTAGAAGAGTCTGAAATGCCTAATTAGCTATTGTAAGAAGACCATCACTTATTGTGAAATAGTAAGCTACACTTAAAAACTTTGAGGAGTGATTTTTATTCCTCAAAAAAGAGAATGGTGAAACCATCACCACTCTGAATGAATATGAAGAGCGCTTGAAACAGCATGACATTATGCTTTTTGCAATGGAAAGAGTATAGAAGATCTAAAGGCACATATGCATACTGTACTGAAGCCTATCTCTACTCGACCTTTAACTCAAACTGGAGGCACTTATGTGATTTGATCAAAGGAATATACCACAACTGGTCAGATCTTGTACACAACGACCTATGATGCTCGCTGATTCTGTTGAAGAGGATCGAAACTTTGCGCCATATTTCAAGTCTATGTACACACCAGGTGATGGTACAATTGTGGGTTTCCTCAAGTTGTACAAAAATAGCATAAATGGCACTAGCAATTTTCAGAAGGCTCGCCATGTGCAATAGTGCATGAGCTGTGAGGCTTAGGAGATCCTTAGCATGAGCTCAAGACCTGGATTATCTTGGATCAAGGTCAAGAACCCTTACTCTCTGATTCCAGTAGTGAACTGGAAGTCCATAATATGAAACAAAAGTTGCTGTTGATGAATATCGGCAAAAATGAGTCAGTTTCAAATTATGCATCGTGCTACTATTTCATGGCTCAGCAGTTATAGACCACAGGAACAATGATCTACTTACTGCCAAATGTAAGTCTGGGTGAGCTCCACCTCTGTTTGGATTGGGTGGTGTTCCCTTTCCTATCCATGAAGGGGCCAAGAATGCCGGTGGCCCCCTCGTCACCCATGGTGACCTCACTCATATGATTGATGAGCGGTGGGTCATTGCTTACCCTTTAAGGACCCCGCCCCCCATTTCAGTACTAACTTCAGACGAATTGATATTACAAATCAATGGGATTCTTTCCAAGCTATCAAGAGTCAACATTCTCTTGGAAAAAAATAATTCAAATTTTTTTGGTGGCCACAAGCCCTCAACATTAAGGCCAAATAGCCCCAAACATTCAGCAACAAAGCCCAAAAGCATGTACTTTCAGCAGAAAAAACTTTAGTGTCAAATCTTCAGCAAAGCTCGCTGATGGTATCAGGTTATTGGAAATACTGCCACAAGTTTGAAACCCCCACAGAAGCTCCAAATTTACATCTGACATTTTTTGCTTGGCCAAATGGGCGCCAAAGCGACCAGGTGCAGGCGGGTTGGACATTATGAACCCATTTCTGACCTCATGGGACTACCCCTACATGGGTTGGCCTTGGGAGATTTCCACTGCCCGGAAGGTAAGATGCTGTCACTCCAGTCATCAAAATCAAAGAAAATTTGAAATTTGGGCGTCCATTAACAAACTGACAGTAACTAGGCTGCCAACAATAGTTTTGAAGTCAGTTCTAGTTAAGTTTGTTTTCTCCTCTCACGCTCAAAGTTTGACTGGTTAGGCAAATATTGAGGGCCCCAATCCCAAGCTTTTCTAAGCTATTCCTCAAATTAATCATCTATTTAAGCAGTCATAACACACTGAGGAAATTGATAGTTGATAGCTACTTTTATATCCAATAAAATACCATACCCAAAGTCGTTCTTAGTATTCTGATGAAATTAAAAAACCCATCTGAGACCCAATTTTCCCAGCGCCCAAACCTGCGGACCTGGGGCCACAACAACTTGGTTCATTGCCAGGTTGCTATTTGCAATTAAGGCCTATTGGCGCTCGCTGGTTAAATTTTTCTTAACACATCTAAACGTCATATTCAGTAGCGCCCCTGGCATTTAGGCTTGACTTTTGGGTGTTTTTGCATCCAGACTGGCAGGCCTGTCAAAACTTCATCTGCCGCTCTCCTGAAATGAAACTGTTTTACTGAGTTCATTAGATATGCATCCTAATCTGAAGATGTATATAACTCTGGCTGTCAAGAGTGCAATGTCTATCATAGCACTTAAGAAGCCGTTGCTTAACATCCAAGGGATATAAAAATATTATTACAAGGCCATGGCACCTACAAAACCCCTCATTAAATAAATAAGGCCGTTTATGATGCCAACGATAAGGTTGACAAGCCAAAAGAGAAGAGAAACAAATTGCCTGAATGCTTGCCACGTCAAGAGTTTAAGTGCCATAAGAGTCAACAACCTGGTCAATTTTATTAATACTATCCATTAGTTACTGCTGAAAAAAATGAACCAACCCCTAAAGAGGATACACCCAACACCATAAACTGGGTGGAACTCCACACTGAGGGTGAGGACAACCATAAGGATGAAGACTTATATTAAGCGGGTTAGCATGTGTTAGGGGCACCTAGCGCGGTGGCTGTACCAACTATATTGAGAGTTCACAGCATTAATGGATCTGCATTGAGCGTTATCAATTTGGCTCAAGCAAACAAGCCCACCCAAGTGATCAATTGGTTGAAGAAGGAGAGCAGGTGGTTTTGTTACCTTTAAGAATGTGGCACTGGATGGCAAAGTCACTGTCAAGGCTAATACAAGTGATGTTGATTTAAATAGTTTGAATAATATGCCACTGATATTATCACCACTGGAAACACCTTTGTCAAAAGCTTAACAAAGGTGGAAATAACCATCCATAAGTTTTGCGTTCTGGCAGTTCTGGACACTGGGACTCCAGTTAACATTATCTCTTTCAAACTTAGAAAAAAACTCAAGTTTATGCCAAAATTTGACTACAATGTGAAATAATACACGCAGGCCTGACGTTAATTGTGCCTTAGGAGCTTATTCTGCATTGCCTTTACGCTTTGGGCGTATGATCCTTATGGCACATGCATTAGTATAGGACAATGACCACTAAAAATTCCTGATTGAAAAACAGTTTTACTGGAGTTTGGGGAGATGTTTGGCTCCATCACTAGCACAGTTGGCATCTTAAGCTATCAATACCCCCTGGTGTTCAAGGACAAGGATGTAAAACCATGAAAATAGTGTAGGTGCTTGGTTAAAAAGGTTCAATCATTCTATCCCATTCATTACACCTTGACTGAGAAAGGTGTATTACAACTACCATATACTGTGAGCGCATAGGAAGAGCTTTCTCTGAGCGCCAGTGAACCATAGAGATTTGACCAGGTGACCAGTGTAGAATGACCTTGTCAATCACTGTTAAATGCCTCTTGACACCATATTGGAAGTGTACAGTCAAGACAGATTACAAGAGCAAGAGCTCATATTAATACCAGGATTCTACAATAACACCCACTATGGAGAGATAAACCTTGTTTTGGGGAACATCACTACCAAACTAATCTATGTTGAAAAGCGACAAGTTGTAGCACTGGCCCAACTGACTAATTGCCAAGATATTGAGTCCATACATGCAATAGGAGGTTTTGATGATCTTGGTTTGGTGATATGACCCCTTAAGCAGAAAAAAGAGTTGAATGAACTTTGGGTGAGTTTAATGACATCTTCAGTACCAGCCCCATGACTATGGCCTGTGAAAAGGGGAGTTCCATAAGATGGACACTAGTTCCGCTATCCCTTCAAGTCCAAACCTTACAACCTTTCAAAGAAAGATGATGCAGTCATCTCACAAGAGCTCAACCAGCTAGATGAAGCTGAGCTAATTCATCCATCAAAGAACCCATTGGCTATCCTTTGTTGCAGGTGTTCAAAAAGGATGAGACTCATAGGGTTGTCATGGATTACCGTCACCTAAATGAGTCAACCAAGAAGGACTTGTACCCACTGCCACGCATTAATGATGCTTTGAAACGCCTGGGCAGCTTAAAATACTTTTCAGCAAAGAAACTAGCCAGTGGCTACTGGAAAATGGAGCTATCACCTTTGGACTAGGAGAAATGCGCCATAATAAGCAACCATGGTTTGTTTGAACCCATAAGGATGCCTCAGGGGATCTATAACGCCACTGAAACCTTCCAATGAGCAATGGATCACATTTTATGTAGCTTTAAGTTTAAAAAATGTTGATCTATCTTGACGAAATCAATGTGTTCTGTAGCACGTATCAAGAACACTTGCAACACCTCCATGAGGTCTTCATGCAGCTATGCGCATCCAACCTGAAATTGAAGAGAAGCAAGCGTACTTTCCTAAAGAGACAGTATGAGTTACTGGGCACAAGATTAGCCCAGATGGAATTAAGTCTATGGATGGGAAAGTGAACGCCATTGTGGCAATGAAGCCACAAAAGAGTATGATGGAAGTTCAAGTGTTCCTGGGATGATTTATACTATAGGAAGTATGTCACCCATTTCGCTAACTTAGTGGCGCCCCTTACCTCGTGCTGACTAAAGAGATGAAGTTTGAATGGAGCTTGGAGCAGGAGCAGGCAGTATGCAGAGTTGAAAGTTTGATTAGTAGAATCACCAATCTTGGCATGTATTACTTCAATAAGCTCTTCTACCTGTACAATGACGCCAGTGATGTGCAACTTTGTGCAATCTTAACACATCTGAATGAATATGGAGTAGGGCACCTGATCGAGTAATACTCCAAAGTATAGACAAAATTGAAAAAAACTACACATTTACTGAACGTGAGTGCTTAGCCTTACAAGAGCAGTCAAAAATTTCAGAACTTATCTATATGGAGTACATCTCAAGTAGTCACAAATCATGCATCGATCCACTAGTTAAGAAACATGAGGATTCCATTTAGACGCTTATCCCGTTGGGCTTTTCTCCTCCAATGGTATGATTTAAAAATCATATATCAATCAGGAGACAAACACCTCAACGTGGATGGCTTGTAGAGACTACCAGTATTTCACCTTCAGGTACAGAAGAGAAATCGACTTAGGACTTTATTAGGATACCTGAAGAGGCCTGGCAGGAAGAAACTGAATAAGTGAAGAGCGTCCTGCGCAGATGTTCTAAAGACATCTGACGTATCAATGACATCTGCAAAAGAAGATCCAAAATAAGTGGTACCCATACTTCTAGCCCAGTTATTGCATGGAGATATTGATGGAGGCTCATAAGTATGTGAGCCATGGATGATTCCAAAAGATGTTGGCATACCTCAAGGAGAGGTTCTTGTAAGTCCCAGGGAACGTCCCCTGGCTGTTTATTGGGCCTCTTCCCATTCCTGAGTAAAAAGACACCAAAGAGGATGGCGGTACTTCTCATTACTCAGGGCGATCTTGCTCATGTAGTAGATGAGCGATGGGTAACAGCTCTTCCACTTTGGATCCCACCCCCAGTACCCACACTCACCTCAGCAGAACTGTTATGGGGAATTAGCGAAATCTGCACTGAAATTGTCGAATTGAAAGTGGGTGGATGTAATTTGAGTGGCAATCTGGCCAATGCCCAAATCTTAAATGGCCGGGAAGGCATGAAGACTGAATTATTATCTGGAATGCCTGATAATTCCAATTCAACCAATATGCTTATCAAACAAAGTAACCTTCTACCAAAGTCATTGAGGATCATCCTTGATGATCAGGCAATAGCATTGGGCGCCACCAACGAGGGTCTAAGGTCCCTGGTTGGTAATTCAGGCGTTGTGGCTGATGTGATGCCACTGACCAAACAAGTGGCCCAGCAACCAAGTGCGGGCAGGTTGGGCGTTCTAAACCCGTTCCCAACCAAATGGACCCACCCCTATGTGGGGTGGCCTTTGGGGATTCCTGTCACTCGTTGAGACAAATGCCATCATGCCAACCGTCAAAAATGTAACTGAGCCTCAGTTTGGACGTTTGAGGTCAAACTGACAGCGACTCAGCCCACCACCAAATTATGCGATGTTGGTTCTCAAGGAACAAACCTGCCCATTCCTGAACAAATCTGCCAGTCAGGTCGAAATTGCAGGACCTGATCCCAGCTTGTCACTACCCCAATTGACCACTATTTAATCAGTTGCACAGCACTGAGAAAATTGTTGGTCAATTTTCTTACTTTTCCTTCAAATAAAATTTTGCCAAAAAACCAAACAATTTTTATTATCTCTTCTGACCGCATCCCTGATGGCGTTTCCCTGGTGGCCCATTAGTCTGTATACTGGATGGGCTCTACCAGTACTCTTGGTCACTATGGCCCCCTCTGTCATCGATTGGGTTCAGTAATTCCAATGTTTTTAACTCTACAACCCCATTATCACTAACTTCCGGCAGCAATACATGGGGATCTTATGGCCATATGTCCACCAATTGCAAGAGAGAATACGTCTCCTTGCCACCCCAGTTAAAATGCCCCATATGCTGAGGACCTCATTGAGACTATCTCAGTTATCCCACCCCCTGCAGCAAGACCTCCTGGGTCAGGAGTGGGTTCAGTGTGGTTCGTCATCAGGATCATACTTACCATTGTGCTACACCAACAATTCATTGTTTCCCAATGCCTGGCTCAATATCAAGTCATTCAGTCGACAATGCCTCTGGCATTCTGGCTTGCTTTTTGGGTGCTTACGCATCCTAACTGGCAGGCCAGTCTAAACTTCTTCTGCCATTTCCATGACATAAGCGACCAACCATTATTTCCAGCCACTTCCGTCTTTACTTCAAACTGGGCGCCGCAGTGGTTACCCTTTACAAATGAATGTGCAATAAGTAGCTTGCTGTTTGTTGTTTGTTTGGTCACTCTCTGATTTTAGGAGAAGTATCCGTTATACCTTGGGAAATCTTCTTCAGTCCACTCAAGCTGCGCGGATTGTGCCTTCTCCCCTTCCACTAGCCCAGAGGGAAGTTTGAGTTTACCCTCCCAGGAGGTCACCAACTAAGTTCTCAATGCACTTGCTGAAGTGCAATTGCGTACAGCAATTGCACTTAATAATGCTTCTGCATTATCTCATGCTCAACAAGGGCTCGCGTTTTTAGATGCTGTGGATGGGGATGCCCGCCGTTGGGTGAGAGGTCTTTTGCGCTCTTCCTCACAAGCAGGAGACTCCACCCCACTGATGGCTGTCATGTCAGCCGCCCTGAAACCCCCTGTGTCCCAATCAGACCACTTATTCAGACTGATCTATGCCACGGCTGAAGCCTCTAGCTTGGTTTCTTTGATTTCTACCTTTTGTGAACTGGCCCCCACGTTGGGCCTATCTATTGATATTCTTCAGGCAGTCTTTAGATAAGGCTTGGATTTGGGTTCTGCTCATCATGAGGTCTGGTCTACCATCCAAGGATCAGTAGATCAAATATGTGCCTCTGCAACCACCATCAACGCCTTACCCCGTCATGTTACCCATTATCAGAAGGCGAATTTCTTGATTGGATTACCCAAAGTAGTTGCAAATGACGCGCCTATCTCCAAATTAGCGGTAGACTTGGGTAACAATCTTGCCGTAACCCCCAAGTCCAAGTTGGTGGGTACAGAGTTAACTATTAATGATTCTGTTCAAGCCCAGATGGAGGAAGTCGTTTCCCCCACCCTCGTACTTCTAATTTTTGCTCCAGTGAAGGACCTCGACCTTACCCCCAATATGCCCATTATTTCTTCAGTCACAAATGAGTCAGTCGAATCTTCCAATAAACAAAACTTCACTTTTTTCCTTGTGCCTATGAAGATCCATGTCAGCTTGCATCATGTCTCCTTCAAAGCTCTGGTTGATACTGGAGCTGCAGGGAACTTCATGAGTGTTGAGTTGGTGCAACAATTAAAACTGGAAATGGATGCGGGCTCCTCAGTAATGGTGGCCTCATCTGCTTATCAGTCCTTGTATGTCGTTCGCTGACTGGTACCCTTTTCAACCACCAGTTCAGCTTCTGTGATTATTTCTTGGCTATGTTAAACTTGGTGTTTCCAGTGATCTTAGGTGTGGGGTGGTGGCGCTGACAACATGTGAAGATTCATTTAGAGTCTAATACGTTGTTGTTTACCAATGATCATTCAGAGAGAATTCCCTCTGATTGACACCCTCAAGAAGATACAAGGAAACCAGCTCTATCACTACCCTGGTCACTTCTGCGGGTGTTCCGGCCAATTTCCCTAAAAGCTTAATGCAATATTGGAGAATATTTGACATGAGAAAGGTGGATCGCCTGCCTAAGCACACTAGGTACAATTGTGGGTTTTGAACAACCTTGGAGTTGGTGAACATCAACTGTCCGTTGTATCCCCATACAGCGGAGGAAGAAGTTGCACTCAATACCTGGTTGGACAATATGTTGAAAAAAGGCTGGTTATTCAAAGAGACCTCACCCGTCGCCTCCCCAATCATCTTCACCAGAAAAGTGGATGATTCTCTCCATCCCTGCATTTATTATGGTCATTTGAAAAAAATAAAAGTTTCTGATCCCTACCCATTGCCTCTGGAGCAGACAATCAGCTAGGCAATCACCAAATCCTATGTGTTCTCTAAGCTGGATCTGGTAAATGCCTTCAACCAAATTCGGGTAATGGAAGGGTAGGAATGGAATAACAGCAATCTGGATGAAGCGCAGCATTTTCCAATTCCGTGTAATGCCCTTTGGGCTGAAGAATGCTCCCACCACGTTTCAACGGATGATTGACAATGTACTGGGTGAACTCCGGTTTATCTGTGCAATTGAATATATTGATGATATCCTGGTTCACTCTCCTACTCCCAAACGACATGCTACAGACTTGGAAGCGGTGGTGATCGCCTTGCATAAAGCAGGTTTGTTTCTCAATACTTCCAAGTGTGATTTTTACAAGGAGGAGGTTACTTTCCTCAGGAACCTGGTTCTCAAAGATGGCTATGCAATCCCTACCAACAAGTTAGATGCGATCCAAGAATGTCCAACTCCAACTATGCAGAAACAACTTTGGAGCTTCTTGGGAACCATCATTTTTAAAAAAATTTTCCCCAGCACTTTCCCAGTTGGCCGCACCGCTCCACCCCCTTACTGGGAAAAATGTACCATTTTGTTGGACGCCTGAATGCTAGCAGGCGTTCAAATTGATCAAGGAGGTGTTCATGTCTCTGCCCAATTTGAAACACACCAATCCCACCAAACCGTATATTGTTGCATGCAATGCCTCATTGGTAGCAGTGGGAGCGGTGTTGCTTCAGGAGAATGATGGTCTTGAACACCCGGTCGCTTACTTTTCCTGGAAGTTCACAGCCATGGAGCAGTCTTGGGACATTTATGACAAGGAATTGGCAGCTGTTGCATGGGCATTAACTCATTGGTGGTATTTGTTGCAAGGTGCTCATCATGAATTAACAGTCCGCACAGATCACCAGGCCCTTTTGTATTTTTGCAAACCCCAAAAATTGGTGCATCGGCAGGCCCATACCTATTAGGACCTGTGCAGTTCTAACTTTAAATAAAAATTTGTTAAAGATGCGCTCAATGTACTTCCCAATTTCCTAAGCTGCAGTCCCACCCACTGTCTCTCAGAACCAGAGGAAGTGGATCTTGTTACCATGATTCCTGCCACTCAGATCCTGTCAATCGTTCCCCCCATTGTTTCCTCCATTGCTTTGGCTCCTGACACCCTGCTAGTGGCTCAGGTTTTAGCCAGTCAATTAGCCTGCACTGAGGGTGTGGAGTTGGTCAAGCAGTTGGTTCACTCAAGTCACAAACACTCCCTATACTCCTTAGAAGAGGGTCTCATTTACTTCCATTCTCACATTTGGGTTCCCCCCTCCTTCCAATTAGAGGTATTCCGCGCACATCATGATCCTCCCACGGTTGGACATCCCAGTAACAAGAAATACATCAGTTTTATCAAGTGAACCTTTAATTGGGCGGGTCTGACAAAAGAGGTCTAGTTTGGATCACCAATTGTGTTACTTGCGCTAGGGCCAAGTCAGATTGCTCTGGAAAAAACAGCCTCCTGCACCCCTTATATCAGGTGGAGGGCCATGGACCTTGGTGTCCGTGGACTTTATCATTGAACTCCCCTGTTCTAATGGGTTACAGAGGTGATGGTAGTGGTGGATCATTTCACAAAACTTACCCTTTTTATACCTTGTACTTCTGCGATTATGTCAGAAGAAACTGCCTGTATTTTCATATGCCATGTGTTTTCATTGTTTAGTCTTCCCCAGGAGATCATCAGTGACCAGAGTTCACAGTTTACCGCGTGGTTTTGGAGTGAACTCCTATTGATCCTGAAAATATCCCCCTGTCAATCCATAGAATATCATACTCAGTCTGACGGTCAGATTGAGCTGGTCAATCAAGTCCTTGAACAGTACCTGCGTTGCTATGCTGCACCAGCACAGGATACTTGGGCTGGTGACTTGCCCCTCTCTCAATTCGCTTACAATATTGGGACCCACACGTCCATGGGGTTTTCCCATGTGAAGCAACGTTGGGTTATAATCCTTTGTTTTTGGTCAGGCTGTGCTTGTGGCCTGAGGTTCAAGCTGCCACAGACCACGCCGCCCACATCAGATCGACTCAAGCTTTAGTGTGGGAACACCTTACCAAAGCCATCAATGACTACAAGTGGTTCGCGGATCATAAGCATCTTCCAGGTCATGATTTTATGGTGGGTTCCTATGTTATGCTCGATACCTGCCATTTGAGAATTCAAACCCCATCCCATAAATTCGCCAGTAAATGCTCAGGTCCCCATTTAGTGGAGGAGGTATTGGGTAACAGGGCGTTCTGACTGAAGATTCCTGCGCATTGGAAGCAGCACCCTGTTTTCCATGTTTCCCAGCTGTCACCCTTCAAGGGTGCAATTCCCATGGAACTGGAACCAATCATTGTCGATATTGAGGAAGAAGCTGATGTAGAGGCTATCCTGGCATCCCAGAAGTCGCGACGTTCCATCCAATATCTAGTGGCCTGGAAAGGGTATCCAGCTACAAAAATAGTTGGGTCAAGGCGCGCAATTGCGCGAATTGCATGGACTTGGTCGAGGCATTCCATATATCCCACCCCAAGGCTCCTCGCCCCCCCAGAAAGTCGCGACAATTATGGCTATCAAGTTACCCAAGGCACACAAGAATGTGGCTCTGGTGCAGTTTCTCGGTGGGGGTGCCCTTCCTTTGGAAAAAGGAAAGGGTAATGTAAGTCCTGGGGAATGTCCCCTGGCTGTTGATCAGGCCATCATCCCATTCTGAGCAAAAAGACACTGAAGAGGATGGCGGTACCTCTTGTTACTCAGGGCGATCTCACTCACATAGTAGACGAGCGATGGGTAACAGCTCTTTCACTTTGGATCCCAATCCCAGTACCCACACTCACCTCGGCAGAACTGTTATGAGGAATTAGCGAAATCTGCGCTAAAATTGTCAAATTGAAATTGGCTAGTTCTAACTTGAGTGGCAATCTGGCCGATGCCCAAATCTCAAATGGCCAGGAAGGCATGAAGACTGAGGTATTGGCCAGAATGCCTGATAGTTCCAATTTGACCAATATGCCAATCAAACAAAGTACCCTTCTACCAAAGTCATTGAGGATCATCCTTGATGATCAGGCTATAGAATAGGGCGCCACCAACGAGGGTCTAAGGTACCTGGTTGGTAATTCAGGCATTGTGGCTGATTTGATGCCACTGACCAAACAAACGGCCCAGCAACCAAGTGTGGGCAGGCTGGGCGTCCTAAACCCGTTCCCAACCAAATGGACCCACTCCTATGTGGGGTGGCCTTTGCGGATTCCTGTCACTCGTTGAGCCAAACGCCATCATGCCAACCGTCAAAAATGTAACTGAGCCTCAGTTTGGACGTTTGAGGTCAAACTGACAGCGACTCAGCCCACCACCAAATTATGCGATGTTGGTTCTCAAGGAACAAACCTGCCCATTCCTGAACAATTTGCCAGTCAGGTCAAAATTGCAGGACCTGATCCTGGCTTGTCACTACCCCAATTGACCACTATTTAATCAGTTGCATAGCACTAAGAAAATTTTTGGTCAATTTTCTTACTTTTCCTTCAAATAAAATTTTACCAAAAAACCAAACAATTTTTATTATCTATTCTGACTGCATCCCTGATGGCATTTCCCTGGTGGCCCATTGGTCCATATACCAGATGTGCTCTACCAGTACTCTTGGTCACTATGGCCCCCTCTGTCATCGATTGGGTTCAGTGATTCCAATGTTTTAACTCTACAACCCCATTATCACTAACTTCCGGCAGCAATACATGGGGATCTTATGGCCATATGTCCACCAATTGCAAGAGAGAATCCGTCTCCTTGCCACCCCAGTTGAAATGGCCCCATATGCTGAGGACCTCATTGAGACTATCTCAGTTATCCCACCCCCTGCAGCAAGACCTCCTGAGTCAGGAGTGGGTTCAGTGTGGTTCGTCATCAGGATCATACTTACCATTGTGCTACACCAACAATTCGTTGTTTCCCAATGCCTAGCTCCATATCAAGTCATTCAGTCAGCAATGCCTCTGGCATTCTGGATTGCTTTTTGGGTACTTATGCATCTTAACTGGCAGGGCGGTTTAAACTTCTTCTACCATTTCCATAACAGTTTTACTGGGAGTGCATATCTTATGAAGTACAACAAGCCTTTGAGTTATGCTACATTATGCCAGTTTTTCCCACTAAAAGCACAATTCTAGTTTATGATGTTCCCACCACTGCACCATTCAGCAATGTCTCAATTGACGTTGTGGGACCATTGCCAAATGCATCCAGTGGGGCCAAGTTTATCTAGTGGCAATTGACCAATTCACTAAGAGGGTCAAATTATCTGTAGTCAAGACATATATTGCGAATTCCATTTCCTGTTTCTAGTAAAATCAGTTTATCACAAGAAACGGATGCCCTCAGGTTCTGCTGTCAGAAAATAAAAAAACTTTTATTGGACGTGGTGAAGAAAATAATATATTTGGTATGGGTGAAGCAGTAGTTCACTGCTACCTACAATCCATCCTTTAATGGAAGTGCCAAAAGAGTAAATGGGACCCTAGGAGAGATCATGAAGAAGATGGCTCTTAATGGTGATCTAGTTAGGGTAACCTTGGGCCTCCGCGTGGTGCAAATGGGTAAGCCTGTGGAAACATGGGTGAGTAGCTGACACCAGAATCCAAAGAGGCACGTGGTCAGGTCCTGTAGTGGCCTGAAAGAAGTGCAGGATGGTAGTGATGACTGTGCCTATTTGTTCTTGTGGGTGTCTACTACTTACTGAAGGGAGTTTATGGGCAGAAAGCGGGGGGTATGAGTTGGGCAAGGTGCCTGACAAATGGCCTCCCCATGAGCTGGGGTTGCACAGGTGCGGACCCCAGGACAAGGGAGGGGCAATCCTGGTTGGCTGCGTTTCAGTGCACCTGCCTACAATAAATGCTGCAGTTTGCAGAGTAGGCCTAAAGCTTGGTTAGCTGCCAGTATGTTTGGCATGAGCCAGCTGGAGGAAAAGTGATCATGCAAGAAAGTTGCATTTGATCTGAAAGGACTCCAAGGCTTCATGGACAAAAAGGGTCTGGAGAGCATACCTCCACTAAAAAGCAGGTGACAAAGGGGAGGGCTTTGGCTTCTCCCCCTCAGGTGCCTTAAACCTTGGGGTCATTAGGTCTTGTCCCCCGCAAGGGGATGAGAGGCACATCGTCTGTCCTGGCTAGTGCAGACGAGCTGCCCAGTACTTAAACAGGGAGGGCATATGTCAGTTTAGGGGGTAGCGTGAGCTACTCCCAATTGTGGTTAGACCCACACTTTAAAGTGGCGCTTAGATTCGCACAGCCCTAGTGTGGTGGGGGAAGTATCCCAGTCCTTCATCCCGCAATAGTTGCCTGCACTAGAAGCCCCTTGAGGTTTTTAAAACTCAAAGATAGCTCTTAATTACAAGTCAAAGTGGGACCAGCTGTTGCCATCAGCGCTGTTGGCTTACAAGTTAAGCCATCACCATGTGATTAGATGTCCACCTTCAAAGCCCTGTATGAGTGAGAGGCCGCGCTGCCTACCCTCCTGGCACCAATAATATCAGTGGATCTAAATAATTTACCACCCAAAGTTATTTTCATGAGCAAGCATAAGAGCTTATATAAATACAGTTATAAGCTTTAATTAACATTCAGGCAAGCTTTCTCCAAGCCAATGGGGGAGCTAGAGAATACCAATTTATCTGAGTCTAGCATAGGATACAAGGTTTTGTTTTACAACCTGCGGGAAACACAACCAGAGAAACTACAAGCCATTTGGACTGGGCCTGCGATCATCTTGACAAAAGAGGAGCAGAATATTCCATCTGGAATGATGATACTAATGTTGTTTCTAATAGAGTGCATGCCTGGTACCTTCAATCATTTCTCAGATATCATCTTGAAAGGAAGAGTGTTGTGGATGAAGCCACGAATGGTGAACCTAGTCATTCCTTGACCCTTGGAATGAATGCAAATGACCCCAAACTAGTGTAAGTACTGGCATCCAGCTCACCATGGATAAAAGCGACTAAGGCCCATTTATAGGCAATGATAGGACAAGACATTCCTGTCAGCTTGGGATGACATAATAACAATAATTTTAAAATGCACATGATGACATTATGCAAAATATTTTTTGCTCTGAGGATTCAGATGAATTGATTATGAAGACAACGCTGTTGCTAAAATTTCATAAGAAATTGACCCCTTCTATACCTTCAGGGGTCCAAAATATTTTTGCATTCCACCAGTAACAACTTAATGCACAAAAATGAATTACGCTGATATAAGCTTCTGATGTTTGAAGGCAAATGTTACCAAATCAGGCAACTATCCAGTTCCAGAGTTACCCAAAGCCATTATGTGAGGTGCATTATATAATGCCATTACTCAAACCAGAAATCAAAATGAAGACTTTTAAATCAGGTAATCAACAAATATCAGAAGAGAGTATAATGGTCCAAAACACGAAAGCAGGGACCAGTACTAAGGTCCCTGAACATTCAGGTTCAGGGGTAACCACTGCAAGATGAAGCTTGCAGCTATAAGAATTGTCACAAATGGATAAAGCTACTAAAGCAGCAGTCAATTGCCATATGACTAGAGGATCTTGAGAAAGCCTCATATCAAAACTCCCTTTTCCCCTTTAACTCTTTGTATCTCATTTATTTCATACTTTGAATTTTCATTGAAGTATATAATACCTAATGTTTTAGTTTAATAAAGAACCTTTTTATAAAAGCTCAAGTTTATCCTTTTATTTAACCTTTTGTTGTATTGAGTATAATAATCACCAGTAATTAGTCTAGGATTACCCAAATACCTTGTGTCCAGTAACCATTCATAGAGCATCCTTTTTGGAAGAAGACACTCTCTGTAGCGGATACCTTGGTGCTGATAACATCAAGGGAAAGGTAGGAAAGGTTCTCATTGAGTCCTGAGGGCCAAACCATGTCAAAAAATGTCTTAAGCGTCAAGAAGTTTACCATGGCGTGGACAGTTTATACAAGCAATCAATGCTACAAAGGGTAGCATCAAAAGAGGGTTTTCTTGGAGAGAGCGACTTTGATGGTAGCAAAGTTGTCTAGTGCCTAACCTGCGAAGAGTAGTCCCATCTAGTAGTGAGTCATCCTCTAAAGTTAAGTGAGATAAGGTCGACATGTTGACTCTGATAATTGACTGTTAGACAATTAGATGTTCAACTAGTTGAGAAGGAAGTTCCAATTTCAGTAAATTCAAATATATTAGCAGTTAAAAGTTTAACTCTTGGCAGAATAGTTCAGTTCTGGATATAATTATAATTTAATCTTCAGTGAATTAAGCAAACTGATGTGGATGTTCGCCAATGCAGTAACTTGAATTTAGTGCTACTTCCTATGAGAAACCAACCCCTTTTAATGACCTGAAGGGACTCTAAAAGGTGAAAGTACTTTATCCGCCAATCAAGGATAGGAAGATCTTGTAATTGAATGAAATGAAAATATTTTCCAGATGACTGATTGTAAAATTTATTGATTCATTACTGCATGGATTCTTCATACCAAATCACATCTAATCCCCTAAAAATAAGCAATATTGGGGCAAAAAGATTTTTGAGAGTTCCGATAGGCTGATTCTTCATTTAGCTAAAACTGAGCTACCCTCTGCATATCCTGAATTCTCTCGCTCATCTCATTTTTAGCCTCCAATTAACATAAATACTTGGAGTCATTATCATGATAATGGATCAATTATTACACCCATTTTAATTGTTAAAATTATGTAATTTGTGGTCTTCTTTCAAAGAACAGAAATTAAACAGTTGTCAAGAGGTTTAAGTTTCCTTCATCTATTATATTGTTGAGATACTGTGACTAAGCACCTGTAAGCAAACAATTGCTATTATTTTAAAATTGACAAAGGGGTTGGGAAGGACTAACTATGTAACCATCCATAGAAGGGAGATTATTCCTGAAAGCCAATAGTCTGGCCATTTCTCACCATAAATAGGGTGATATACCTGATCACAGTTAGGGTAATACACAAACCCAGAAGTGCACCTTGGTTCTAAGATAAATTGTTCAAGTACTCAACAAGGTGACCAAGTTCATTGTCTAATTTTTAAAATAAAGGTTTTAGATATGGTAATTTATATAGATAAATTTTATAGTATTAAAAAAATGAGAATTTAATTTATTTACAACTTCTTAAGAAGCCAGAATTGAGGTAAACCACAACCTATATTTCTTGTAAAGTTATAATTTAATAACTGCTTAGACTAGTTTAGCCTAATTGACTATCTGAATGCAAGAAAGAGATTTTTTAAAAATTGTTTATTATCTATACATTGTGCCATATTCCAAAGGCCTATTTATAGGTCACACTAGTTTTAATTGATTTTTTAAATAGTTCAAGTTCTTAGTATATTGTACATTTTTATTTAAGTTTTATAATCAGATATCCTCATATATTTATGATGAATCCAATCATATACAAATGTTTGGTGATTTTGAAAGCCCTATTAATAGGTTAAGCCTTTTATTCATTTAATTGGGGACTTTTACTATAAGGTTTGGCCTTATAAGATTTTCTTTTGCAATTTCTGAATTTCTTTATTGGATTGACAGGGATACAAATGATTTGTTGAGGTTATAAAAGGGTCCAATTTTATGTAAATTTCAAGACTATCTTAGGAGGCTTTGAAAATTAGTATAGTTTCTGATTAGGAAACATGATGATTTGATGTATTCTGGATTGTTACATCACACCCCTTTGAACTTAATACCTATAGATTTTCTTTGGGCTAAATATGGAATCTTCATCTATTTATATAGTGGATTCTTATTTAGGTTAGTCTTTCTATTTGGTGAAATACTTCTGCTGACCCCAAACTATCTTTCTATCCAAAATCTCTTTAACCTCATAAACAGATATTTTGGATTAAATAGGTTGTAAGGGGATGGATCTATCTATAATGTGCCTTTGAACAACTTGAGATAAAAATTTTAAACTTTGAGTTATGTAATGGTCAAGGCATTGCCTGATAGACACATAGACATAATATTTCCCATAGAAATGATAGGGCCCAAGGGGATGGTCACAATTGCGAGGGACTTCATCAAAATTCATTCTGGAAAATCAGATTCATCAAAACCAATTTTGCTTAATGTGTCAATGAGGAGGTAAATCCTCATAAATGGCGTTCTTGGCAGCCAAATGCTGTTAAATCTAGTATTTTAAATGTGGTTCTGAGGATGGAAAGACTTGTAAATGGCGCTCTGGCCAACAAGATGCTGCCTAACACAATATTACCAAAAATTGACAAGGACATAATTCCTCATAAATGGCGCTAAGGCCAACAAGATACTGCCACTTCAGATGAGGCTGGAAGAGACTCTCAGAAATGGAAATCTGGCAAATCAGGTGCCAACAAAACTTTTTTAATTAATTAAAATTTTAATAAAAAATGTCAACAAGAAAATGAGCTTTGAGAACGTTTTAAAATGAAAAAAATGAATGCAAAAAGTTTTGATAACTGAAATGTTACCCATCCCAAGTTCTGGAATGGGCTAAACATAAATATTTATGGACCAGATCCCTGGTTTGTACCTACCATCAAGAAGCTGTCCATGAACTCTGTGGAGAATAAGATTCACTAATCCCCAGTATTTTTATTTAACTGAGACAAGCTGACCAGGGGATGGATAATACTGAGCTCTGAGGAGCAAAACTTATACTAAGCTAGAATCTAACAAACAGAGAGGGATGAGCATATCACTTAAACTGATTAAAAAATAACTTAAAAATCTAAAATGAACCAACCAGGTTGGATGCAGTATACCGCATTGCGTTCAGGGTAAGGGGTGAGTCAGTATTGGGAGGCTCATCTTCCTCCTCTGTGTCAGACAGTGTACAGCAGAGTGCTGTGAGCATGGGCATGGGTGCATCCACAAAATGGGGATTGAGGTAGCAGATTGGTTCTGGCAGCTTGAATTTAGTTATGAAGAGAGTTGTGATGTATTCAGATAGGGCTTTATCAGCCTTGAGGCGAACTTTGGCTGGCGTAGTGAAGGTAGTGATGTTGTTGCTAGTAATGCAGGTATTGATGCCATTTTTTGTGACCATCGCAACTTTTTGTACTGACTTGTGGGCAACTTGGTGGAATAAGAGGAATTCTTGTTTAATGAACTTGTTGCATAGGGGGAAGGACAGGGGCGGGAATCCCTTTGATCAAGACTGTGACTGATTTCACTATGGCCCTTTGGAGAGGGCAATAATCAGGGAAGGCAACACCCTCTTTGGTTATTTGGTGATCACTTCAGAATTCATCAGCATCAGAGCATAGAGTATTGTTCTGAGTTGGAAATTAAGCTGCACAATTTGCTTTTAGGTACATTTTGAGGCCTTGGACCTCAACTGAGTCAGGGATGGGATTTTCGAAATTATTAACCTCCTTTAAATAATTCCAGTGATTTCAGTTGAAAACATTAGGTCGATCAGCATATGGATGGTCTAGATTGGGTGGCTGGGTGGGTTTTTTAAATTTACTGGGGTCCATGCTGGCTCCTGATTAGTTGAAGTAGGAGTAGTGGTTTGACATGTCAGTTCCTTATTAGTTGAATCCATGGCGGTTGCATCTACCATTTTGGGTGAAGGGAAAGGTAGATTGTTCTACATTTGAAAAAGTTTTTATGGTGGCAATGAGAGCATCATGGGGTGAGTCGAGCATGTGGGCTCCAGCTCAGGCTATGGTGGGGCAGCACCGCTTTGAGTGGTCCAGGTCAAAAAAGTAGGGCAGATCGTGCGCCCTTCATCTAAACTGGCCCAGAAAGGGTGGTTGAGGGCATAGAGGACAAAGGTGAGAGTGGGAATCAAATTGGCGATTTCAGTTGATGTTATGCATATAGTAACAAAGGTGCGAGGGCCCACAAGTAATTTGGATCAATTTGGAACCACTAATTATAGATGATGTCAGCGTCATATACTGACAACCCAGCTATTAGTTTATTATATAAAGTATCAGGTGAGAGGTGGGTGGGGAGGCCTAAAATTACACCACAAGAGTGGTGTCATCAGGCAACTGGGTGCGAGTGGTTGGGATGGGGGTTCCCAGGAACACCCAGGGAATGTTGGCTGCAATTGCAGCATCAGTTTAACAAGTGAAGATGAGGTTGAAGTACCCCTTGTAGGGGAGAAAATCAATAAAGCCTGCTGGCTGCATAAGCGTCTGGGCTAATTCTAGTATTTGTTTGTCATTATAGGGATACAAGTTGCCATATTCAGCCCAGTGGCCAAATTGCATCTTGCTTCAGGGGGAGCACAATGGGGGTACAAGGCACCGTTTGGGAATGTGCAAGATGAAGGGCGAGATCCCTGGGGGAAACATATCAACCCAAGGAATTGGGGGTGTTTGACCTAATCCAAAAGCATTTCCCCACTGGGCGGAAGACACTAGGGGGTTTTGCTGCTGCCCATTTTGGAGCAGCGGGCGGTAGGGCTGAAAACATTGGGGTTTTGCTGTGTATCAGTTTTCCAAAATTGTTTAGTTCTTCTGTAATTTTTAAATTCACTTGAATGTGTTGTCCAGCAGAAAGAAAAATCTCCACTCTTCCCCAGATTAAAATTATAAATTTTTACTGGCAAAGTTGCGCAAAGCAGCTCCATCTTCTATAACAACTTAATAAATATTTTAAATATGGAAATGAATTTGGAATTCAAGGGTTATCTTATTAAAATACCTAAGGGTAACCACACGTGGACTACACTTCAGACTTTGACAAGGCCATTGCATCCTTATATGCACTTTCCATAGGGCGTTCCCTCTTGCTTGGCGCTATTATCATCCTCACTATAGTCCAGGACTATATTGTCAAGAGTTTTCCAAACACTTATATTAAGGATATACCACAACAGGGGTATCCTGCTTGAGGGCTCTTACCTGGGCCTCTTGACCAACTGTTTTGTAGCAGTGTTAAGGTCCCCATCCATCACATTAAATAAAGCTCATTTAACATGATGTCTAAGTTTCTGGACATGGTGGATAAGCCTTCAGAATGAGCCTTGAATGCGTGGTATGAACACCAAACCACATTTCTGATGGTCATTTCTCTACTGTTCCTCATAAGAGAAGCCACCCAATTCCTCCCTTCTTACGAACATGTCCAGCTCCACTCGTTTCTGAGAAGACCTCACCAGAATTCTGACAGACCTTTACACCCAGGGATATTATAATACTGCATGCAAACTTCTCTAATAAGACTCTAAGCCCATATAACCGCCACCTCAGGAGGAACCACCCATGTGTTGCTACAGATTGCTCAAATAGTGGCCGCCTTGCCCAAAAACCTGTTAGACTGGTTTACTGAGATTTTGGAAACGCAGTCAGCTCCTCCTCCTACCTTGGATAAATGTCTCCAATTGGTCAAGTGAGCCGCCATGCCAAATGACTCCAAGTCATGACTTGGTCTGCCCTCCTGACCCTCACACAATGGAAGTTGTCAGTCATGAAGTATGCCCATGTTTACCACCCATTGACCAAGGCTAAACTCACATCCTCCCAGATTGCGCAGATGTTCTTCCAGAACCTCCGCCCCAACATCCTCACCGCCATGGCTGCCACTCACCTGGGAGCCACCCTCGATGAGAAAGTCTCAGTTGCGTCCCAAGTGGAGGGGCAACTGGCGTTAGCTCAGGAAAAATCCCACCCCGCGTCACACCATGTGAAGTTCCACATCCGCCACGCTGATTCTGAGCCTATATTTCTCCTCACAGGAGCCCTCTCAAGGATCACCTCATGGCTTTGCCAATGAAGTGATTCCTCCCTAAACCCAGATAGCGCACTCTCAGTTCTACCTATAACTTCTGCCTGAACCCCACACATGTCACCGCTATCAATAAAGGAAATGCTTTGTCTTATCTCTATGTTCCATTTTCATTACAGATTTGAGGAAACAAAGGGAGGGGTGAGGCCTAACTCTGGGCGCTGATAACACAGAGGCAGAGGACAACTATCTAGACGTTGGGTTAACATAAAGAATAAAGATAGAGATGGAACGTAAGGGAAACGTTATGCTAGATGACACCTCCAAATAAGTAGAATGTTGGGAAGACAAGCCCTGGGTGATTCTTTAGAAGGGGCCTCACAAGTTCCAAGAAGCATTTAGCGCTATCAGACCCGCCTCATCCCATAGTCCTGGGCATGCGGTGGTGGCACAAGTACTCCCCTCAGTTTAAACTGGAAGAGAGCCTGGTCATGCTTCACCCAATGGATCAGAATCCTGTAGCACTATATTTATTATCACAATTGGAGGGAAGGCCGGGGTGATTGCTGTTCTTTGGAAGAAGGCTGTGATGGACATCCTAGGAAAGTTCAAAACATACACACACCTGTTTCATAAGAACAACGCGCTCTCAAACTCCCCAAATGGGCCTTCCTTTTACATTCAAGCTCAAAAATGACGCGGAATTCCAAAAGGGTTGCCCTATTTACTCCTGAACCTAAAGGCTAAGGAAGCCCTAAAGCATAGGTTAAAGAGATACTTAACGTAGGATGATTGTAACCCCTTCGTCTTCCATGGTGTCATCAATACTCATGGCTCTCAAATCAAGTTGTGACCACTGACCAAGTGTAGACTAAAGATGGTTTAACGTGATAACCAAGTATTACCTATATCCCATTCCATTGATGGAGACCATCTCCCAGATGAATTTGGATAGTTAGATCTTCACCAAGCTGGACCTGGTCAATGCTTTTCACCAAGTTCCTGTGATTCCAGAGCAACAACAATACACAGCCTTTAAGTGACACTTGATGGTGTTCAAATACAAGGTGATGATCTTCAGCCTCATTGATGTTCCAGAGGTATTCCAGCACACCATTGAGAATGCCTTGAGCAAAGTGAATGGAAAATGCTGCGTAGCATACGTGAACAATATTCTTATAATCTATAAGACCAAAGAGGAACACAGGGGCGATGTGCTAAGCGTGCTAAAGCCCTTGACAAGGGTAACCTCCACTTAAAGCTATCAAAATGTGAGTTCTACAAGGACTTTATCTCTTTCTTGGGGAATGTAGTATTCCACAAAGGGATGGCCATATGCCCGGACAAGTTGAAGATGGTGATGAAATGGTCAGCCCCAAAGATAGAACTGGCGTCAGAAGTCTTCTAGGTGTGGTGAATTTACTGTGAAGTTTCACTCTTGACCTCTCAAAGACCACTGCACCTTGACCCATCTGACAGGGAAGGTGCCGTTCTGGTGGGAAGATGAGGAGTAGAAAGCTTTCCAATATATCAAGGAGATTCTTGCAACTGCACCTGTACTTGCCCACCATGACGCCAACTGGCCTTTAATAGTAGAGACTGACGCCTCAAACTTAAAAATTGAGGAAGTTCTGAATTAGGAGTGGAAAGTTGGGTATTACATACTGTAAGCTAACTAAGTAGGAAAATGCTGCTCACTGAGATGAACTACCCTATGAAAGATAAGGAGCTCCTTGTTATTGTATCATCTCTGTAAGAATGGCAGTACCACTTTCTGTACACCTGGTAACTAGTTGAAATTATAGCAGACCACCGCGCCCTCAAACTCTACAAAAGCCTGAAGTGCATGAACCAGCGTCAGGCCCAGTGGCATCTAGAACTGGCGCAACATGATTTTAAGATTGTGTATAAGAGGGGGAGCAACCTCATCCTGGATCTCCTAAGCAGAGACCCGGAAATGGTATTCTTAAAAAAGGAGCTGTATGCCCACAACTTAGCAACTATGTTGCCTCCAAACATGTTCACCACCATACAAAATGCCTCTCATAAATTTAAGGAAAGCTTTAGGCTGCGCAACAATATTCAGAATATGGGGCCACACTTTGGAATGACCTAGAGGAGGGTTCAAGAACGAACATTACAAGAATTACAAGAAAGATAAGGGCCTCATCCTCCGCAAAGGGCGCCCATGACTTCTAAGCAGCGAGCTCCAGGAGGAGGCAATAAGCACATTCCACTCCCAGCCCTTGGAAGGACACCCAGGGATGGCGAAAAATAGCTCCTGTTCTGAAGCTACTCATGGCCAGGGATGACTAATTCTGGGAGGGAGTACATCTAGGAATGCATAACCTGCGCCTGATCCAAACACGCCATTCAGAAGCCCTTATGAAAGCTAAAGCTCCTCAGATCATGGAGATGCCGTGGTCCTTGCTAAGTGTGGACTTTATTGTCAGGATATTAGGGTTTGTAACCACAGATCCATTTTAGAATTTTGAGCCAGGCAACCCCAAAGCTCAAGGGTGAGGAAAAACCTGTGTGCTTCTTTTGGTCAAGGAGTATTTATCCCAATACTTATTCAGGTAATGTAATTCCCAATAAACTAAATCAATTTTAACTTAAAATTGATGAAAAGAAGAAAAAGCGTAATATTCATTTTAGTCCAAGCTTCGTTATAAGGGAGTTTTGGTTAAAAAATTACCAAGCTAAGATCTAGACTCCTAACAATTTAAAGATTTGGTGGTAATTTAGTCATTTTGATATGATATTATCCTCACCTCATAAATCGTGTTTGAAATCCTTTACTAGGGTGTGGTATGCTGTTAGAAATCATCCACAATAAGGGCCTAGCTTTTTGGCTGGCTCATGTACAATTCCCATTATTTACCTTGTTTGAATCTGCAATTTGGGTTGGAATTCTGATAACGCCCTCTCTAGATCTTGGCATATGGGGGAAAATGGATTAAGAAGATAAAAATGGGTGCAGTTTACTACTGTACCATGAACGACCCCTACAATTTAGTTTTCATTGCCCTGCTTATAAATGACCTTGTAAGGCCCCAACCAGTTGTTTCCCAATTTATTGTCATGACCTCCAGGCCAATGATGGTAGAAAAGAAATAGGTCACCCAGTTGGAAGGTGTGCAGGGGGTTATGCTTATCATTAAACTTGTTATTTTCTCTACTGGTGGTAGCTGATAAGTTCTCAGAAGCTAGAGCCTGGAGTCAGATGATTTCATTGGCAATGCTTGCATAGTAACTTCAGGGGCGTCAGGGGATATCTGATCTAACATGGCCTGCACTCTGAAGGGCAACTGGGGATTACGTCCATACAAAGCCTAGGAGAGTGACATCTAATTGATTTAATGATAGCTTATTTGATAGGCCAGAATTGCACTAGACAAATATTGGGCCAGTGGAGAGGGTCAGTCATGGCCATTTTCCAAAGAGTGGCCACTAGGGTACCATTCGCCTGCTCCACAATTCCATTGGTGGAGGATGGTAAGGAGTAGAAAATACCATGTAGATCCCATCAGTTGGTGAAATCATTCACCAGTAATGATCAGAAATTTTGCCTATTATCAGAGAGTATTGTATGAGGGCACCAATGCTGGGTGATAATATGATTATATAAGAAGGTGGCGGTAGCCTTTGCTGAAGCAGAAGGTGGTGATACAGCTTCAAACCACTTAGTAAATGATCAACGGCCAGGAGGAGGAACCAGTGACCATTAGTGGCTTGAAGGAGAGGTCCCACAACATCAATGCTAATAGCATGGAAAGGTTCACAGGGTAGAACCATTGAAAGTTGTGACTGGGGATTAGGTCCGGCTTGACATTGGCATACCAAGCAGGACACCAATACATCTTGAATTGTAACTATCATTCCTTCCAAGTAACATTGATTCTTAGGCCACTGGTAAGTTTTCCAAACTCCTCCATAGCTGATTTGCCGATGTCCTTCCAATATGATGTCAGTTCGCTCTGAAGGTCATTCATAGGGCACCCATTTATTGGGACACAAGTTTGCACAGTTAGCCATTTTTGACTTGAAGATCCACTGAGTTTTTTCTAATTCCTTTTGAAAGGTCAGGGATTTATCTTTTTATAAATGCGGTTGAGTTAGGAAGTTGTAAAGTCAATCCTCCTCAGGGGCAGTTAGAGTAGATATAGGCAGCTGGGATAGGCAATTTGCATTTTGGTGTATTGTCCCTGGTCGATGGATGATGGAAAAGTTGTAGTTTTGAAGTTTTAACGCCCATCGGGTAACCTCCAATTGGGGTCCTTCATTTGCTGTAGCCATTGCAGGGAAGAATGGTCAGTAATTATAGTGAAATGTTTCCCATATAGAAAAGGTCAGAAATGCTTAATAGCCAATACTACCACCAAGCATTCATGTTCCGTAACACTATAGTAGCATTCAGCTCTGGTTAGAGTTTTTCTATAGTAGGTGATAGGATGATCTACCAAGTTTTTGTCATGCTGCAATAGGATGGCTCCAAAGGCTATATTACTTGCATCAGTAAAAAGGAGAAATGGTTTATCAAAGTTGTGATGTATAAGTATTGGAGAGTGGGAGAGAGATGCGTAATAGATCAAAGGCCTAATGTTGCTCTTCTTTCCAAAGGAAGGGTATCCCTTTCTTCAATAAATATAAGAGACTCAGAGGTGTTGGTAAAGTGGGTGATGAACTGGCGATAATATACCACCATCCCTAGGAAAACAAATACATCGTGTAGGGATTTAAGGGGTGCATTTTGGAAATGGCCTGGACCTTGTCATCCATTGGAGATATTCCAGATTTACCTACCTTAAGGCCCAAAAAATCCATCTTACTCTGAAAGAAAGAGAATTTTGATGGCTTTAGTTATAATGATGATTTTGCATAAACGCTGGAAGACTTGCCTAAGGTGATCTAAGTGTTCAGTAAAGATTCTCAAGAATACGGATTATTGTCAAGATAAACTAGCACAATAGATCATTTTAAATCTACTAGTAGTCCTTACATGGCGTGTAAGGTAGCAGGGGCTTTACACAACCCCTGCGGCATTTGAGTTGGCTCAAATAGTCCTTCACTGGTGATGAGAGCGCATTTTTCATGATATTCTGGGGACAGGTCTATTTGCCAGTACCTACTGGTGAGATCCATAGCTGAGAAATAGAACCCAACATCAAGTGTAAGGAATCATCTATACATGGCAATAGATAGCTGTCTTTTCAGGTGATCAAATCGAGGTGATAATAATCCATAACAACACAGTGGCCACCACCCTTCTTCTAAATTAATAAAAGGGGGAAACCCATGGGATTTTAGAAGGCATGAGTAACCCAGCATCTGGCCGTTTCTGTAAAACTACAGCCACTTGCACTTCTTCCACTTTGGATTTTTGGTATGGACGGGATTTTGAATGAAAATTGAGCCTCATTCCCAATTTTGTGAATTACCCTGGACATTTTTCCGTAGTCACTTGGTCCTGAGAAAAATATCACCATACTCTTCAAGAAGGTGTTGATGGTTTTGCATTCATTAGGGGTGAGATTGTCCCCAATTTGACTGTCAACCAGAGCTATGATAGATGGGGGATCGATTCCTAAATCTTGTAATGATCTAAAACAACTCACATCATCAACATTCTCAATGGGACATAGTTTTACATAAGCAATAGGGGCATGTTGAGGGACTTGGAGGGTATGATTTGGTAAGTCCCCTAATAAAATTGAGATAGATTTCCAATAGGTGGGATCCAGAATCCCAGGGCGGGTCAGCGCTTCCTTTATAGAAGGGTTTGGGTGTCCCCTAAGCTTCAAAGTGTTATTAGGAGGGGTGAGAATCTGAATCCCTGTATCCACAATCACTTTTGAGCCAGAGTATATTGTAATAGGATGGGGGCATACAGAGGGATCACCTCTTCGGCATCCACATCCTCCAAGGGTTTCTTAGTTTTCCCCTATAAAACTTTGTATTTAACTTTGCAAATGGAGGACTGGTATTTGATGAGTCATGTCCATTTTTAGGGACTCCTTTACTTTTGACAGAGAGTTTGAATATTAACGAAATCTGATACCCCTAGGAGGGATAGGTAATTTTCCTTATGGTTGATGATTCAGGTGAACTCCTGCATCAATTGGACTCTAATAAGCAACTCATTAGTATCATTTTATAATGCTATGGTGGGGCAGTAATAAAGAGTTTCTTGAATTAAAGGAGTAAGGCAGAATATGCTTTAATCGCAACAGTAGACTGACTATCTGCTGTTCCATATTCAGCCTCATGGATCAAGTCTGGAGCAATTTTTATCTTTTGGATGGGTTTGGAGGAAATAATGTTAACTGGTGAGCCAGTATCAAATATTTCCAGGCTTCTACCTTATGGACGACTAACTCACCTCGAACCACTGAGGATCAAAATTTGGAATTAACAGCTAGTAGATTGTCAGTAGGGATTTGCAACGAAGCAAGTGGAGTATTCTGCCATGGCCAAGTTCAGGCTGTTCAATGCATTTGAACGTTTTGTCTGCCAGCTCTTGACTTTCCGTAGAAGAGTTGACTATCAAAATTTGTTGGGTTAACTGACTAAAATAAAAGTAAGAAAAAGAGAGGTGTTTATTTCCTTGGATATAAAGGGTACATCAACTTCCACAGGAGCATATAACATAAAACAACCTGAAGTGTTGGGGGTAGAGCCAGAGCTAGATCAAGGGTCTTGAGGCACTTGTTTTCTGTCAGCATAGGGAGACTCTTGCCCTATACTGACTGATCTTTTTCCTACTTACATTGAAGGATAGGGCAGTCAGCTACAGTTTGGTTGTTTCTTCTTCAATGAGTGCAGTATAATTCAGGTGTAGGCGAATTGGGGGGTGTAACGGCTAACACTAGGGACAGGGGCTTATTGGTGTTAAAAAGAGGTGGCCCAATGGGCTTATGTAAATTTGGCCAGAATGTCAAATATAGCTCTATAATATGGGGGAGGAAAGTTAAGTTAGACTTCACCTCTTTAAGATAAAGTATGATATTAGTCATATTCTTTAACGCTGACAACACAGCGGTGATAGCATTGTCTAACATAAGACAATTCCCTACAACCAGAGTTTGTGCTTTGAGGTAAAAATATGGGTAAATTTGATGATAGCTTCCCCCAATTAAGGCTGATACCCAATAAAGGTCTTTTTTGGTTTTTTAAAGTTAAGTCACTCCCAAATTCCCAAAGAAAAGCAGCCTTGGCTTCAGTCCAAGTATGACAATGCGTCAGATGAGGGACCATAATGTCTTGAGCCATATGGCTAAGACAGTTAGTCTTATGTTTAAGCCGTTGATAATCAGTCACTTCCTCCATAGAGCTTTCATAGCAATATAAGAAAGAGAAAATACACTTTCCCCAAGGACATATTTTTTATTGAAAAAAGGGTTAAATGTACCACTTGGGGGTTAGAGGACTAATGACATGAACTGATGCAGGGACAGTACTTTCACCTAATGAAGAGGCAGTATCTTGAGGATATTCTTGAGGTTGAAGCGCATCTAAATGTATATGTAGATCGTTAAGATTATCAAATATTAAATCTACTCGTTCATGGGTTCAATGTGAGCTAAATTTGTG
Source organism: Massospora cicadina (assembly GCA_022478985.1). Classification (NCBI taxonomy): domain Eukaryota; kingdom Fungi; phylum Entomophthoromycota; class Entomophthoromycetes; order Entomophthorales; family Entomophthoraceae; genus Massospora; species Massospora cicadina. Next base: position 86,281 of record JAKSZP010000132.1, read on the forward strand.
GTGATGAGTTGGTTTAATTGGCAAACTTTATTTTTTAAAGCTGTAATGGTGGATTGGAGGTTGAACTGATATTGTTCAGTGATGAGAACTCTTTGCTCTAATCCACGTACCAAAGCAGATAGGGTTGCCCAGTCGCTGAGATGGGTGGCTTCACGATCTGAGGAGTTTTCTGAAACAGAATTGTTATTATCCATAATTTCTTTTGTTGTTTTAATTTTATAATATTCACTGCAAAACAAGGGGTGCAACCTGGCAAGGAGCACCAGTTTATTTTGGGATATTGGGGTTTGTAACCACAGATCCCTTTTTAGAATTATAATCCAGCAAACCAACGCTCAAGGATGTTGGAAATACCTGTGTGCTTCTTTTGGTCAAGGAGTATTTATCCTAATACTTAGTCAGGTAAGACAATTTCTCAATTAAACTGCATCAATTTTAACTTAAAACTGATGAAAAGAAGAAAAAGCGTAATCTTTATTTTAGTTCAAGCATCATTATAAGGGAGTTTTGTTTAGTAAATTCCCAAGCTAAGATCTAGACTTGTAAATCTAATTTTTAACTTTCTTTCTGCTTGGCATAACTTTCTAAACAAAATTACATGAACTTAGAAAACAAATCAAATTCGCCCATAGTAGTTTCACTCTGATGTCCTTGGATTCTCCGCTGGCACTCCAGCATGGGGTGGTGGCAAAACTCCCCCCGCCATTTTCTGTCCAACAGGAAAACGCGCTAGGACTGGTTCACCCAGTCATTCCAAACCTATGGGCCGATTCATTCTGCCCAAAGACCTAGACGCCCATCTTGCTCATACCCAAGCAGTACCACGCTGCCCCCTAGTGCTCACCTGGAGCAACATGTGCTACGGCCTAAGGGTCAAATATGGGAAACTATTCCCATGCCACGACCAAGCCATTATTGAAATGGCACAGGTGGTGATGACACTCACTGGCTTCATTGATTTCCGCCCCTACAAGGGGTATTTTGACCTCAGCTTTAACTGCAAAGCTGACGCTGCTACTGTAGCAACTGTGCGCCTAATATTCCAGGGCACCCCTCTCCCCACAACTTGGACCCAGCTCCCAGCGGACACCACTTTGGTGGTCCAGTTTGCTGGCCTGCCCACCCACCTCCCCCTGAAGTGCTCCATCAGGAGCTGATGGACGGTTTTGCAGCCTATGGCTCCAACCCCATCTTACAATTTGTGGTCCCAAATGGGGCCACACGACTTGCTGGGCCTTGGGTATATGCCACAATAAGCCCTGAATTTAATAAATTTTTGGTGGCAATTCTGCCTTGCACCATTATTCCCTCAGCACCTGACCATCCATTTTGGGCCCACGTTGAGGGCGGGTGGACGATCTGTCCATCATGTTTCAAGCTAGACCACTCAAAATGCAAGTGCCCCTTCTCAACCAATTCAGGCAGATCAGACAATTCATCTACCAACCTCCAATCTGCTGCCCACCCTGTACAATTTCTGGCATGGGGCACAATCCTACCTACTTCACCCTCAAAGCCTGTTGCTGCAGCTGCACCTGCAGCCACCAATCAGCCTCCTCCTCACCCCAATGACATAAATAATTTATATAATCAAGCATCAGACAGATCCCAGTTTGATCATATGCTTCCTCAAATGAATCAAACAAACCTCAACTGTATGCTGATCTCCATTCCATACTAACCAAAACCCATGGAAATTATTGGCTGAAATTGAAAAATCAGGTAAGTTCATTGAAGACCATCTCTGCAAATTGGCGGTTCATTAATGCAGAATGGGATGCAAATACCCCCCTCGACATTATAACCCACAGCCAACCGCTGAATCATTTTGCAGTGATCACCAGATTGCAGTCAAAGCAGCTGCAACACCAGATTGTCATCCCCTGCATAAAGCCGTCACTAAATCAGTAGCGATACTCAAAGGAGGAATTCCACCTCCTGTTATCCCCGAAACCTTAACTCCAAAAAGCAAAATATTGGTGAACAAGTACTACAAAAATGTAAACAATGCTATCCAGAACGTGGCAACTATAGCACGGAATCCAAAAGCAAAAATAACCCAAACCAACATTGCCACTTTAATTCAACTCCCAGACGCCCAAATTAAAGCTGAAAAAGATTTAACCAAATATCTCAGTGCCATATACCTAGCTGGCAATTTCCATGAAATTCCAATTATTAGAGATATTGAACCACATACCGCAGATGCTCCAACGCTATTACTGATGGCTGTGACACACACTCTACTATGGGAGGAAGAATATGCTGCTGAAGAGGCTGCCAAAGATGAGCCCCCTGACCCCCCTCCCCTTCCACCATGGAGGGATAAGTGGTTTCCGCTGACCACCTGGTTGGTTGGTTTTTGAAGCGTTTCACTCAATCTGCTCATTAAGGCGCTTTGTTTGAACCAAGTAGTTACGTTAGTTTTTTAGTATATTTTTAGTTTCAGTAATGTCTGTCCCCTGGTCAGCTTGCCTCAAATATATATGTATAAGATCTAGACTTGTAACAATTTGGGGATTTGTTGATAATTAAGTCATTTTGATCCAATATAATTTGCTTGCCTCATAAATTGTGTTTGAACCCCAATACTAGGGTGTGGTATGTCGCCAGAAATTGTTCCCAATAAGGAATAGTTTATTGGATGGCACAGGTTTGATTTCTGTTATTTACCTTGTTAGAATCTCCAATTTGGGTTGGAATTCCGACATCCATAATGTGGCTTCCAAGTTTTAAGGGTTACAATGTTGTCATGGTGGTGAATAGACTGACTAAGTACACTAAATTCTTACCATGTACTTCCCAGGTCATGTCAAAGGGCACAGCAGAGACTTTTTAAAATAGGTGTTTATCCACCATGGCCTTCTCAAGGAGATATAGTCAGATAAAGGCCCACAATTCATCTCGTGATTCTGGAAACACTTACCGGAGAATCTTCAGATCAAACCATGCAGATCATCAGCCTATCACCCACAGCCCAACATCCAAGCTGAATGAGTTAATCAAGTCCTCAAACATTATCTGCGCTACTACATGACCACCCAACAAGAGCGCTGGACTGACTGGTTGAAATTATCCCAACTTGCTTAAAATAATTTAGTGCATTCATTAATGGGAATGTCGCCCTTCTTGTCAAACTACAAATTTCACCCTAAGATCTTGAAAAACCACCAAAGAAGTCTCTAACCAGAGGCGAACAGCCTAGCAGCTGAGATGAAGGATAAACTGAAAAAACTACAAGCGAATTTAATTGATACAGTAGAGATACATAAGAAGAAGGCCAATACTCACCAATCTGAGGCCCCAATGCTAAAAGATAGTGACCTGGTGATGATTAATGCAACGAACTACTTAGTCCCCACTAGCTGCAGAAAATTTTGACCAATCGCCCTGGGCCCATTCAAAGTCCTCCATCAAGTGAATAAAGTAGGCTACAAACTTGAGTTCTCTGATGGTCTTGCACGCATCCAGTACTGCATGTTTTGCAACTTAAGAAGTTTTAATATTCTCTTCAAGAGAAGCTGGAGCCAATTCACTTGGGCAACCCAGGAGAGTCTGAGTATGAGGTGGAGGAAATTCAAGACATGACGATCTCCTAAGGGAAGCATTGGTACCTGGTGAAGTGGGTAGGTTACCCAAAAGAAAAGTCCACCTGGCAAACTTCTGATAACTGCAGCAACTGTCCATAGAAGGTGATGGAGTTCTGGAGCGTTATTGGCTCTCTTCTGTAATGGGTGATTTAATGGTAGAGGCGTTTACTGACCACTACATAGCCCTAATCTTTCCATGTGATGATCAGGTCTGAAGGGGATGGTCACAATTGCGAGTAATTTGAAAATGACATTCTGGTTAATCAGATGCCTTGAAATAAAACCTTACTAAATGTGTTGACAAGGAGGGAAATCTTTATAAATTTACTCTGCCCAACCAAATGCTGCCAAACACCATATTACTAAAATAAGGTGATGAGGATTTATAATTTCATAAATGGCTCTCTGGACACTCAGATGCTGAAACTTTGGATAAGACTGGATGAACGTCTTGAAGATATTGATCTGGCCAATCAGATGCCGCCAAAACTTTTAATTAATTTAGATATTCTTGTTATGAATATCAACAAGAGAATGGGCTCTATAATGTTTCAAAATGATAAAATGAATGTGAGAAAGTTTTGATAACTGCAACGTTACCCATCTCAAGTTCTGGAATGGGCCTAGACACAAAATTGAGGGTCCAGATCCCTGGTTTGTACCTACCATCAAGAAGCTATTCATGGACTCCGTGAAGCACAAGACCTGTTTTCCCCAGTATTAAAAATATATAAACTGGCAAAGTTCTGCAAAGCAGCTTCATTTTCTATAACAACTTAATAAATAATAAAAAATTTGGAAATAAATTTAAAATTTAAGGGGGTGGAAGGCGAGTTGGTAGGGTGTACAGCTACCAACCTGAAGGTTGCAGGTTTGATTCCCGCCCTTTGCACATTGATTGGGGTGCCAGCCAAAGGAAGCTATTGGCGTTTAGTAGGTCTAATAACACGAAAACCTTACCCATGACGTAACCAGAAAAATTTGAGTCCCAATCCAGAGGTGGAAAAAACTTTCTTTGATGGATTTGACCCTGCTCAGGTTTCATGTCATTTCTTTCTTTTGTTTCTTTCTTTTGGTAATGCCTGTCCCCTGGTCAGCTTGCCTCGGTTAAATAAATTTTAAAATTCAAAATTTTCAAGAAACCTAAGGGAAACCGCGCATGGACTACAATTTGGACTTTGATAAGGCCATTGCATCCTTGTATGCACTTTCTAGAGGGCAGTCCTTCTTGCTTTAATAATATCATCATCACTATAAATCCAAAACAACTTTGTCAAGAGGTTTCTAAACACTCAAATTAGGGATAATACCACAGCAGGGTTATCCTGATTGTGGGCACTTACCTGGGCCTTATTGCCCAACTGCTTTGTGGCAGTGTTCAGGGACCCCGTCCATAATAAGTGTGCTTATGATTCTTAAGGCAGAGTTAGATCTAAAGCGCCAGGATTCTCAAGATTCTTTACTGGTAGGGACCAATCCAGACTGAACCAACTACGGTAAGAAACTTTAGTATTATATTTCCTAGGTTGTACATGAACTTAGCTCCCTACTTTACCCCCGGATCTTCCTGTCTTTTCTTATTTACCTAGTTTTTATGGCCCTTAACTTCGAGTTTAAACCATTATAAGGTTTTAAGAGTATCTTGTATGTTATGGGAAATTTTATTAGCCAAGGGATTGTGTCCACCTGCAGAGGAATTCCAAGGATTATGTTGGTATTCATGAGTGTCAAAAAGGGTGACATACATATGGATTTGTTGACCTGGTTATTATAGGAATATGAGCCAATCCTAGCCAATCTCTCAAGTTGGTCTGACGTCCAGAAAAATAACAATTAAAGTATTGTTCAAGTACATGATTAAATCTTTCTGTTAGTTAATTTGACTGTGGATGGTACGCTGAGGAACTACAGGCCTTGATATGCAGATTTTATGGAAGGGTGTCCCAGTTTTTTGAAATAATTGTTGACTACAATCTGAGATGATCTCATCTGGAGACATATTAAAATAAAAGAAGTATCCAATAAAAAGTGTCACTGCTCTCTTAGAGGTGATATGAGAGGTACAAGGGATGAGCTCAGTGTATTTGATGAGGTGGTCTATTACCACCATAATGGCATCAGTCCATCTGGATTTTAGCAAGATGATGATGAAATACGCATATAGATGATCAGCGCTTGTTTAATGTGAAGAAGCAGAAACTTCCTGTTTGTCTGATCATGGCATGGTTTGATGTGGCCCGCAAATCAAGCATAAACCACATTTTTCTTTGTTTGTCCAAATATATACAGTCATCAATGGTGTTGAGGGACCAGCTCTTAATTCTTGGTAACCTCAAAGTGTTCAGCAACGGATGATTGTGGAAGCCTCCAAGATCTCTCTACATAAAGCTCTATGTAGGAATCAACAATTACCCCAATAGTGTAATTCAATTTTGTTCACGACTAATGTCCTTGTCCTAGTGGTAATTCTATTGACCAGTTCTTTCCAAAGCGTCCAATTGAACTCAAATTTCCTTTGAGTGGCTCTTATCTGTCCATTTCACCCTTTGGCACCTCCCTTCAAGAGCCTGAAAAGGTTAATGCAGTATGGTAGAAGTAGTATTTTACAGCTCGTTATCATATAAGGATATCTAAGGGTTTTGAATCTAAAATAATCTGAAACTACGTTCTCCTTGCATGGACATTATTATGCCTTAAAATAAGTGTTGGAAGCGCTGGGTACTATATTCTTTGTCTCTAGTTTCTTTGTTGAGGCTTACAATAATACTCCGATGCCCTATTGTTGGGGATTTAACTGCATTGACTGAAATTACCCAAGATCGAGATTTGGTATCTCAGTCTAATGAGATTGTAAATATCTGTCGGAGATATCCAATTCTCAAATAGACCAATGTCAACCCTTGGAGTTATCAGCCTCCTCTGAAGGATGAGGGTAAGCAATATGATGGGGCAAAACATCATACAATAAGATTGATCTCATCTAATAAGAAGCTTAACATATCTGACCATCACGAGTATAGAAATAATTATCAGCAATATTGGTCATCTAATAGGAGATATCTTACCTCAGATGCAGCCCAAAAATCCTCACGAAGAACTGCCAAATCTACCCCTATAATTATCCCTCATTTATAACTAATAAAGCACCTCTATCTTTGTCTCGCATAGCTCAATTTAGGTCTATTCTTACTGAATTCTGTATTTATGATTGGAAGCAATTATAGCAATGGAACTGATAACTTCGTTGCACATGTCTATTTTTGCTAGAGCCATGGAACTAATAATTTTGTAGCCTTTGTAGCGCCTTAATATTGTAATTTCTACCAAAATTCCAATACTGGTCTCCCTGCTAGGTTTGCTTCCAAGGCTACCTGGTGAAAATATACTTTCACGCCGATGAATGTATCTTATGAAGAAAGCCCCTCTTCAAAGGAATCAATGAGTATCACCCAATGGGTACACTCCAACAGGCAAGAGATGCCTTCCACTAATATCAATAATCTTCAATTTTGAGCATCTATGGATTTGGCCATTGAGGGCCCTGACAAAAATAATTATCAAATTCAAGCTGCAGACGTAAAAGAATCGGTCAAAGGCTTGAAAAGGGGGCTATCCAGCCTGGTGCCCGTCCTAATTGAGACTGAGCATCTAAAGTTGCTGTTAATATGATGGACTTATAAAACAGAGTGGTGTTACAACATACCAAAGTTTGTTTGGCTATAACTGAGCAGTACCTCTGGCAGTACGTACATCCCACTATACATCATGTACTCCAGATTTTGGGGTTTGCATCATATCGAGAGCCAATGCCAGTTGACCCTGGTGCAACAATTTCATTCCCAGTTATCCTCATTCTATGAGATGGCTTCCAACTTTGGTTGGATAAATTGGGAAGCCATACTCAATAATAGAAGGGAAATCAACGATCTACATAACCATTTGGTGAGAATTGACAATGGAGTTATGGGGTACATAAGCCAAGGAGTATCTCAACAGGTTAGTGATTTCACTAATCCTATTCACCACCAAATTACTACCCTTGAGGATGAGATTACTAGACAGCTGGGAAAATTGCAGGCCCAACATGAGTAGCACTTTGTTGAGATCAATGAACCACTTCAACAACTTGTCTGAATTGTGGATACTATCAGAGAAGGTGGAACCAGCCCTGTTGGTCCTCCTGGACCTCTAGGACCGCCTAGTTCTCCTTTGATAACCCCAGAGCACCCTGGTGAACAAGGTATTCAAGGCCTTGCAGTTCAACAAGGCCCACCTGGACCTGTAGGTTGCGGAGGCTAGCAAGGACCCCCTAGTCCCCCTGGTTCCTTGCTTTCAATTCATTATTCTGAACCTTTGAGTCTACTAGTATCAAAAGTACAGGCGTTAGAAACCCAAATACAAGCCATAGCTCAAGGGTGTTTTTATCCATAAAAGTTCTTCCAACTGACCCAGATTACTCTTTAACCAACTTATTGGATGTCGTTGATAATGCTCATCATCTATGCGATGGTAATTAAACTATGCAAGAAACCCAGTTTACGATGTTAAACGCTTCCATTGAAGGTTAACTGCTAAATTTGGAGTACTGGAGAACAAGCAAGAAGTGATGCTCACTGCTATTTCTAGCTTAAATCAACCGCCTGCAAATGATAATCTTTCTCTATGGGTTCAAAATTTACAAGAGGACCTCAATCATTTAAGACAACGAGTTGACCAAATTCCCATTCAAGCTCATATTACAAAGTCTGAACCCTCCAAAACTGATCTGGTCATGGTATCAGGTGTACATGTCTTGGCCAATGAACCCACCACATTCAAACCTACTTTTAAGGATAAGTTTGAGCCGGCTAAAGATATCATCCATTTGGTTAAATATTTCTATGAGCGAGCAATGGACGGGGCAATGGATCAACAGAAAGTACGGCATATTACCTCTTGTCTAATCTGGTTTGTTTAAGAAATCATGGTTCCTCACCTTAAGATTTGCAATACGTGGGCGCAAGTAAAAACCGCCCTAATTAAGGAATTTGGGAGAGATCAAATCCAATCTAACCAAAAGCAAGCCTTTATGAGAATCCAAATCAAGCGATGAGAATCAGTCTAAGATTTCGCTAAGTGATTCTATCATGAGGCTCAGACTCTTGCTACTTAATATTGTATTACTGAAGATGATGCCATTTTCAGCTGTGATGAGTGCATTTGCTTCTCATACTCAGTTGCTATTGCATTTAAAATTACTTAAAAGAAATTTCAGATCTATTCTCAACATTAAAGAGGCTCTTATGGAGATTCCTAATGGTATGGTACAACTGATCTCCACTAACCCTCGTTCTTATATCCATGCTATGCCACCTAGACCCAAACCTAAACTGAAGAAGGAGCCGTGCAACTATTGTGGTCTTGTGGGTCATATTGAATCTCAATGTTAAAATAAAACAAGTGGAAGAGTCGAGAAAAAAGAGGAGTCAGCATTGGGCATGAGGATCCCTCTGCTGACTTACCTCCTGTGCCTCCATCAAAATCTTTTAACGCTCCTAAAGACTGTTATGTGATATCCGCTCCTGGTGAACTTGATATACCTGATAAATTAGCCAACAAAAATACTACTTCTTATGCTTCTGATTCTTCTTCTAATTCAATTAGACCGTTTAGTCCTTCAGTATTTTCAATCCCACACTTTGGCACTGATGTAACCCATGTGGAAGTCATGGTGCACAAGGTGAAATTTTTGGCTATCATTGATACAGGATCACCCATAAATGTTATTTCGTCCAGACTTATGAAAAAAATCAAAGTGGTGCTGGACTTAAACCATTCACAAGATTATAGAACTACTGGTCCTTCATACACTAAAACTATAGGAGTTTATTCTTCCCTTCCAATGCACTTTAGAAAGTTGGTTGTTTCTCCCCCTGCAGTAGTGTTGGACAAAAACTGCTATGACTTGCTATTGGGAACCAAATTTTTCATTGGTTTTGATGTGATTGTCAGAAATTTGTCCTCCCAGCTGAAAAATAAGAATGTTTTCGGTCAAATTCAGCCAAAGAGGGGAAATGCCAGCCATTTGCAATTTTCTGATGTGGTTAAGAATTCGTTTATTATTAATAAGAATGAGGAACTCAAGGAAATCAGCCAAAAGCCCCTGGCCGATTCTCAGTGGAACCCCATTAATCAGGGTAACATGAGTTCAAAACCTCTATGGGCACCAAATGAAAAATTAAACGGTTGGATTACTCTGACCACACGGCGGACTTTGGGGCCACCATTGGAAGGCACTCCCCCACCTCCCCAAAGTCCTTCAATGTATCTATGTGGGGACCCTCCTTTTATAGGCTTGGAGGGGATCCCTCAAGGTACAAGAAATTTCTAGGTGGTGATTGATCCAAGTTCATAAAAACATTACCTCACAGGTACCTTTTAGCCAATCAAAATTCCTCTTCTTTCATTCCGCTGCCCTGAAGCGGGTTCCTGAGTTGTAATTCACTATTCCTCCATATTTTCTTATTTGGATTAGGTTAAGCTATTCTGAACATATCCCTGAATTCCCCTCGACCCATGAAATACTTTAAATACTAAATGGTCGGAGATTGAGGTGGATCATTTTATCCCTCTTTATTGCACTATTAATATGGAATCATTAAAATTTAATCTTTATTAGCGCTATATTTAACTTTATTTTATTGAAACTTTTGTGGAAACCAGCCGGTGTAAAGCACCAGCGAGCAACAATTCAGCTGGTTTCCCACAAAATGGTGCTCACTACAGGGGACCCCTGTATAGCCAGAATCATTGCTCTTGAGGAGCAACTTACCAGCGCCTTATCCTATCTTGAAGAGTTGGAGCAGCGTTTTTTAAAAATCCCTCTAAAAGAGAAATTCACCCCTGGAGAAGGAAACAAAGCCACTTTCTTGTACGTTTATGAAGCTGCCATGCATGGCACAACTGATAAACAAAAGTTCAACACATCCTTCCTTGTTTAAGCCGCCTAGCGCAAGAAAGGATAGTGCCTTACCTAGACCCTTTGCACTCTTGGACAGAGGTGAAAATGGCTCTTTTAGATGAATTTTCATCAAAGCAGATTCTAATCAGGGAAAAACAGGCCTTTATGAGCCTTAGCATGTATGAGGGTTAACCATTTCTTGCCTTTTCTGAACGATTTTATCTCACTGCGCAAAGGTTAACCACATCTAATATGCTCACCCTAGATGACGCTATTGCCGCCCTGTTACCTGGTTAGCTTCTCAGCCCTCTCTAGACAGTCATATCAACTCAGAGAAACGCCTTTTCCAAAATATCTGTGATCTAAAGGAGGCGTTAGTCAATGTTGCCAATTTCCATTCATATGCAACAACCAAGGAAGCTGACGTGTTACCTCCAGCTCTCATTATTGAAGAGCTACCGCTAGTTGATCAGTTGTGAGTAAATCCTTCTGTGCTTATTCTCCCTACAAATCCTGCTCCTTCTGTGCGACCTAAAGAGGTTATCATTTCTTCTTCTGAATCAAAGCCTGTAAGAACTAAACAACCATCCGTCTGAACAAGCTTATTAAAGCTGCCGTTCCCACCCCTCCAGCTAAGTTGGTAAATGTGGCCCATAAGGTTACCCAATCCTCTGCGGCTGTCTCCCCTACCTCCATTGCGGCCTTGCCTATGGTGGAGAATACCATTGGGGAGGATCCTGAGGGGGTTATGATGAAGTTGGCTATTATATATTAGGAAACCCCGCAGAAGTATAAGTGCCAGACCATTTGAACGCTGGAGGAATAGATGAGACCACCATACCTGAGGAAACGTACCCCAGCCAAATAAAGGTGTCCAAGAGTTATTAACACTGCTAGTGTTGGTGACCAATTATTAGCTGGCTTGATACACCCTCTTCAGCGGGTGCACCCCATAAAATCCTTTATGGATAAAAGCCCTGAGACTGCCAAAAAACTACTCTCCACCATCCAACTCAAGGAGGTCTTAGCTTTGTCGCCTAATTTTGGAGGAACACTCACCAAAGTTGAAGTGTTCATTCAAAAGGTCTGAATACTAGCCATACTGTACACTGGCTCCCCAGTCAATGTGATGTCCACTAAGCTTATCAAGAAGATAAAGCTAGCGCCTGACTTGGAGTACACGCAAGAATTTGGAACTGGGAGCCCCAATAATACCCGCGCTATTGGGGCTTATTCTTCCCTTCCCATTCGAGTGGGAAACTTATTTTATCAGCCCCTGCTGTGGCTTTAGATAACAACGCGTATGATATGCTCATTGGCACTCAATTTATGATTGAGTGTGAGGGAATAATCAACCTGAAGCAAGGTTACCTCTCATTACTCAACTATGAAGTTACGTTAGTCTTATCCAATAAAGATTCCAGTAAGCACGAATATTCTTGCCTGGTTGAATACTCCCTCTCAGCTATACCTTTGTCTTATACCACTTCTGGGCGCAACACAAAGAAATTGCCCAATTCAGTGGATGCTAGGGATGATATTATTTTTTATGCTGCAGATGAGGTCATAATTAAAATGGTGAACAACGAGTGGTTGACACAAAAGTCACGCTACAAATCCCACAGCACTGCTTGTTGCACTTTGTTAGTATTGAGGGCGCTAGTCCCTTGGAGCCTTGGGTATTGCCTGGCATTATTGACCCTGCTTACCAAAGGCCCATTACTTTGCTCTTGTGGAACCTCACCTCCAAGAACATAGTTGTATAATACACCAGGAGATTGGCAGAGGCTTGTTAGTCCCTGTGGAAAACATTGAACAAAATCACTCCATTGGATCTATGATGGATATGGGCAGGCCCACGGATAATCTGGTGTGTACCTTACCCAACATCCATATCTCGGACGAGCTGACCCCAGATGAGCTAGAAAAAGTTCACGCTCTTCTTGACGACTATAGTGATATATTCTCCAAATCAGATACCGACTATGGCCACATGAAGGGTTGGTGATACTTCATTGATTTGGGTGATGCCCATCCCATTTGGTCAAAACCTTATTGCAATACAAAAGTGAAAGAAGAGCAAATGAGGACGGAGCTTTAGCAGTTACTAGACGCGGGGTTGCTAGTTCCTTCACAAAGCCCCTGGTCTTCCCCTCTCTTGCTAATAAAAAAGAAGAGTGGAGGACATCAGATAGTCATGGATTACCGCAGATTAAATAGCCTAACTAAAAAGGATAGCTATCCTTTCCCTCGCATTGATGACACCTTGCCCAACTCTCAGGCTCTAATTTTTTCTGCCATGGACTTAGCTATCAGATATTAGCAAATTGATCTCTCTCCCGAGGACCATGAGAAATGTGCTCTCATTTGTAGTAAGGGTCTCTTCCAACCAACCTGATTACCTCAAGGGTTGTAAAACACACCTGCAACTTTCCAGCGTGCAATGGACCATATCATGCAGGGCTTAATATTAAGTTGCTTCATCATCTACCTCAATGACATTCCAGTATTTTCAAAGTCTTTCAACGAACATCTTAAACACCTGAAGGAGGTGTTTCAACGGCTACACACGTCTAATATCAAGTTAAAGCCCTCAAAGTGTACTTTCTTTCAAAAGAAACTGGATTTCCTTGGCCATTCCATTTCCCAAAAAAGGAATTCAACCAATCCAAGATAAGTTTATAGCAATTTAAAAAATGCCTCTAAAAATTCAAGGGATATTCAAGTATTTATATTGAGGATGGGATACTACCATCAGTTTATCCCTAAGTTTGCCCAACTTAGCAAGCCTCTTGTTTGACTATTGACCAAGAACACTCCTTTTCAGTGGGGTGGAACAGAAGGCTGTTTTTGAAACGTTGAAGCAACTTCTGAAACAACGTCCTATTTTATGGCACCCAGATTATAGTAAACCCTTCATCTTATTCACTGATGCTTCGGACTATGCTGTTGGTGCCATCCTAGCCCAATTGGATGAAAATGGTGTAGATCATCCTGTGTCCTACTTTAGCAAGAGGCTGTCCAAGGCTGAACGTAACTACAGTGTAACGGAGAAGGAGTGACTTGCTGTTCTGTTAGCTATAAAGCACTACCGCCATTTCCTATATGGAACTACCTTCACTGTGGTTACTGACCACACATCTCTAAAATAGTTACAGAACATGAAAGACCCTACAGACCGGTTATCACGCTGGGCTCTAAAGCTCCAGCCTTATGACATGAAGATTGAACACCATGGTGGAACCTGTCACATGAATGTTGATGGGTTGACCCAGCTACCAGTCCTTCAATTATAAATAGTGAAGCGGAGTTGCTACATGATATTTTGATGACCCCAAATAACTGGGAAGATGAAGATGAGCCTGTGCAGAAAAAGTTAGCTCAACACTCCCGTAACATTAAAATGGAGAATGGGAAATTGTATAAGCAGGTGGGAACAAGATGGCTGCCTTACATTTGGCCCTCATAACGTGTACCTGCCATCCTAGAAGCTCATTACACCCTAGGTCATAAAATCCAAGAAAACCTATGAGTGGATTAAGGATCAGTTTTATTTGGGATGGGATGATGGAAGCTGTTGTTGATGTCTTGGAGGCCTTCCTTACTTGCAAGAAGCAGTCTGTCTCAAGACTAGATATCAGTATCAACCAGCCACCCCTCAACAACCTTTCCACACCATTATTCTAGATGTAGTAGGTCCCTTTCCTCAGACTACTAGTGGAAACCGCTTTATCCTAATAGCAATTGACCATTTCACTAAGTGGGCGGAAGCTGTCGCCCTCCCTGCTCAAACAGCCAAGGCCACAGCCACCTTTTTGCAGAGGAATATATTCTATCAACACGGCTGTCCTCAAGTATTACTCTGTGATAATGGAAAAAGCTTCACCTCCAGAGTAGTAAAAGTCCTGGCCACCTCCATGGGGCTCAACAACTTTTCTCCGCTCTGAACAATCCATCAAATTATGGGACTGTGGAGAGAGCCAATGAAACCTTGGTATCCATCCTATGTAAATGGCCTCTTCTGATCCACTTCACTGGGATCAATTCTTACCCAGTGCCTTTATTTTTAAATTTTTAAATTTATTGTAAGGAAGGCCGACCATGGGACGGACACTTCCAAATATGACTCAGACGAGACAAAACTCAGTACCAGGTGAAGCACCCCAGAGAAGCGATGCTATCTCTTGTTGCCAGCGGGAACGCCACTTATGGGAAGGGGGAGGGAACGTGTGTAGGGGGCGTAGCCACTATTGAGCACGTGTGGAGGAAGGGGTCTGATTTGATGAACCAGACTGGGAACCAGGAGGAGACCAGCTGCCGGCGACGTGGTGGGAGATATCCAAACATCCACGCTTGAAAGTGATCCACCAAATGAGACCGGAATCTGTGGACAGCTTCAGGGAGGGTGGGGATGGATCCGGCGATGGCATCCAAGACAATCGTGTGGATAGTCCACATGGCGATTGCAACCACCAGAGCACGAAGGGAGGGTGGGAGGGGGAGGCCATTGATGAGGCAAACATATCTCTTGACAGACTGAAGGGATGTGTTTGATCCTGGCCTAGCAGACGTTGGACTTCGCGCCATATTAAATTAGAGGTGGGGCACTTCTCCAGGCGGTGAAACAGCGTTCCATACTGGCCACACACGACACAGGATGAGTGTAAAGCATTAGAGCGCTCAGCTGTACGATACACCCGCCTCAGGCAGCGCCACACATGGGAGCGGACTTGAGGCTGCAACAGAGGATGGTGTGCGTATTTCCAGATAGTCTTTTGGGTCTCAGTGGAATAAGGGATGTCCATCATGTCCAGGTAGTCCACCCTGGATAAGACTTGGGGTCGAATGGGGATCACGCCATCATGGATGGGTAGCCCCTGTACCTCTTGTGTGAACTGAGGAGAGGGGCGGCCTCTTTGGGTTGTATATCCACTAATACGAATTCTCCACTCTGCGCTTCGCATGGAGAGTAGGATTCGTTTGTAGTGGGTTTTTGTCCCGTGAGGACCTGTGGCCAATGTGTGTGATGTGAGGTATTTCATCAGGGAGTGGGGGTTTGATGGATTGTTGAGGCCCAAGGCTTGGGAGAAGTTGGAGTGGGCCGCGCGGGACCAGTGTTGGGATGGGAGTGTAGGAGCAGTGACAGCCGCAATCCAGGTGCCTAGGATCTTGGAGGCATGGGCTTTGAAGTCAAATAGGCCCATGCCACCATGATGATGAGGGCCAAACATGACCTCTAGCCGTACTGGTGGAGGGCGGCCTGACCAAAGCCAAACTTGTAGCAAAGCATACAGGGATTTGAAGAAGCTTGGGGAGAAGGGGATGGCATGGGCTCCAAACCAGACTTTGGATAGGAGCATAGAGTTGGCAAGAACAACCCTGCCAGTGAGGGTAGTAGGGTGGGCTCTGAGAGAGGCGATTCGCTTCGTCACGTTGTCCAGTATATGGCCCTCCATTACTGCTAACGCATATCCTCCTGCCTCCAACCACACGCCCAGATGGCGTACCGGTCCTATGGTAGGTCGCGGCACAAAGGGGAGCACTAGTGGAGCGGTGTGTTTTGAGTTAGTAAGGCGTGGACTTGGGCGAGCAGCTGGGCTGGGTTGGGAACTACTTGCTGGGGCCCAGCAGTTCTGAAACCGACCAAGGAGGATGATTTCAGTTTTGGAGGCGTTCAGTGCCGCGTTGCTTACCTGGGAATATTCCTGGATGAGGGCTTCAAGAGCGCGTGCATCTTTATTATTAGACACCCTCACCACGCAATCATCTGCATATGCCATCATCTTGACTGGGGTTTAGCCTGGCACATGGACCCCAGTGAGTTGGGCATTCAAAATCGCAGTAGTGGGTCAAGGCTGAAGTTGTATAAGAGTGGGCTCAGGGGGTCCCCTTGTCGCAGGCCCCTTTGAGGATGGACTACCTCTGTTAGGAAACCTGGGCCGCGCACAGCCATTGTTGCAGATTCTGTGAGCAGCATCACCCAGTTAATGAAGTGGGGAGGTAGGCGGAATTGTTGGAGGCAGGCCCTAAGGTATTCCCAGTTTACTCTATCATAGGCCTTTTGTTGGTCCAAGAATACAAGTGCCCCAGAGGCTGTGGACTGACACACATTAGCCACAGAGTGCACGTTATCCCAAATCGACCTTCTGGGGATGAAACCAAATTGTTCTGGAGACATGGTGGCAGATGCTACAGTCCCTAAACGGTTAGCCATGATTTTTGTTAAAATTTTGGTGTCTGTGTTTGTTAGAGAAATGGGGCGCCAGTTGGCTAAGTCTAGCCTATCCCCTTTCTTGAAGAGTGTGACTGTAAAAGCCTCACGTCCTCCTGGTAGGAGGCGTGCTTCTAACAGGCTTTGGTTGAGTGAGGCTAGCTGCAACGGGGATATGTATTTAAAATATTTCTTGTAGAACTCATATGGAATGCCATCTGGGCCTGGGCATTTTCGGTTTGGTGCACCGCGAATGGTAGTCCATAATTCATTCGGAGTAATTAAATTCATTATTTCCGGGTATCAGAAAACGGTGCAGATATGAGCTCTGTCAAGAAATTCTGCCATTTCAGCTGGCTGAATTGGTTCAGCTCGGTATAACTTGGAGTAATATCTTTGCGTTTCAATTGCCACTTCAGCTGGTGTGTCCACGATAGAATTATCCGATCTTCACACCTGTGTGCAGGCCACACTCTGGCGTGGTGCAAAATTTTTTTTAAGAAGTATGTGGTGCACTTGTCGCCTTTAGTGATGTGTGTGGCCCTGTATTGGACACAAACCCAATGTTTGTGTTGCCTTTCAAGTGCGTTGAGGTGGGCTGCTGCCTCCGCCCACTTCTGGCCCCATGCAGGGCTATATCCTGAGGCTGGAATGTTGGACTCCAAGTGGGCCAATTCTGCCAGCGCGCACGATATAACTGCCGATGTGGCTCGTGAGCATCTGGATGAGAGATGGTGATAGTGGCGGATGGTGTCTTTTTTGAAAGTTGCCCATATGGAAATGGGGTCTGCGCAAAACGGTGCAACAAACGATTTTGCCAAAGTTGCCTCTTCCACCCATGTGGAAAATCCTGGCAATGCAAGCTCTGGGGGGCGGATTTTGCACCAATGTGGGGCCTTTGCAACTGTGACAGGTAAGTGGTATGTTATTGAGAACAGTCGGTGGTTGGAGAATTCCATTTTCGTTGTTTTGAAGTGGGAGATGTGGGGTTGGAATTTCGCCAGTGCTAGAATAAGGTCAATGCGGGTCATGGACCTTAATTGGCCATTGTGGATGTGGGGACGCGTCATGTTTTCGAGCAGTGGGGCATGTCGCGGCAGCGCATCCATTAACCCAAGGGTGGCTTTTAGAATGCGTAGTTCTACATGACCCTGTGGGGCGTGGGGTGAGGGCGGCCACCAGTCCGTTGGTGAGGTTAGCCAACAGTTCATGTCACCAATTAGGAAAGAATCGGGGGGTAGCAGGAGGGATTTGACCAATGAGAAAAATTCCCGACGCTCTTGTGCACCATTTGGGGCATAAATGTTGATAACTGTGTGTGCAATATCGGCCCATGAGAAGGTGACAATGAGCACTCGGTCATTTAGGAATGTTTCTGAAGATGTAAATTTGAAAAAATTGTTTTTCCAAATTAGCACCCCACAGTGCTTTGACCAAAAGGATAGGGATGGTAGGAGCATTGTTTTCCAAGCATCCTCGGTACCTTGTGGACAGTGGGTTTCCTGGATGGCCAGGATATCCACAGGTAAATTATTTTGTAAAAAACTCAGTTTCCTGCCCGGGACGGGGAGGCCTTGAGTCCAGCGATATTCAGCATCCCCTAGAGTGAAGGTTTCCCCCATTGCACCTTAGGTGCGAGGGGTGGGCCCCTGGCCCACCAGCCTCTTCCAGGTCCCCATGGGCTTTCACAGCAGTGCGGGTATTAGCAGCAACGCTATCATGGTTTTTGTTAATTTTTGCAGAAAGAGTCACATTGGCTTTGGCCTTCACTTTTTGTTTTCCCGATGTCGGACGAATTTTTTGCAGTGCGGATAAGTTCGGTGCACCGTCGAGTGGGGCAAAAAAATTTTTTTGGTTGGGATAGGTCCCAAGTCGGTTTCAACCAGGGCTTGGGTGCAGCGATTGGGTGAGATCAAATCTCCCATCGGATCCTCAGATTGAGTGGCCCATTTGGCTTGAGCCTCCCAATCTGATTAGGTGATGGATTCCCGAGTTGCTTCCACCGCGAAGGTCTCCATGTCCTCCTGGCATTGTGAGTGTGGGATGGTGGTGGTGACCTTGGCCGCTTCCTTGGCCGCGGTCCTACAGGCCTGCTTAGCCTTCTTCCGCTCCTGTGGGGAGATGGGCTTTACCAATAGGTAGCAGCCTTGTGCTCCCCATGGGAAGGCCTCTTTGGTGCTTGCGGTTGGTTCGTAGTGCGCCTCTCCGCTGGCCATGGCTGCCGAGGGGTGCTCTTGGAATGTAACACCCTCTTTAATGGGGCACGCGTGTGCCTTATGGCCAAACGCGTCACAGTGGGTGCAAATGGGGGGCGCGCTGTCCACGGTTACCCGGAATGGGTGGGTGGTGTGCCCTGCGATGTCAATAAAGGTGGAGTGCGGGATCTGGGTTAGGTTCTTCACAATCTCCTCAGTTGGGGTCAGAACTGCGATGGCTTTGCCAGTGCACAGGTGTGGCATCAGCGTGAAACGTTGCATTTTGAAAGATTGTATTTCGCCGTATATGGCGAGACCATCTTTCAGGTGTTACTCCAAAATGTCACGTTTTACTGTAGTAGGCAAAAAGTCAAATGTGAGGAAAATTTGGTTTGATTTTGTCCATCTGGTGCATTTAGTTTTGATGACCCATTGCCATTCGGGGAGGCAACCACTACGCGCACTGCTGCAGCCTCGTCTGCTGCTATTTTGCTTTCAAAACCTAGGTTCAGCCAACCACGCGACATGGAGTGAGGTGCAACGTACACTGCGGTCGGGAAAATTTTGTGTACATCTTCACAAAATTTTTCCCATAGGGCTGTTTTTTGGATGTCCAGATACACACGGACTCCAAATTCCACCGACGAAAGTGGCTGGGAATGTGGCGTATTGATGTACTGGTTGCATCATGCTTGCCACACGAGTATCTCTGGGGAAATTGTGACCACCAGTTTTTTTAGATTTTTTTCTATTCTGCCGGATTCTCCGGGGCGTTTTCGAACGTTAGAGGCTGCGGGCCTTCCGCCTGCTCCTCTTGCCTTGCTTGCCCAACTGCTCCCAGACATGGGCGCAGACTAATCCCCTCTATGAGATTATCAAACTAGATTTAGTCTTGAATTGAATGGGTTGCAAAAGTGTTTGCAACGAGAAAGAAAAGTTTTTTACCCAGTGCCTTTATGGCTTACCGGATCAGTTATCATCAGAACTTGAAAATGTCCCCATTCTGAGTCTTGTATGGGCGGGAACCAGGAATAATTGTTCTTCTGGTTAAATATTTATTCTCCTCTAGAGTTGGGGAGCCTGATATTGTTATGTGCAGATTAGCTCGGTGCATCATATAACTGCAATCTAAGGCTGTGACTAATTTAGCCAAAAAAGTGACTAAAGAAGGGCAGGCTTCAAATGAGCTCTGAACTCCCCTGCCTATATTCCAAGTGGCTGATATGGTACTATACTACCATAACCGCATTACCCCTAGAAGCGGTAAGATTGGATCAATATGGGAGGGTCCCTTCACTATCACTTACAAAAGGGGAAATGAGCACTCTATTAAATCTTTAGCTACAGGTATCACCATCAATCGCGTAAAAGTCCATTTCCTCTGACTTTATTCTCCCCAACATCTTGAGGGGGTGATGTCGGACATTTGCCCTCCCAGCTGAAAAATAAGAATGATTTATGTCAAATTCAGCCAAAGAGGGGAAATGCCAGCCATTTGCAATTTTCTTATGTGGTTAAGATTTCGTTTATTATTAATAAGAATGAGGAACTCAAGTAAATCAGCCAAATGTCCCTGGCCAATTCTTGGTGGAACCCCATTAATCAGGATTACATGATTTTTAAACCTCTATGGACATCAAATGAAAAATCGAATGGTCAGAATACTCTGACCTCATGACAGACTTCAGGGCCACCATTAGAAGGTACTTCCCCCACCTCCCCAAAGTCCTTCAATGTGCCTATGTGGGGACCCTCCTTTTATAGGCCTGGAGGGGATCCCTCAAGGTACAAGAAATTTCTCAGGCGGCGATTGGTCCAAGTTCATAAAAACATTACCTCACGGTATGTTTTACCCAATTAAAATTCCAATTCTTTCATTCCGCTGCCCTGAAGCGAGTTCCTGAGTTGTAATTCACTATTCCTTCATATTTCCTTATCTGTATTAGGTTAAGCTATTCTGAACATATCCCTGAATTTCCTTGACCCATGAAATACTTTAAATACTAAATGGTCGGAGGTCAAGGGGATCATCTTTTCCTCTTTATCACGCTATTAATAAAAATCAAAAAATCAAAATTTTATTAGCGCTATATATTTGACTCTATTTTATTAAAACTTTTGTGGAAACCAGCCAGTGTGAAGCACCAGCGAGCAACACTTTAGCTGGTTTCCCACAGCGATAATCAGTCTTAAGTACAATTAACTTTCTTTAATTGGGTACTGAGTACCTTTAATTTTACAAGATGTCATCAATAGCAAAGGCAAACTCAAATGACGCGTTTTCTTATTGGAATATCCGACTTTTATCTCTCATCTTGAATACTGAATTTTGGGACTGAGGATTATACTTCTGCTTTTGTCGGCTTGTGCCTTTGAAGGGATGCCTTTATATTCTAACAATTTGATTACTATTCCTCTAAAAGCTCAAGTCATAATTGATACTGGAGTACAAGTATTGTACCCGCTGATCATGTATTAGAGATCTCCAGTAACTGAAATCCCTCTCATTTGGAGGCCTTAACCTGCCCTGGTATACTTGATCCCTCTTACAATGGGAATGTTTTAGTCTTACTAGCTAATCTCACTTCTCAACCTATGCAATTAAGTCAAAATAATCCTATTACTTATGTGCGACCTACTCCTGTGAGTGAAATTTTATCCATCTCAGGATGTTGGGATTTATATGATTTTGGGTTGGAAGATCCCCCTATCATTGATAGAATTGATGTCAAATTTGGAGATTCACTCACTCCAGAACAACACATGAAGCTGAGACTTTGATTGAAGAGTATGCAGATATGTTTGTCAAAGGTCCTGGAGATTTTGGGCTAATGAAAGAGGTTCAGCATCAGGCAAAAACTGGGGATACTTGTCATGGAAACGGCAGAAGAAGTTTAGACCGGCCTGCCAGTTGGGATGTGTGAGCATTCAGAAAGCAAGCCAGAATGCCAGAGGCATTGCTGACCATATGACTTGATATGGAGCTGGAAAATAGGATACCAAAAAAGATGGCAAAATTTCAGGGTTAGGAGTATCCTGATGGCAAACCACACTGAATAGACTTCAGACCCAGGGGTCCTAGTAACAGGGGGAAACTACTGTGATAGTTTCTGTGAGATTCTTGGTTGTTAAAACCATTTTGTTGGGGGTGGTAGAGAGGCGAATTTTCTCTTATAGTTGGCAGATATATGGCCATAAGATCCCTGTATATTGCTGCCGGAAGGTCATGAGTTCAGGATTGTAGAGCTAAAAATCTTGGACTTGTTGAGCCCAATTGGCAATGGAGGGAACCATGGTAACCAAGAGAATTGGTAAGGCCCACCCAGAGTGCAGAGTGGCGTACCACCAGGGGAATGCCATATGGGATGTGGTCAAAAAGGAAGGAGATAAAAATTTGGGGGTTTTAATAAAATTTTATTTGGGAAATAAAGTAAGAAAATCGACCAACAATCTTCTCAGTGCCTTGCAACTGATTAAATAGTGATCGATTGGGTAGTGATAAGGCATGGTCAGGATCCACAAATTTGGCCTAACTGGCAAATTGGTTGATAGTGGGGGTTTATTCTTTGGGAACTGACATCACAAAATTCAGCGGCGGGCTGAGTCTCTGTCAGTTCAACCTCAAACGTCTGGACCAGGGGTCAAGTACATTTCCAACGGAAGCACAATGGCATTTGGCCTGACGAGAGACAGGAATCCCCCAAGGCCATCCCATATAGGAATGGAACCATTTGGTTGGGAACAGGTTTGGGATGGCCAACCCGCCCGCACTTGGTCATTTAACCATTCATTCAGTTGATAGTAGCCAATCGGGTGCAATGCCCAAATTACTATCAGAGGGCTTCGAACTCTCATTGATGGCGCCCAATATTTGTTCTACTGATTTAGGGGTCAAATTGGAACTTTCAGGCGATCTGTCCAATATCTTATTCTTCATAATTAACAGCCATTCAAATTTTGGCCATCAGCCCAATTGCTGCCTGAATTAGATCCAAACAATTTCAGTTTGATGATCTTGGCACAGATTTCACTAATTCCCTGCAACTGTTCTGCCAAAGTGAGTGAGGGAATCAGGGGTAGGATCTGAAGCGGACAGGCTGTCACCCATCGCTCATCAACTATGTGGGCGAGATCGCCCTGGGTGATGAGGGGTACCGCTATCCTCTTCAGTGTTTTCTTATTTGGGAATGGAAAGATAGCTTGATCAAGAGCCAAAGGACACTCCTTGAGACTTACAAAACTTCCCCTATTTGAGCTTGGCCCTATCGCAAATCTAAATTTGAGGAGGCTCAGGTCTCAGTGGAATTGAAACAACTCCTCAATTAGGAGATACTAATGCTATTAAGAGTCCATGGGCTTCTCCTCTACAACTCATCTGGAAAAAGGATGGGGGTCATAGAGTGGTTATGGACTATCATCAGCTTAATTTTGTTACTTAAAAGAATTCTTATCCTCTACATCGCATTGATGATTCATTGAGACTATAGTCTAGGTCACAATTCTTCTCAGCTATGGACCTTATGAGTGGCTATTGGCAGATTGGCCTGGCTCTGGAAGACCGTCAAAAATGCACCTTAATCTTTAGTGAAGGGTTATTTGAGCCTACTCATATGCTGCAGGGGCTTTATAATGCCCCTGCTACTTTCCAACGAACCATGGATAGCTTATTTGGGGATTTAAAACTTTCTTGTGTTTTGACATACTTAGATGATGTTGCTGTTTTCTCTCGCACTTTTAACGAGCATTTGGCTCATTTAAAGGAAGTATTTGGTTGGATGCATTACACTTCACTTAAGCTAAAACCATCCAAGTGTGCTTTTTCAAGACTGAGATGGAATTCTTAGGCCATAAATTTAATTTCTATGGGATTTTACCATTATTATATAAGATACAAAATATTTTAGACATTCCTGTTCCTAAAAGCTTGAGCAATATTCAAGTGTTTTTAAGGATGTTTGGTTATTACTAACAATCATCCCTCATTTTGCTGAGATTGTAGAGAATTTAGTTTACTTATTGCACAAGGAAGTCCCTTTTATATGGGAAGAATCGCAGCAGCAAGACTCAATCATTTGTGCCAAGCCTTAGTTAGTGCTCCAATTTTAGCCCATCCTGATTTTTTCAAACCCTTTATCTTATTTAAAGAAACCAGTGATATGCTATTGGGACCATTCTGGCTCAGCATGATATCACCCTGGTTGATCATCCCATTGCATACTATAGTAAAACCATTTTTAAGGCAGAAGCAATTATAGCATTACCAAGAGGGAATGCCTTGCAGTCCTATCCGCCATCAAGCATTTTCGCTTTTATCTCTATGGTAAATATTTCACTATTGTCAAATATCACGCTTCCTTGAAATGGTTACAACAGATGAAGGATCCAGATGGAATCTTAGCTATATGGGAGTTAAAGCTTCAGAATTATGACTATACAATTCAACATTGATCTGAAGCTATACATCAAAATGTTGATGGACTTTCTCAATTACCTATACTAATTTTATTTACTGCTGAGGAAGATCATATCTAAGATCTGATTGGAAGACCTGAAATCTGGTATCGTGAATCTAAGGATGCTTTAGTGAAGCTAAAATCCTTAACTGAGGATACTCAGGTTAAGGAGGTTCCTTATAAAAGAAGTTTGGATCTAAATGATTGACTTTTATTCAGCCTTCTGCGAGGACTGATACTATTATGGAGGCTCATCAAACTGTAGGGCATGGAGCTGTCGCTAAAACCTTACAGTGGTTGAAAAATTATTGTTACAGGGACAACATGCTGGAAACTGTACACGATGTGTTGGAGACTTGTCTCACTTTCCAACAATAATGTGGTGGAAATCCGATGTACCAACACAAGATTGTGGGACCTTCAAAAACTTTTTCTACTATGAGTATCAGAGTGGTGGGCCCTCTCCCTACTGCCACTCATGGACATCAGTATATTATATTATAATAGCTATCAATCATTTTGCCAAATAGATTGAAGCCATCTCTGTTTTCACGGTCACGGCTAAGGCTACTGCAACATTCCTTTTTAAGCAAGTTTTCACCAGGCATGGTAGCCCAAAAGTTCTATATTGGATAATGGGACCAACTTTATTTCTCAGGTGGTATATGAGCTTAATAAATATATGAGTACCTATCAGTCATTTATGTCCCCTTACAATCCTTCTACTAATGGTGCGGTTGAATGAGCAATTGGTACCCTTGTAGCTATTCTTTGAAAGATGGCCTCCAACAATCCTAGTAGTGGAATCTCTATTTACCTAGTGCGATGTTAGCCTATAGGGTTAGCTACCCTTGTATAATTGGAATGTCTCCTTTTAGGGCTCTTTATGGTCGGGATCCTATTTTACCCTCAAGTGTACAACTTATACTTGATGATGCTACCCCACAAACTACTGATTTAGCTACAAGGATACTAGCTGATGAAATCATCCGAGTACAAGCTTAAGCTCCAAGTTCCCTTGCTTCTACCACCTTAAAAGAGGGAACTAGAACCAACTCTAACTGATCTACGCTACCTGGATATCAAGTTGGGGATCTTGTACTCTTCTATTATCATAGATCTGGAGGAAGGGCTCACAAAATTGACACCTTATGGCCTGGCCCTTACTGTATTATCTATCTTCTGGGTATTGAATACTCCATTGCAGCTATTGATAAAGGTACTTTTATCAATAGAGCTCATAGTAGGTTTCTTCATAAGTGTGTGCCCCCTAGGCAAGATCTTGAGGGGGCATTGTTGGGGATTCAACTGGAATAACAAAATTACTCAAGATCGAGATTCAGTATCTCAGTCTAATGAGTTTGTAAAATCCTCATTGGAGATATCCAATTCTTAAATAGAACAACGATCAACCCTTAGGAGTTATCTGCCTCCTCTGAAGGATAAGGCTAAGCAATCTGATGGGGCAAAACATCATACAATAAGGCTGATTTTATCTAATAAGAACCTTATTAGATCTGACCATAACAAGTATAGCAATAATAATCAGCAATATTGGTCATCTAATAGGAAATATCTTACCTCAGATGCAGCCCAAAAATAATCACGAAGAATTACCAAATCTACCCCTATAATTATACCTCATTTCTAACTAATAAAGTACCTCTATACTTTGTCTTGTGTAGCTTAATTTAGGTCTATTCTTACAGAATTCTGTATTTCTGATTGGAAGTAATTCTAGAAACGGAACTAATAACTTCGTTGCACTTGTGTCTATCTTTTCTAGAGCCACAGAACTAACAATTACGTAGCCTTTATAGTGCCTGAATATCGTAATTTCTACCAAAATTCTAATTCCTATGGTCAGTGAAATGTAATGGGCCACTCTGCATTCATAAGTTATTGTTGCTACTTTTGAGGTGATGCTAAAAAGGCAAGCTTTTCCTTGTCATAGAATCTAGTAATTGTCTTTTCTGGTAGCATCTTCATAATAGAATTAACTGATGGGATGCTCTTACCCATCTTTACCTTTCTGTAGAAGAATTTCTCCAATTTAATAGTTAGATGCATCTGAATTGAAGATTAAAGGCTTCTCTAAATTTTCATGTGTTAGAACCAAAGCTTTTAGGAAGTTCTTTTATAACTTTAAAGACTTTTTATTCTGTAGGTCCCCTTAAAAATGGTGCCTTACCCATTAACTGAGTCAAGGGTGCAGCGATGGATAAAAGATCTATTGAGAAACGCCTTAAGAAGTTGACTGTCCCTAGATAACTCTGGACTCCAGTTTGATAAGTGAGAGCATACTTATCTTTGTTAGCCTTCAACTTATCTGATTGTACAGACAATTTTAAAAATCCCACATTCTACAGGAAGGACACTGCAGATTTATGAACCTCACATACTTGAAGGTCATAAGATCCGCCTCATGATGGCTTCAAAAACTGAGCTGGCATCGTGTACATGCTGCTTTTTGGACTTTTGAGAACAAGAAGATGTCATTTATATAGACAAGACAGCAGCGTCCAAGCAGTCTTTCCAAAAGATGTTGATTAGATGTTTGAACACAACTGTGTAGTTCTTGAGTCCAAAAAGCAGTACACAATATTAATAAATCTCCAGATGACATTTAAAAGTGGCATATTTTTGATGATCAGAATGTACCGTATCTTACAGAAAGCCTCCACCAGGTCAAACTTGGTATACCATGTACTTCCTGATATTACTGAAAGATATTTTATAAGAGTGCCATGGGGTAGTGTTCAGTCTTAGGAATGGATTTTAATTTTCAATAATTAACATAGGGTTGGAGATCCTTTATTGTCCTTTAGTACAAGCAAGATGGGAGGCACTATTTATATATTTTGGGGTTATGAACCCAGAATCCAACATGTATGTGATGTACTTTATTGATGCATTTTGTGATCTTTAATTCAGTGTATATATTAGACAACCTTGGGCAAATCTATACCCTCTATAGATTAAAACATAATGCAAAGGGTCTAGCCATATCCAAAACAGTGGTGCCACGAGCTCTAAAAACAATTATATACTCACTTTATTCATTAGGAAACAATAATTTAGAGGCCTTACCATCTATGGTCCCCAGTTTAGACATTGTGGTAAATTTTGTCACATAGCCCCTGTCATGAATCTATATGACTGGATGACAAGCCACAATTATGACCAATGAATCATTGGAGAAATTCTATTTACGATTCATTGGGCAGAATCTGCTGAGGATGTTTCAGAGCTATAAGTATTCAATAGCCTTAGGATGATGTGATAATGGGTTATAATGGGTCATTATCAGATCACCTTCAATATAGGGCAATAAGGTGATGTCGACATTTGATGTCAGGACTTTGGGGGAGGAACTCCAACATGACCTGTTATTGACAGGGCCCTGAAGCCCCAGTGAGTTAAAAGGCCATTAAGGCCCAAAGTAGAACTAAAAACGGAAAGGGAATTGGAAGAAATGGTAAATTTAGTAAAAGGATTCTTAAGGTAATTATATGACCTTGATGGATTGGGAAGGAAAGGAATTAGAAAGTTTCAGCATTGATTGCTGACAACAATCGAGAAAACAAAAGAATAATATTACAAGGGGAATGGGCGCATCATTGGAATAAGTTGCTGGTGTGACTGAAAGGGTTAATTGATTGGGTGTGAGCACTAAAAGGAATTTTGCTGTGACCCAATTGAGTGTTTGGCATCCTTGGCATTAGTTGCCAGTGCCAAATTTGAATTAAATAATAATTTAATTATCAGGTCCAGTCCCAAATACTTTGGATTGGGCTTACCTCAAGTTAATGAGGAGCCCAATCTGGCATCCGCCTGTAGGCAGGTTACAACCCATAGTTTGGGCTTCCCTTAATTAAGGGAGAATCCCAACATTTGACTTAAGATAATTTTAATTGCCTCAAATCAGGACGATAAAGAGTTGAAGAACAACAAGCTGAAAACAATGAGAATATGGCGGAACAAATAAACTAAGCAAAAAAGTCAGTACTAACCAAGATCGCTGGGATATCAGTGAGACTAGAGGATTGACAAGGGAGAGTTTTTAGAGTTGAAAAGGAAGAAATTAAGAGGGAGCGAACTAGAAGAGTTCTGCCTAGATTATTAGATTAAAAATAAAGAAAAGCTGTTGGGGAATTTGCTCCCTTTTTTATTATTATTGTTGTTTATTTATAAGTGTTCTAAGGAACTAATGATCTTCATATTGTCCGTTCCAATCGCTCAGTGGGCGTAACCCTGTGTAAAAAACCCTTCACGAATATATAGAGTATCTCCAAATTTACAACAGTGGTGCTCACTACAGGAGGGCCATTGATCAATTACAAAATGATGAAAACTCAGTTGCCAGCCATGTTACATCCAGGTTGCTTTAATAAGGAATCTGCATGACACGCTGGGCCTGTTGCATATTAGGAGTTGAAACTCATATTGAATACTGTGCTCAAAAGACAAGTTGAGCTGCTCCAGGATGTTTGCAGTGATAAGCTGCCGCCATTTGATCGCAAAGGAAATATTCATGGGTTTTTTCAATGATTTGAGTTTGTGACTGAAGGAACCTCAGACTGGCAGAGGGAGAAACTGTTGATCTCCACCTCGGATGTCAGGAGCGCTGATCAAGTCAATTGTTACCTTTCAGATAGTTCTGTTACATACCAAGAAGTCAAGGAGATGGTGCTGCAGTTGTTCAGCGAAACTGCAAAGAAGTCACAGCAGAAATCCGAGTTCTTGACCATCAGGTTTCAGAGAAATGAGACCCTCACCACATTTGCTGAGCGATTTACAGCAGAAGTTCACATGTTGATTGGGGCAGAGATTTTATCAGAAGTCAATATGTGCATTGCAATGTCCTCTATGATGAAGCCATACCCTGAGCTTTACAATGTCATGGCTCCATTGTTGGAGGATAATGTATCTCTTTTAAACTTGTTCATTTTGCACGTCGCTTAGCTGTAACTTTCCCTCCACCCAATATCAAGCAGATTCACACTGTCGCCATTGTCAACCCTAATCATGTAATGGGAATAAACCAGTTGGTGCAGGTTCCGCCAGGTTACTCACTGCAGACAACGTCCACTCCATAACTGCCAATTGACAACTTGCCAACTACCACTTTGGCCCTAAATACGCTGATTGACAGAAGGCGTTCTACCAATATGGGTCTGGTTATGCTGATCATCTTCAAATCAACCTTCCGAGTGGGCCAACTTATATTAAGCACAGATTTAGGCCCTATGGAGTAAGTTGTTTTAATTGCAGTCAACCTGAGTACATGGGACGATGGTGAACCCAATCAACAGATTCCTTACATACAACAGAATCAATGTCAACGGGGAAAAGTCAGAGCAGAGTAGAGATGGGACTCTCTACTTCCCCTATCTCAAATTCAAACGTCCCACTTGAATGTACTGTATGAATTGCAGAAGAAGCCTCCCAGTATGATGATACATTCCTCTATCAACAGCTGGTTGAGGGAGTAAATGTGTTGACTCAAGTACAAGCCAAAGAAATGGCGGGCAAATGGTCTCTGGAGTGACCAAAGCCTTATGCATGTCAGATGTTTGACCAAAATCCGTCAGACCAGCTAGAACTGTTTGCAGATGCATTATCCCTGAGAGGAGTAGAGGTCGCCCTTACAGTGATGCTATTGTGACAGTGTACCCTAAAGTCAGTGCGGGTATTATAAGCTTCCTTGGAAAATGTGAACCACTGAATGTACACATAGTAAATAGCTGGCATTCATCTTACTCAGAGTGAACTTACTGTGACATTGTGGTAGCCAAACCCCAAGTAAAAGCTATAATTGATATGAGTGCTCCAATTAACATTGTCTTCACTAAGTTGGTGGCAAAGTTGACTTTAGAACCTGACTTAGACCACCAGATGGTGTATGGGACCACTGGAGCAGAAACTACAGTCTCTGAGGGAGCGTACAGTGCGCTTCCCTTGCAGTTTGGAACCGTTGTTGTTGTGGCTTCGGTGGTAGTATTACCATATAGCAACTATGCTCTGTTAATTGGGACTGCCTTTATGCGATACTATGGCGCTGTCATTGACATGATGGAAGAGACCCTCACTATTTTGGGACAGCGGACCCCAATTTATTTTACCTCCAGCAGAGTGCCAAAGGGCTTGGTACATATAAGGCAGATCAACCTGGCCTACAGTGATGGAGTGATTCCAGTGTGCTATCATCAAAAAAGGGAAAACTCAGGCCCTTCCCCATCAGATATTACTATCAAGGGCTACCGCCTAGAGCTGCTGGAGCTATATTCATTCCCTCTGGACATAAAGTAATAGTAGACACTGAGTTAGAGGTGGAAGTGTCAGCTGGGCTATATGAGTAGATCATTGGGCCTTATCAGCAATTGCAGCTTGAGCCTCACATGGCTCCAGGCATCATACTTCCAGGCCATGGGTAGATCAAGGTATTGGTAGCAAATCTTCAGAATGTACCAATTAAAAATCACTGGCATCAGATTATAGTGTATCTACATTTGAGCCTGGTTGGGGAGGTCAACCAGGTTCACAGATCTCGGTCTCTGGATGAATTTAGTCTGCCCATCAAAACTCACTTCAATGTAATGGCGGTTGTACCCTGAGTGTATTTAATGGGGTTATTGGAAGACCAGAAGGATTGGGTGGAAGCTTTATTTCAAAATACAAGAGAATTTGCTTTTAATGATCATGATTTAGGTTGCGCTTGGGGGGTTGTTCATCAGCTGGACTCTGGGGATCACCCCCATCAGGTCTTGGCCAATCCACTGATCAAGGGCAGCTGAAGAAGTTGTCACTGAGATTGACAAGCTGCTTGATCAGGGAATGCTCAAACCATTTAGAATCCATGGGCTTCGCCTTCTCTTATTGTAAAAAAGATGGTACTAACTGCGCAGTAATTGACTACCAGAAGCTCAATAATTTCACCAAAAAAGACTCATACCCTCTGCCACGGATTTAATGATATGCTGGATTGGTTAGGTGGAGCTCGCCTTTTTGGCAATGGATTTGATATCTGGTTATTTGCTAATTGAGTTGCCCATGGTGGAACAAGGAAAATGCGCCGTAATCATATCCAAAGGGTTTTTTAACCAGCTTGTATGCCGCAAGGGCTATGTAATGCCCCAGCTATGTTCCAACGAGCAATGTACACCATTCTGGGTGATCTGAAGCTGTCATATGTACTTGTGACCTTGACAATATTAATGTCTTCTCTCACACGTTAACTGAGCACCTTACCCATTTAGAAGAGGTATTTCGCTGACTGGCTGAGGTCAATATCAAAATCAAGCCCCATAAATGCATCTTCTTCAAGAATCAGCTGGAGTACCTCAGGTTTGTGGTAGATGTGACTGGGCTGAGACCCCAACCAGCCAAGGAGGAGGCTATCCACAAAATGACTAATCCAGCTAGTAAGCGAGATATTCAGGTCTTTTTGGGATAATGGGTTATTACTGATGCTTCATACCCAATCTCAGTTGCATTGGAGGTCCACTGTTTGAGCTACTAAAGAAGGATGCTATGTTTGAATGAATGGAATGGCGCCATTGCGCCTTTGATACACTTTAAATGCCACTAATTAGTGCGCCCATGTTTCACTACCCTAATTTCAATAAGGAATTTATAGTGCAGATGGATGTATCACTTTCCGATGTTGAATGGTCCTGTCTCAGAAGGATGATGAGGGGGAAGGAGCACCCCATGGCATACTGCAGTCATAGCTTGAAATGCCATGAACCAAATTAAAATGTAACAAAGTGGGAGTGCTTAGCGGTGATTTATGCATATAAGCAGTTTCAAGTCTACCTTCACAGAGTTATGTTTAAGGTTGTTACAGATCATGCATCATTGCGCTGGTTGCAGAATTTGAGAGAGCTGGAATGGCGGCTAGCCCAATGGGCACTTAAGCTGCAGGCTTATGACTTCAAAGTTCTCCATTGACCAGGATAAAAAGACTAAAACGCCGATTACTTATCAAAATTGCCAGCAATTGCAGTTATGGCAGATTTAAGTGACATAATGTATGTCAAAATTCTCAGTGGAAAGTACAATGATGAACCACCTCAAGTATTAAGTTACTAACGGACTCAGGACCAATACATTTCAGAAAATGGGGAATTGTATAAGCGTATAGGGGACACTACTTTGAATATCCCCAGACCTTCTACCAAACCAAATATTATCATGAGCACATACTAAGCAGTTGGCCATGGTGGAGTCTAAAAGACTCTTGAATTATTGAGGCCACATTATTATTGGGAAAGCATGCCATTTGACATGCTTGAGACCTTGTCCTGCTGCCATCAGTGCCAGGTAGAGAAGCCGTTCTGCAAGAAGACTTCCTACCAGTTAGTAAAACATCACTTTGCTTGGAATACAGTCTCTATTGATGTCGTGGGACCTCTGCCAACTGGAGCTAACCGGTCTAAGTATATACTGGTGGCAATTGACCACTTGACCAAGTGGGTTGAGGCGCAGGCTATTTGGGATCTGAGGGTGGTTACTGTGGCTAGGTTTGTAATGGAATGCATCATTCAGCGTCATGGCTGCCCATAGTTTATTCTAACTGGCAATGGCACTTATTTTACCTCTCACATACTTCACAAGCTCAATGAATTGATGGCCATCCGTGGGGTTCTAACAACCCTGTACCACATCAAGTCCAACGGAATGGTTGAACGGGTTAATGGAACCCTGGTGAACATACTACAGAAGCTGGTTACAGATAGTCCCTCTGATTGGAGTACCCTCTTTTCTACCGCGGTGTTTGGCTACAATATTAGCTACCATTCTGCCACAGGGAAAAGCCCCTATCAATTGCTTTATGGACAGCACTATGCTCTGACTGCACTTCTATATGCCTGTGTAGAGGACACAGGCGGAATGGATCCACAATGCTATTTAACCGCCCTAACAAATACGCTGATTAAATTACAAACTGAAGCATACTCGTTCAACTTAGTTAAGGAAATCAAAAACCAGGCTGCTAATCAGGTATTGCGAAGTGGCCTAGCACAGT
Organism: Massospora cicadina; assembly: GCA_022478985.1. Classification (NCBI taxonomy): domain Eukaryota; kingdom Fungi; phylum Entomophthoromycota; class Entomophthoromycetes; order Entomophthorales; family Entomophthoraceae; genus Massospora; species Massospora cicadina. The sequence goes on from JAKSZP010000132.1 coordinate 119,701, forward strand.
TCAAAGATGGAGATATGGTGCTATTCCATGATTAGCGTGGTTTTGGGTGGAAGCACAAGATTGCAAATATCTGGATTGGGCCATTCAAGTTAATAGAAAAATGGGTGTTGCTGCTTATACTATAAAGGATCCCATGAGTGGTTGGATTATAAATTGAGTGCACAAAAAATTCCTTCGACCATATAAGCAGCAATAGAGCCTCTCCAAAAAAGAATAGAAAGAAAAAATGATGATGATGATTGTACAATACTATCTTATGTGTGTTTTACCTACGTTTATTTGGGGTTGCTGTTGGAGGTCTTTCGTTTCAATGACTTTGTCTTCCCATCTTTCTTCACCTTCTTGCGGTGTTCCTTTTGTTTTGACCAATGGGACCTTCATTTCTTCTTCTGCCACTTCAAGGGTGCTATGGTTTCTATGGACCCTTCTGAGGTTGGGGGTGGAGGCGAAGGCTGCCATAGTGAGAGTGAGGGGGCCAATGTCTGCTCAGAAGCCATTGCACTAGTCCAAGGAGGGGAGGCTGGTGTGGTGGGACTGGAAGAGGAGGATTGACTGGGGTAATATAGCAAAAGGCGAGGTGGTGAGAGTTTATCTGGTTGATAAAGTCAAAACTATCCTTGCCCCACTAGGACAAAGCCCACAACCACATGCATTGATGGTCCTGGGAAATCAATGAGTAAGAAAGCAGAGGGGGTCAGAGTCATAAGGGCTGCCGAGTAAGCAGGTGAGTCCCACTTGAGGAAAAAAGTCTGCGTACAGCGCCAGGCAATCTATAAGGAGGTCCTCCATGCTCAGATATGCCATTGGAAAAGGAGTGGTTGCAGTGAATGCTGCTCACTGGGCCCACTCAAGGGCTGCCCGGTGTGACTCTATCCCTGATCCTAAAGCAGTTATGGGATGCAAAATCAGGTTATTTAAGAGAGCCATGATGGGAAGATACTGTGATGGATCATTGGCGCTGAGGGTGGTGAACACTGAGGTGACCCCAGAGCAAAGGTGAGCTAACCAGTTGTTGTGGAAGTTTACCCCAGGGACTGGAAGTGGGTAGGAGCGCGGGGAAAGGACCCTGACCAGCTGGTTATCACCCACTTTATGAAGCACAGCATCCTCTGGACAGACAAAGCTGCAAGATGAGGCTCATCAGGATATGGAAGCACTAGATGACTAAAGCCGCTTGCCAGGAGCTGGGCCACTTCACTATATGATGGCCCTTGGCTCCGCTCCCCTCCCCAGCATAGCTGGGCTATTACGTCCCCAAAGGGGGCGCGCAAGGAAGCCAAATGACTGACGATTTTTTGGGAAGGAGCTCTTTCTTAGCTTATAACGGTTGTGAGGTCCACATCAGCCTCATCCTCATCAGCTGGGGGAAGGGGAAACTGGGGAAGAGGGATATGGCATGGGTCAGGCAACCCTGCACCAAACCACATATAGAAGAAGAAATTAAAATCATGGACCCTTGGATGTTGGTGAGTGATAATTTTCATGGCGTAGAAGGAAAAAAGATGTACAGATCATCGCCCAGTCAAGGGGGGTAATGTAATGAATCTATATAACTGGATGACAAGCCACACTTATGACCAACGAATCATTGGAGTAATTTCGCCAAATATTTAATGGGCAGAATCTGCCAAGGATGTTTTGGAGCTATAAGTATTCAATTGCCTTGGGATGAAGCGATATTGGGTTATAACAGGTTATCATCAGATTGCCTTCAAAGTAGGGCGATAAGGTGACTTTGACATTTTTTTTTAGTACTAGATGGTCCCGTGACTTTGACATTTGACAAAAGATAATTAAGGATTGCCTCAAATCAGGGGGATAAATAGTTGAAGAACAATAAGCTAAACCAATGAGAACACGGCAGAACATCTAAACTAATAGAAAAGAGTCAGTACCAACCAAGGTCGCTGGGATATCAATAAGACAAGAGGATTACCAAGGGAGAGTTTTTTAGAGTTGAAAAGGAAGGAATTAAGAGGGAGCGGACTAGAAGAGTTCTGCCGAGATTATTAGATTAAAAATAAAGAAAAGCTGTTGGGGAAATTTGCTCCCTTTTAATCATATTGTTGTTTTTTATTTACAAGTGTTCTGAGGAACTTATGATATTTAATATCTTCCATTCCAATTGTTCAGTGGGCGTAACCCTGTGCAAAAAACCCTTCAGCGGATATATAGGAAATCACTGAATTTACAGCAGCCCCTCTGCAGGGGCAAAGACTATGGAAGCAAAATTGTTACTTTTTATTATTGCAAGTCAAACTGCGGCAAGATATGGTGCCACCATCTATCAACCAAATTTAATTATAGAGTAAGTTGTATAAGTACAGAATTTCTCCAAAGACATTTGAGTACCTGTCCTATCTAGAGTTATGGCATATTGCCAAAAGATACCACTTTTTGTGGTATATTATTTTAGTGTTACTGTTACAGCTTCCATCAAAGCTAGTTTCAATTATGCGCCAGGTCTGGTTGCAAAAGATTTTTATTGGATCAATTATCTAACTCCAAAAAAATTTTTTGTGTTTCACCATAAACTAATAATAAAGAATAGTAAAATAAAATAATCAGTAAGGCTTTTTTAATTAAAAACTTGTGCTTGGATGTGATTCTCTGAGAGTATCTTATTAGGCACGCTCTCCATGGTGTTTCAAGTTATTTTAGTTAATAGGCTCTCCTTAATCACCGCTTGTTTACTCCACTTTCTCAATGCCCAAGCTCTTAGCAACATAATTGGATCTGACTCTCCCATATGAAAGTCATTTCCTTTATTATCTTGTATTTAGTGGCATATATCAGCTCACATTTGGTCTTGGCCAGATTTAGTTGTCTTTCCACATCAAGACTTATTAAATTTTCTCCTCTAATGGCTCATCCAACTGAGTCACCACCAATAAAGAAAGAAAGTCAGGGTGATACTTTTGACAAAACATGTGTGGTGTCAGGGAAACTGGAGCGCAGGAGGTCGCTGGAGGATAAAACACAGGTCAAAGGTGATACAACAAGGCCAAGTGACCCAACGAGATGAACAGACATCCTAAACGGTCAGTATTGTGTTCCCATATAAATTTTTGGAACAAAACGCACATCAAACTGGCCACAACCATCAGGGACAAGAGGCCCTAGGAGCTGGGAAGGGTGGCGTAAAATTAAGGCCAAGTTCAGAGAAATATGTGGAGGAGGAGCTGACGGAATAGTTGGTGGAGTGGGTGGAGGGCTCATGTACAGCAGGGGGTGCAAACCAGAATGGAAGATAACTCCAGCCATCACAGATCGTCAGATAAGTATATTTTTTGTTCAAGAAAACAAAAATTATACAGAAATTTGCCCAAAATTCTTAGACTTTATTAGGGTGATCAGAATATTTGAGAAAGGCTTTGCCTTTCTCATCTTGGAACTTAATTTATAGGGGGTTGCTTTACTAAGATTGTAGTCGTTATCAGAATCTGATATGAGCTACAAATTCGTCATTTTTCAAAAAAATCAAAAATTTAAAAATTTGGCCGGATTTTGTAAACTCATATCTTGTGATTGTCTGGGTCTTAAGTTTGATTTCCGGCTGGGCTTTTGCCTCAAATAAGCCATTTTCCTCAGTCCTGGCTGGCAAATCCAAAACCCATTGTTTGTCAATGACCTTAGATAGGTCATCGGTGATCCTTAGGAGACCTGGTCTCTTCCCCAAGGGCTTGTTGGACTTGGCTTTAGAAGGGTGGTTAGTTTCAGGAAATATGTCACTGGCTGTGACATGGGGTAACTGAGTTTAGGGACCTTAGCAGTACATGCAATTGAGTAAAATGATATGGAATACTCTTCCACAGTCACTTTTCCTTGTGATGCCACTGACAAGGATGACCAAGCTGCATCCTGAGCCTCTTCCAGACAAACTATTTGATTATTAAATTGGAGGCACTCCGCAAGGGGTTCAGGAAGTGTTTCTTGTTTTTCAAGTAGCTCTCTTTCAAATGCGAAGTATGTGTCAGGAATGTCTTTTAATATTTAAGTAACTTTGTCACTAAAAATAAAATTCCACCTGAGCCTTAGTTAATATGAATAAGATTAAACTTTATCGGATGCCTTATAGGATCCTTCCAAAGTTGTTTCTTCTAAAGGAGGCTGTATTGTTATAATCTTGGCAACTGGTTCAGTGATGGAACATGGCTAAACCCTTGACAACCAATTAAATCTTTCAAAGCAAAAACATCATATAAGAGAGGATCATAAGCAGAGTTGTTGGGTGTTGGTACTAAGCTGGTAGGATAAGGCCACATTGGCACTTCACTGGCCCCCTCCAAAGGGACCAGTAGGTATGAAAAACTGGCTAATGTAACAGAAAAGTCCTTTACAGTGTTTGAGAAAGAATATGAATGGACAACCATGTAGCCTTCCATAGAAAAGGGATAAATATTGAAAGTCAACATTTGTCAGCGTACCATATAGATGGGGGGTGATTAACCTCTACACCACTGTTGGAATAATACATAAACCCTGCAGCGCACCTTGAGTTAAAGACAAGTTGAACAGGGTTGCGACAAGCCAGCTAAACTCAATTTTGTTCATGTAAACAAGGGTTCATAATATGGTTTATTATATAGGTAAATTTAATAATATTTTAAAAAACGATATTTTATTTATGTTGAACTGCTTTAGAAGCCATGGAGTTCGTCAAAAACCTCTTTTTCTTTAAAAATTATAATTAAATAACTTTATAGACTAGTCTATGACTAAAATGATGTGTTACAAGAGAAAGGTTTTTTATTACACATCAACGTTTTCAACCTTTGCAACATGTTTGAAGGCATTCTATAGAGCAAACCCAGCTTTTATTATCTTTGGAATGTTTACTTTCAAGGAATTTCAATCATTTTCTTATTCCTTTCTATATTGCCATAGTTCCATGCATTTTCCAATGGTTTCAATCAAATCTAAATTTATTGATTTTGGAGTATCTAATTATAGGTTGGGCCTTTTAATCCTTTAATCAGGTCTGTTATAAGATCAACACCCTTTTCTGATCTCTTGTTGCAAACTCTGAAGTTATGGTTGGATTAACATGGATCTAAATAATCTTCTGAGGTTATAAAAGTATTTTGAATTTTATGTAGCATGGCGAGCCAATCTTATGTGGGATTACAAAATTAGCATTACCATAAATTCGGACCATGTAATGATATGATGTAGTATGAATAGTTACACTAAGAGCCTCTTATCTTTGCAGGTTGACTTATAACCCTATCCATATTATTGTAACAAATCTATTTTAAACAGATAAACTTTATTTTATTTGAGGTACACCAACCAGGGGATGGACATTACTAATACTTAAAAAGCAAACAACAAAAAGAACTAAAAAATAAAATGAATTTAAAAACCTCCAACTAGGCAGGGAGTGAAGGACCTCTAACCCACCACTGAAGAGGGTGAGAAAGGGTCAGGCAACTCATCTGCAGGTACATCAGTTTCAGCAGGTGCATTAGTGTTGTACAAGCGGATTAAGGCCGAGAGCAAGAATGTTGGGTATCAGCATGGTGTGAGCTGAGGTTTATGACAAACCTATTGATATCTCTAAAGTCAGCCTGGAGGATAGCCTTGATTAGTTCTGCCACATGATGTTTAGCATGAAGGCGGGCATCAGGGAGTAGGTCAAAATTGACAATATCTTTCTGAGGATTACAGTATTTGAGGTAAAAGTTGCTAGTTTAGCAACATTCATGGCAGAGGTGATGGTAGCATCAGAAATCTTGATTTTACACCCGCTTTTTCAAGGAAATCTGAGGGGAAGTTAATTGTTCTTAGCCCATTATTGAATTCATCAACAGATTTTTCTATCTCACTGTGGAGGTGGTGATAATGGGCGAGGCCACAACTGCTAAGGCAAGCTGATGGTTACTTTGGAAGGGAATGTCATTGGGTTTAAGGGGATAACGTCTGGGTGGGTAGGTTTGTCAAAATCTGAGTTAAGAAATTCAGCCAAGCCATATTAATCCGGGGTAACTACCTGATTCATCACCCTTCTTTATGACAATCTCACCTTATTCATCAACCTCATCAAATAGGGCCCAAGAAATCTGGTTCAATTGAAAAGGGGAGGCAGAATTAGGGTGTGTGGTAGTAGGCTAATGGGGAGTTGCTTGGGGGTGAACAGTGGTCCAAGCCTGATTCTGATTGTTGGGCTGAGTTCAGGTGGGTGAGTGTAACTGGATGTTTTGGTGGGGGCAGTTTTTTTGCGGTGGCCCAGTGAGTGAATATGTTGGGTTGAAGGTGGCAATAAAACACCCCATTTGGATGCCGCCAACAAGGGTTCAGAAGTGGTACCAGGTGTAGCAGCATGGGGGCAAGAATTTTAGAGTGGTCTAACTCAAAACAGAGTGGAAAATCTGTCAACCATTGTCAACATGAGCCTAAAAGAAATGCTCCAGTGATGCAGCAATATGAGCATGTGGTAGGATTTGTTAGTTGATGGCAGAGTGGTCTGGGATGATGGTGGCAGTGTCACAATGGGCAGCAATGCGCTCAGCACCAGAGGGAACTGGAAAGATTAGGTTGGAAGAGTCTCATAAGCCAAAAGCCCTGACATCAATTCTTCATACAAAAATTTGGCAATGGAGCTAGGAGATGAGGGACACAAATGACGCCACCAGTGTGATATCGGAAGGGATTGAGTATGGGTAGTTTAAATGGTGTTTTTTACAAATTAACGGAGACATTGCTGCCGCTGCAGCGTCCTCCTCCATTTGGAAGCTAGTGTCAAAATAGCCCTTAGTACGGAGGAAATCAATAAATCCAGCTGGTGGGGACCATCTAGTACTAAAAAAAATATATCCAGCTGGTGCAAAAGCAGCAGTGACAATTTTAATTATTGCTTAGTTGGCATATGGGAATAAACACACATTGTCAACATGAAGGCAAAATCAAATGGTGGAGTGAGTAAGGGCGAGAGGATGGGGCAGGTTGTGTGGATGCGCACAAGGTGAAGTGGTAAGTCCCATAGAGGGACAAGTTGGCCAGAAGAGTGTGGTGGACTATTTGAGCCTATTTGGATGCATTTCCCCGCAGGGAAGAAAACGATAGGTGGTGGATCACCGCTGCCCCATATTGGGGAAGCAGGTGGCGGATCTAAGGACATCAATCATAAACTGGACGTAGCCAGGTGGGGCGGTTAGTTTAACTTTTTGTAAATTTGACTCAAAAGTGGTACTGAGAGGAAAGAAAATTTCTCTATTTAAAACAAATAGCCTCAAACATTATCTTAATTTCTATCCAACTTGTTGCTAAGTAGAACCATAAAATGGAAAATTTTATGTCATATAACACATTATAATACATTGCCTAAATTCTAAGAACCAAAAAGGGGTGTATATTAAAGTCCTTTCTCCTCTTTTCCCAATGGTCAACTTCAAACTAAAAAATTTAATAAAAAGCATGAAATTTTTTATTACTTTTTTCTAAAAGTGAAGTTATCTAAACATTAACTAGAAAATGAATTTATCTTCTGACATGGAGTACTATACCACTGACGGGTGTTATGTCTTATATAAACCACCACCTATAACCCTATCTTCACTGTCATCTGATCATTTAACATGACTGACGCACTTTATTAAGTATTATCAAGTAGAAATTAAGTACCTCATAATAATCATTAGTGCCAACCCCAACTTTTCAACTCTGGTTCTCATTAATCTGTGGCTACTGAACATCCTTATCCTAACAAAATGGCATCTTTTAGTATAAAAAGTTGTAATCCAGAGAACCTGAATATATTCTACTTAAGGAGGGGAGGATCAGTCCTTTATGTACACCTAAAAGTTTTACCGCCATACTAAGAGTTGGTGACCTGTCCTCACTCTTCTTTTGACGCTGAAAAAAAATTTGAATATCATTATTATTAGCTTCAGATTTAACTCAAATGCCTAATAGTGCGTAAACTTATAACTCTAATCTAACCCATAGATATATACCAACAGTTATAATATGAACTTCTGGAACCCTATAGCCTTTAATAGCCTGTCCATCTTAAACATTACCCCCCTAGTGTATATATAAAAAGATTTAATCCTGATGGGAGCACAGTTCAAAAATTACCCTACACAGTATACAGTTAACACCTAAATTTTACTAGATTAAATTGTTGCTCATTAGGGATGCACTGAATTTGCTAAAAAAACTTAGAAAATGCGAACTTATTCTTATACCATGATTTATCTAGAAAAAGGCTTTGATATCAGTGAAACTAAAGGAATGAGGGTCTTGGAATTTGTAGAAGGGATAATAATTACACAGGATACAACATCATCAAAGTTAGACACATATACTCTACTTAGTTATGGCTTTTAAAATAAATATATAGTCATTTGCCCCTATTTTTGCTCAATGTAACAATACATTGCATGTAAGGTCTCATGCGTCACCTCACGCTTACTAATCCATTTACTCAGGTGCTAAGACTTTCTGTAAGGATTTATCAGATTAAACTTCAAACAATCATTACAATGTCCTGCACACCACAATATTATTAGTTCCATATGCCTTGATGTCATTCTCAGGATTACTAGCAATAGCTAACAAGAAACTATGTATAAATGCCATATCGCTAGGAATATGTCTTTGTAACGTCCCTCAGAAGATGTTGTTCTTTAAACCCTTAAAATTTGAAGCTAACAAAAGCTCTCAGTCTGAACTATATTTATTGTACAAAATTCTTTTAGATAGTGGCCATTTTTTCTATTGAGTTTTTCTTAAGTTTATAGATAGACATATTTTTGTAGATTCTATCATCTAATAGATTCCAAAACTTAAGCTATTCCCTGATGGTACAATGGTGCGCCTGGAAATAAAAAATGTGACTTATGTCTTCACTTTTCCAAATTCCATCATACTATTACCAAGAACATTATAGAGGTTTCCAAAAAAACTAGGTCATGTTGGACTTTATCAACTTAAGATGTTAATTTTCTCATACTAGATCAAGAAAGCGTAAACTTGGACTAAAAGAAAAAGAGATAAAAGATAATCATTGGGTTATTACTTGACTTAAGTGTATCCAATGCTGACAACCTGTTACCTCAAGGATAATTTTACTTATCTTTGATTATTTATTAGAGATCAGTAAAACTTTAAAGAGTTTTAATGAGGAAGTTTCAGGTATAGTCACTAAAATTTTTGTTTACTATATAAAAATATCGCTAGTACCTAACCAAGTCAATTTCCTAAGAGCATATATAATCAAAATGTGCAAAATGTACTGAAGTATTATCTCTAGGATATGAAGAATAGGGGTTTAATGAGAATCTAACTTCTTTGTTTGTTTTACTTGAAGTTTTGTTGAGTAGAAAGTGGAGAACTATGTCCTTTATTGATTTCTAGAAAACAAACAACATCGCTGTTAAGCTTCTATACCAATATCTTCTAGGTATTTATACTTGACCAGTCTAAAAAAGGTAAGTTTTTGAAGGTAAATCTTTTTGGTGCATTCAAATAAATTTGCATTAAGGAGAATGACAAGGCAAAGACCTATTTTAGGTATTTCATGGGCTTGGTATATTTTGTGGGTTCATTTGAATCATTTGATGACCCAGAAACTCTAAAATCGTTATCACCTGGTGCTAAGTTAATTTAATGTATTATGTGTTGCCTATCTGTATGATAATTCATGAGGATTTTATCACTTATTAATCAAAATCTTTTGTGAATAGTTGGTAAAGGTTTGGCTGATATATCCTTAATTATTACAAGTGTCTTGAAGTTCTTCTAACCATTTGGAAGCCTAAAAGGCTTAATTTTATATTTGACTCATCTAGTCTTCTCTGGGATTTTTGTCCTTAGTAAATTAGGACTTCTCCTGATTCAAGTAAATGTAAAAGCTTGCCTAATGTTTAAACACTCACAATAAGAACTTTAACACCTTGATAGCATCATCAAAAATGTATGAGATATAAGAACCTAATAGATAGATGGTAATAAAGTTGAATAACTGATATTATATATTTTATTAGTTGCCAAGCGCAAAAAACTTTTCTTTCTCGTTGCAAACACATTTACAACCTATTCAATTCAAGACTAAATCTAGTTTGATAATCTCATAGAGGAGATTAGTCTGCGCCCATGTCTGGGAGCAGTTGGGCAAGCAAGGCAAGAGGAGCAGGCGGAAGGCCTAAAGCCTCTAACGTTCAAAAACACCCCAGAGAATCTGGCGGAATAGAAAAAAATCTCAAAAAACTGGCGATCACAATTTCCCCGGAGATACTCGTGTGGCAAGCACGATGCAACCAGTACATCAACACGCCACACTCCCAGCCACTTTCATCAGTAGAATTTGGAGTCCGTGTATATTTGGACGTCCAAAAAATGGCCTTATGGGAAAAATTTGTGAAGATAAACACAAAATTTTCCCAACCGCAGTGTATGTTGCACTTCACTCCATGTCGTGCAGTTGGCTGGACCTAGGTTCTGAAAGAAAAATAGCAGCAGATGAGGCTGCAGCGGTGCGCATAGTGGTCGCCCTCCCCAAAGGGCAACAGTCATCGAAACTAAATGCACCAGATGGACAAAATCAAACCAAATTTTCCTCACGTTTGACTTTTTGCCTACTATGGTAAAACGTGACATTTGGAGCAACACCTGAAAGATGGTCTCACCATATATGGCGAAATACAATCTTTTGAAATGCAACATTTCATGCTGATGCCACACCTGTGCACCAGCAAAGCCATCGCAGTTCTGACCCCAACTGAGGAGATTGCGAAGGACCTAACCCAGATCCCGCACTCCACCTTTATTGACATCGCAGGGCATACCCCCCACCCATTCTGGGTAACCGTGGACAGCGCGCCCCCCATTTTCACCAACTGTGATGCGTTCAGCCATAAGGCGCACGCATGCCCCATCAAGGAGGGTGTCACATTCCAAGAGCACCCCTCGGCGGCCATGGCCAGCGGAGGGGCGCACTATGAACCAACCGCAAGCACCAAGGAGGCTTTCCCGTGGGGAGCACAAGGCTGCTACCTATTGGTAAAGCCCATCTCCCCAAAAGAGTGGAAGAAGGCCAAGCAGGCCCATAGGGCTGCAGCCAAGGAAGCAGCCAAGGCCACCACCACTATCCCACACTCACAACGCCAGGAGGACATGGAGACCTTCGTGGCAGAAGCAACTTGGGAATCCATCACCCAATCAGATTGGGAGGCCCATGCTGAGCGGGCCACTCAATCTGAGGATCCGATGGGAGATTTGATCTCACCCAATTGCTGCACCCAAGCTCCGATGAAAACTGACTTGGGACCTATCCCAACCAAAAAAATTTTTTTTTGCCCGCCGATGGTACACCAAACTTATCCGCACCACAAAAAATTTGTCTGACGTTGGGAAAACAGAAAGCAAAGGCCAAAGCCAACGCGACTCTTTCTGCAAAAATTAACAAAAACCCCGATAGCATTGCTGCTAACACCCGCGCTGCTGTGAAAGCCCATGGGGACCTGAAAGAGGCAGGTGGGCCCAGAGGCCCACCCCCTCGCACCTAAGGTATGATGGGGGAAACCTTCACTCTAGGGGATGCTGAATATCGCTGGACTCAAGGCCTCCCCGTCCTGGGCTAGGAAACTGAGTTTTTTACAAAACAATTTACCCATGGATATCCTGGCCATCCAGGAGTCCCACTGTCCATGAGGTTCTGAGGAAGCTTGGAAAACAGTGCTACTACCTTCCCTATCCTTTTGGTCAAAGCACTATGGGGTGCTAATTCAGAAAAACAATTTTTTCAAATTCACTTACTCAGAAACATTCCTAAATGGCCGAGTGCTCATTGTCACCTTCTCATGGGCTGACGTTGCACACACAATCATCAACATTTACACCCCAAACAGTGCACACGAGCGTCAGGAATTTTTCTCATCAGTCAAATCCCTCCCACTACCCCCTGATTCTTTCCTAGTTGGTGACATGAACTGTTGGCTAACCTCACCAACGGACCAGTGGCCACCCTCACCCCACGCCCCACAGGGTCATGTAGAACTACGCATTCTAAAAGCCACCCTTGGGTTAATGGATGCACTGCTGCGACATGCCCTACTGCTCGAAAACATGATGCATCCCCATATCCACAACGGCCAATTAAGGTCTATGACCCGCATCGACCTTATTCTAATGCTGGCGAAATTCCAACCCCACATCTCCCACTTCAAAACAACGAAAATGGAATTCTTTGACCACCGACTGATCTCAATAACATACCACTTACCCATCACAGTTGCAAAGGCCCCACATTGGTGCAAAATCTGCCCCCCGAGCTCGCATCACCAGGATTTTCCACATGAGTATAAGAGGCAACTTTGGCAAAATCATTTGTTGCACTAAATTCCGCGGACCCCCATTTCTACATGGGCAACTTTCAAAGAAGACACCATCCGCCACTATCGCCATCTCTCCTCCAGACACTCACGAGCCACATTGGCAGTTATATCATGCGCGCTGGCGGAATTGGCCCACTTAGAGTCCAACATTCCAGCCACAGGATATAGCCCTGCATGGGGCCAGAAGTGGGCAGAGGCAGCTGCCCACCTCAATGCACTTGAAAGGCAACATAAACATCGGGTTTGTGTCTAATACAGGGCCACACGCATCACTAAAGGCGACAAGTGCACCACATACTTCTTTAAAAATTTTCGCACCACGCCAGAGTGTGGCCTGCACACAGGTGCGAAGATCGGATAATTCCATTGTGGACACACTGGCTAAAAAGCAATCGAAATGCAAAGATATTACTCCAAGTTATACTGAGCTGAACCAATTCAGCCAGCCAAAATGGCAGAATTTCTTGACTGAGTCCATATCTGCACCATTTTCCAATACCTGGAAATAATGAATTTAATTACTCCGAACAAATTATGGACAGCCATTCGCAGTGCGCCAAACTGAAAATGCCCAGGCCCAGATGGCATTCCATATGAGTTCTACAAGAAATATTTTAAATATATATCCCCATTGCTGCTAGCCTCACTCAACCAAAGCCTGTTGGAAATGCACCTCCTACCAGGAGGACATGAGGCCTTTACTGTCACACTCTTCAAGAAAGGGGATAGGCTTGACTTAGCCAACTGGCGCCCCATCTCTTTAACAAACACAGACACCAAAATTTTTAACCAAAATCATGGCTAACCGTTTAGGGACTGTAGCATCTGCCACCATCTCTCCAGAACAGGTAAGTTTCATCCCCAGAAGGTCCATTTGGGATAACGCGCACTCTGTGGCTAATGTGTGTCTGTCCACAGCCTCTGGGGCACTTGTATTCTTGTACCAACAAAAGGCCTATGATAGAGTAAACTGGGAATACCTCAGGGCCTGCCTCCATCAATTCCGCCTACCCCCGCTTCATAAACTGGGAGATGCTGCTCACGGAATCTGCGACAATGGCAGTATTTGGCCCAGGCTTCCTAACGGAAGTAGTCCGCCCTCAAAGGGGCCTGCGACAAGGGGACCCCCTCAGCCCACTCTTATACAACTTCAGCCTTGACCCACTACTGCGAAATGTGAACGCCCACCTCACTGGGGTCCATGTGCCAGGCCAAACCCCAGTCAAGATGATGACATTTTCAGATGATTGCATGGTGGGGGTGTCTAATAACAAAGATGCACGCGCGCTTGAAGCCCTTATCCAGGAATATTCCCGGGTAAGCAACGCGGCACTGAACGCCTCCAAAACTGAAATCATCCTCCTTGGTCAGTTTCAGAACTGCTGGGCCCCAGCAAGTAGTTCCCAACCTGGTCCATCTGCTCGCCCACGACCACGCCTTACTAACTCAACACACCACTCCACTGGTGCTCCCCTTTGTGCCACGTCCTACCATAGGACCGGTGCACCATCTGGGCATGTGGATGGAGGCAGGCGGATATGCGTCAGCAGTAATGGAGTGCCGTATACTGGACAATGTGACGAAGCGAATCGCCTCTCTCAGAGCCCACCCTACTACCCTCACTGGCAGGGTTGTTCTTGCCAACTCTATGCTCCTATCCAAAGTCTGGTTCAGAGCCCATGCCATCCCCTTCTCCCCAAGCTTCTTCAAATCCCTGTATGCTTTGCTGCAAGGATGGCTTTGGTCAGGCCGCCCTCCACCAGTATGGCTAGAGGTCATGTTTGGCCCTCATCATCAAGGTGGCATGGGCCTGCTTGACTTCAAAGCCCATGCTGCCAAGATCCTGGGCACATGGATCGCGGCTGTCACCGCTCCTACACTCCCCATCCCAACACTGGTCCCGCGCAGCCCGCTCCAACTTCTCCTGAGCCTTGGGCCTCAACAATCCATCAAACCCCCACTCTCTGATGAAATACCTCGCATCACACACATCGGCCACAGGTCCTCACGGGACTAAAACCCACTACAAACGAATCCTACTCTCCATGCGAAGCGCAGAGCTGAGAATTTTTATCAGTGGACATACAACCTGAAGAGGCCGCCCCTCTCCTCAGTTCACACAAGAGGTACAGGGGCTACCCCATCCATGATGGCGTGATCCCCATTCGACCCCATGTCCTATCCAGGGTGGACTACCCGGACATGATGGATATCCCTTATTCCACTGAGACCCAAAAGACTATCTGGAAATACGCACACCATCCTCTGTTGCAGCCTCAAGTCTGCTCCCATGTGTGGCGCTGCCTGAGGTGGGTGTATCGTACAGCTGAGCGCTCTAACGCTTTACACTCATCCTGTGTCGTGTGTGGCCAGTATGGAACGCTGTTCCACCGCCTGGAGAAGTGCCCCACCTCTAAAGTGATATGGCGCGAAGTCCAACGTCTACTGGGCCAGGATCAAACGCATCCCTTCAGTCTGTCAAGAGATATGTTTGCTTCATCAATGGCCTCCCCCTTCCACCCTCCCTCCATGCTCTGGTGGTTGCAATAGCCATGTGGACTATCCACACGATTGTCTTGGATGCCATCGCTGGCTCCATCCCCACCCTCCCAGAAGCTGTCCACAGATTCCGGTCTCATTTGGTGGATCACTTTTAAGCGTGGATGTTTGGATATCTCCCACCACATCGCCGGCAGCTGGTCTCCTCCTGGTTCCCAGTCTGGTTCATCAAATCAGACCCCTTCCTCCACACGTGCTCAATAGTGGCTACAGCCCCTTCACACGTTCCTCCCCCTCCCCATAAGTGGCGTTCCCGCTGGCAACAAGAGATAGCATCGCTTCTCTGAGGTGCCTCCCCTGGTACTAAGTTTTGTCTCTTCTGAGTCATATTTGGAAGTGTTCATCCCATGGTCGGCCTTCCCCACAATAAATTTAAAATTAGTTGCCAAGCTTAGAATTTTATACCTCTTAGGCATCTCCTGTCTATACTCAACTGTAGAGGAGTTCATCCAAACCTTGACAATACTCTACAGATCATGGCAGTAGTTATTAACATTTATCAAGTTAAATCTGCCGTTAAATTAACTTATAACAATCATTACAGCCCAATTGAAGGCACTATTACTCTCATAATTAAAAAGATTTTTTGAATAATATTGGCACCTCAGATTGCAACGCATCTGGCGCATCCTGCTTCACACATTTACCTAATTATCAAAGTCTTAGATTTTATTGAAAAATAAAAGGTCAGTTTATATGAAATGAGCTCAATGGAAAATCAGATCATGATTTGGAGTTTTAGTTAAGAAATCTGAAGTTCAGGAGACTTATACAGCTGAATGTGACGTCAGCATCTCAAACTCTCCAAATTATGATAAAATAGGATATGAAATATTTGCAGATGATGATCTATCATTGCTTGAGAGCTTAGGGTGGAGAGAAGCTTATTTAAGGGTTTGCAGTTGATATATCAAGTGAAAGATGGTAAATAATTCAATTTCATCTATGAAAGTGCCCAACATATAAAATAAACATTGCTACTTAATCTAATTGATTTTTAGAATAAGTTTTTTATATTATATCTAGATCTTGAGCATGTGCTTGAGTATTAATTTAGGCCAAACGCTGGCCTCATTCTCAGCGCTGTCCTGGAGCCAGACCCTGCTGTTGACATGAAGTTTCACTGGGTCAGTTGTTCAAGAATATGTCATGAAATCCAGACATGGCGCATAGGTTCAGGGATGGGTCTCAGCAGGTTATCCATAATGCTGTCAGTGACCTGGCTAATAACCAATACCTTTGTGGCATAAAGTGTTAACCTGAGCATTACATTAGACAAATTTAAATACTTTTTTCAGTCTTTTGGGGCCTCCAAGAGTAGGTGGTTGTCTCAAGAGTAAGGGAATGGTACTGACATGCATTGACCTTGGTGATGGTGGGAACTTCTGTGGCGTTTTTAGTATGTATATGGTTTGAGTATGGGATGCTGTGTTGACAAAAGCAACGGAAAGGCCTTTTAGTACACAAATCCACCAACTGAGTAGACCTGCCTATGAGGCTCTTTATAGTTCATCAAGTGATTTTTAAGACTTGGTTCCAGGCATGTCTAGCCCAAGTGACAGGGAGGCCCCTTTCTCAATCAAGATTGCTCATATTGTGGATGCGTTACCCTCAGACTTTGCAGGTTGGGTGCAGGAGTTGATCAAAGAGCATGGTCACTTCTTAAATTCCTTCAAAAATTTGTGGATTTAATTGACCAGGCATGCCCAGATGAGGCGCATGATAAGGCATGGTCAACGCATTCAATGATATCCAGGGAATTTTTCAGTAGAGGAGTACATGCAGATTTTCTGAATGTTGGCAAAGGTGGATAGGCGGTGGGTTTGCAATCATCAAAAATGTTCTGGCAGGAATTAGAAGAATATTTACTGGAGGCTTTGGTGGCAACAAAAGTTTAAGGTATGTTGGGAGAGGAAATCACATTAGTTCTGCAGATTAGAAAAACAATTGGCGTTGGCATGGAGCTGGCGTGAGTGCTCCATGTCCCCCAGAAAGGGGACATTAGCGGTGGGTGGCTGGCATGGTCAGGGTGTTTGGCATGCCTATCCTTAAAACTTTAGAAAAGTACAAGGGGTTTGACAAAGGAATTCGTAGTACTCCTATAGAGCAGCAAACCAAGGACATGAGAAGGAGGAGGTGCCTAAGTATATGCCACCTGAAAATAACAAATTATAATTAATTCAAAAATTAAATTTTTTCTTCACTTTATCCTCATTATTTAACCCAATAGAGTTATACATGCAGGACGGATAGAAGAGGTGACGGAACTTGTGGATACAGGGGTGGAGGAGAATTAAATTGAACTCTTGGTAGTAAGGAGATTGAAGTTGTAGATTCAGAAGAAACTGGAGGTCATCTTTGCTGATGTGCTGTGGAGGGCTCCCTCATGGCGACTAGGTCCCATGATAGGAGTATGCAGAATCTGTCTATATTTAAAGAGAAATTTTTGTGCTTTAGAGAATATGGTCAATCCAATGGTGTTGGGGGATGTGGCGGTAACATTGGTTCTTGCCCCAGAGTGATCTGCCCTTCCACGTGGTTACCTTGAGCCCAAGTGAGTGGCACCTGATTAAATGAAGATTGGTAGGTGGGGATTCTATGCCAAACGATTTAAGAAGCGTGGGTGTGATGTAGGAGGAAGAGTTGCCAGAAGAATATCACGATTTTGTGGCAGTATTTGGTCCCATAATGGATTCGCCATTTCCCCCACTGGCCCATTTGCGTTTCCTTTTCAGTTTAAGGAGGGGTTGAAACTTAATCAAGAATGTCCGGTTTACTCACTCAACCTGTGGTTGAAAGCACTGGAGAAAAATTTAGGGTTGATGCTGAGTGAAGGATTAAGTGAGCTGTCAAAATCTGCTGTCATGTCACCCGCGTTGTTGGTGCAAAAGTTAGTGGTGAATTGCGGCCATGCGTGGACTTCTGGAAGATAAACGCAGTTACAGAGTCTGATCTCTATCTAATGCCTTTGATAGGAAATATCTTTTCTATGGCCATGGGTTTGCAGTCTTTACAAAACTAGATCTTATGGGAGCGTTTAACCAAGTCCCATTGAGACTAAATCATTAATAATATGGCATTTAAGTGTCATTTGGGGATGCTTTAGTATCATATAATGCATTTTGGGATAAAATGCTGCAGCAGTGTTTCAGTGGATGATTGATCACGTCCTTAGAGTTATGATAAGCCATTGCTGTGCAGCAAATATGAATAATATCCTTGTATTTTTTCATTCCTGAAAACATTAGCACAATGTGTGAGAGGTATTAGGGGCAAATACTAAGACTGGCATGAGGTTGAAGCCATCTAAATGCAAATTTAACTGAAGCTTAGTGACGTTTTTGGGGAATATAGTGTTTCAGGAATGGACTTGGTATATTCCACAACAAGTTGAGGGAAGTTTGAATGTGGAAAGCACTGATGGATCAAACGGTGGTGTAGATTTCCTGAGGATGATGTATTTCCTGTGGCAATTTGTAAAAATTCAATGACAGTAGCCCTACCTCTTATATGTTTAACAAGAGATGTTCATTTGTCTGGGTAGATGAGGAGGAGCGGGCAATTATTTTACTAAAGAAAAACTACTTTAAGCACCAGTTTTGGCTCATCACAACCCCAAAAACTCTTTGTGGGAAAAATGAATGCTTAGATTATTCTGTGAGGCAGTACTACTAAAAAAAGGGAGAATGGATTAGAATACCCCATTTTTTATTTAAAAAGAAAATGATTATGGCGGGAACCAATTACCTAATACACAATAAAGCGTTTCTGGAAGTGCTATCAGCTTTAAGGAAATGGTAACACCACCTGCTACATGCCCGCCATCCTTTTGCTTTTGAATGGACCATAGAATTTTTTGGAATACTATCACTTGCCGAGGAGGATGGACAAGCAACAAGACAACTAGCACAAAAAGCTGGTCCAGTATGATTTTTGGTTATATTACCACATGGATCTACCAACAACCTGAAAGGTTGGCTAAGTCAAGACGTGGGGTTGGCTACAAGTGGTCTGAATTGCAAGAATTCAATATGGCTACAATGTTCTGTCTGTATCAATTTGTGACAATCGAAGCTGGAGAGATTGAGTTAGGAAAGGAAATACACCAGAATCATAGAAATTCAGAATTTGGACGACGGTTATGTGCTGAGGTAACTTATGGACAACAACACAACCACTACTGCTTGTATGGGAAGAAAATGATGTCTTGTACCATAATTCGCGCATATGGGTCCCAAAATCATTCATTCTAGTGGGAGGTGTTGTTGATTTAATATGATCATCCGTTGTTGGGTCATCCTGGAGTCAAATAATTGGTGGAGCTGGTGCAGCGATATTACTTTGCCCAGGACTTTGGAAGGACATCATGAAACTTGTGGGGATTGTTTAGTTTGTGCTAGATAAAAATCCTATAAAAAGCCACCCACTAGAAAGTTAATCTACTATAAATTTTTGATAATCTGTGAGCTACGGTTAGTATGAGTTTTATAATGTGCCTTTCAAGGGTCCAGGGGAAGGACACAATCATAGTGTTCATCAACCAGAAAACTAAGTACTCCAAGCTTTTCCTGTGAACACCCAATTTTTCAGTAAAGGATTCAGTAGGAATTTTTGCTGATAAGATATTTGCCCAGCATAGGCTGCCCAAAGAAATTGTTTCAGATCAAAGGTACCAGTTTTTGTCAAAAATTTTAGCCAACTTTACTGGGAAGTTTTAAAAATTCGGCCATTTCAATCCTCATTGTATTATCTCCAGTTGGATGGGCAAACAGAGATATTGAATCAAATAATTGAGCAATACACATAGTTATGTTTCTGATTGACAGGATGATTGGGTTTTGTGGGCCTAGTTGGCCGAATTTATGTATAATAGTCACTGCCAAGTGTTAATGGGAATAATCCTGTTATTCAAAAACCATGCGTTAACCCCTACATAGGATGGGGGTTTGGGGGTGGAATGTATCAGGGGGAAGATGAGATAGCCCGCACCCTGGCAGAAATCATGAAAGCGCTATGTGGACACTTTTATTAAGCTATTTTATGACAGAAGCATCAAGCAGACTGACAAAGTGCTCCCAGTCTGCAATTTGGTCCTGGGTTTTGTGTGCTTGTGGAGCTAAGAACTACGTCATGCCAGTGAAGGTTTGGAAGATGAGTTCAAAGGTTTTTGGGCCCCCACAGAATTATTTGCACTATAAATAAAGTCGCTTTTGAATTTAGCTAAAGGGAAGGCTCATAAGCCCATCTAGTAATCCTTTCTTTGCTATTACTTTCATTTAAATGGAAAGGACTAGATTGGATAGGACCAATAGCCCTTTAGAATAGGATGGTTGGGATTATGAGGTTGATAAGATACTGAATGAGCGGTGGGTTAAAGGCCGACAAAACTTCTTGGTGAAATGGAAGGGTTTCCAGTGGAGGAGGTGACATGGAAGATGCAAGAAGAATGTGCACTGTGACCAGGGAAGATCTGGGATTTTTGGCCTCACAGGGGAGTGATGTAACGGATCTGGCACAGCCTGGTTACACATCAACATAATTTGTGAAGTCTCAGATTATGGTAAGAAATCAAAGGTCGGTTTAGATGAAATGAGGTCAACAGAAAACCAGATCTTTATAAATGGGGTATCTAAGGCAAGAAATTTGAAGTTTTGGAGAAGATGATGATCTGATGAAATGTAAGTCAACATTTAAAACTCTCCAAATTATGATTAAATAGGATATTGAAATTTCATGTATGATGATCTAGTCATTGCTCAAGAGCTTAGGGTAGTAGAGAAGCTTATCTAATGGATTGCAAGAAATATCAAGGGAAGGGCGGTAGCTAAGAATTTGGTTTATCTTCTATGAGAGTGCCCAACATTCAAAATAAACATTGCTAACATATCTAATTTATTTTTAAAATATTTTAGTTTATATTTTGATCTAGATCTGGAGTATGAGCTCAAGCAGTGAGCTAAGCCAAGTGCCTGCCTCATTATCAGCGCTGTCCTGGAGCCAGACCCTGATGTTGGCATGCAGTGTCGCTGGGACAGTTTAATCAAGAATATGTAATGACATCAAGACATGGCGCACAGGTTCAGGGATGGGTCTCAGCAGGATTATCCATAATGTGGTCAGTGACATGGCTATTATAACCTAATTCTTTTGTGGCATACTGGCGTGAACCCACCCGTTACACAGAAGTGCATATTTGCTTTACAATCAGCCTGATTAGAGTTTCATAATACAACTGACAAATTTTGGATAATGGGGTAAATACAAGATTTAAAATAAATATTGATGTACTTCAAGATTGGAAGATTATCAGGATTCTTGCTAGCACTAGGTACTCCCTATTCAGGCTGTCCATATTTAAGTGCCATTGTGCCAATTAAAAATATTGACATACAAAATATCATTATGCATTTATTGCAATTGCATAAATTTAGTAGGCGCAAAGAGGTTATTGTCATAAACCCCACTTGCTACACTCAATTAGGTCCCATTATTAGGCATCATATAATTAAATCATAGCTATTAAATAGCTATGATAATTGAAATGCTTGTAAGCACTTGGGTGTCTTTGAGGTGAACTTATAAAAAAGATTATGCGGATAAATTGATAGAGTTAGGGATTCATCATTAAAGTAATTTATCAATATTAAGGGTTTTCTTAAAACGATTTACTATTTGAGTCATATATCAAAATTTAACAATGCCAACCAAATATATAATAAGATGGCAAAAACCAATTAGATGAATTTTCAATTAGTCATTAGTATCTCTTATGCACAGATTATTTCAAGACTATTAAAATAAAATTTTGTTCAGATTTGTTTTCTTTCTTATAGCTACATGGTGTGGTACATATATTTTTAATGACTTCTAATTACTTAAAGCAGTTTCTCTTGGCCTATGGTAAAATTTAAAGTCTTTATTAATTCCTGAGACATGCCAAGGTTTGTAAAGTTATTATTTATATTTGCTGTGATTCTTATCACTTACTCATAGACTGATAACTATGGTCAAATGGGCTAAAAATAGATGCTATATTATTAAAAATGCCTTTGCCTTCTTAGTAATCACAATGCCATAGTACTACAAGTAAATAACCTGATAAAGAGCGCAGACTTAACTTTTGGGTAGGTCTTGTTAGACCTTGATATCTATAAGCTACATCCAGTTACATAATATCTCAAACAGATATCTTGTGGATTGCATAGTACAATATATGACAAAAAAGTCTTGTAATAATAAGCTTTTGGAGCGCTTGATGAAGTGCCTATTTGGAGCCCAACACACCATAAAGGTAAATCAAAATTATAATACTTTATGTGTGCTATTGAAAGCCACATTGACTAAACAACAAAACGTTCCTTTGCATTCATTATTACAAGTACATTATGAACACCCATTAGAAATCTGTAATTTTAGTCTCAATACTTTGAGCTGATTTCCAGACATCTATTCAATAAAGCTGACATTTGACCATACAACATACATACCATATAAATTAGTAAAAAACAAACCATGAATATATTATAGATAAAGCCTTAACGTAAAGATGTAATTACAGCAAAGTACATGCCCAAATCTGTTATGTTTGCAATAATGCATCTACCAATGGTGTCCTGAATGAGCTCCTTAAGAAAATTATTCAATTATTAATAGTTTAAAGTAATATATTCACTAATCATTTGTCTGAAAGGCTCATTATATATTAATATACTCAAGGACTATAATGACTTTCTAACGTCTAGTAACTCCAGAAGGTAAAAGTTGATAAGGAAAGGGTGGTTAGCCTGGCAGGTAAAACTGCTTCCACCCTAGTGCAGGTTTCAAGTTCAAAACCTGTACTGGCTAGAAAAATTCTCAGTGTGGTATATTTGTCCCAAGGTCGACCCACCTTGAATACTTTTTTAAAAGTTGATAGGAATATCTGAAGGACCTATATTTGGCCTTAAACCAAATGATAAACATATATATAATTTAAAGTTAATACTTTTGGTTGGATAAAGCACCATGATAGTACATCGATGAATCCCCCCTTGGGTTGGGACCATCTAGTACTAAAAAAAAGCACCACAATAGTGATTTTAGATTGCTTCACTGCTTGAATTGAAAGGGCTATTAAAATTAGGGATGATTGACTACAATAATATTTCATTATATTATGAAGGGTCTAATAGTTTCATAGTGAATGTCAATAATTACTTAAAGGTGACTTACATAATAAGTACCATCAGTGTCAACAAACATTATGTCATCTAATGTTATAAAGCACTTTTTCCTATACCATGACATTTCTAAATACTATTTTACCAATTACAAGACAATTTTTAAAAGTTTAGATCCCAAATATTAGGAATCTTAAGAACAGGCGTTTGCTATCCATATCCTACCACCTCAAAGAAAATGTTATACCAAATGGCAAAAGTTGAGTACTTGAACATCACTTTTTATACTGATAGAACTAGACAACTGAGTGTATTTATACTTATGGCTCAGTAGACTCAAAAAAATAATCTTAGCTAAAAGTTGATGCATTATATAAGGCCAACTTTGTAACAATATAAACTTGAATTACCTTGCCAGAATGACTGGTCAAAAACATACATTAAAATATGTTTTAAAGCCACCAAGAGCCACAGGAGTGTTGAGCATATTGGAAAAGTGAAACATATTTAGAAAGAATTTTCAGATTGAAAAAATTTATCATATAAACACTCAAAATAACGCAAAGTTTATAGATTCACTCAACATACTAGTACAAATATACTCCTAGATCTTACACATCTCTAAATGTGTTCATCAATAATTATCAAGGAAGAAAGATTGCATATTGTAAGACTCCCTCATGATTACATTCACAACATCTTTGATTGGTTGCTGCTACAAAAAAAGGTTGTTATTTAATTACTCACCAAAAATTATGCATACTCACATTTATTGTAAAGGAAAAACAGGATTATAAAGTCAAAAAACATCAGCTCAATAGACTCTTGTGGAAATTTTGTACAAAATCGAATCTATTTTTGCTTTGATAATTAAATCAAAGCCTAACTTGGATTTTTTAAAAAAATACAAAAGAATTATTGCTCAATCGAGCCAAATCTTACTAATGTTGATGCAATTGACGTCTGCTGCCCTGGCTTGGGGTGGTGGTGCACTGCCATCTGCCTTCTTTTGGCCACCGCCAAAATGCACCTGGGCTGGATCTGCTAGCCCTTCCAATGCATTGGGCGTTATATCCCCCTCAAGGATTGGCCTACCACCTTGCAAGCTCCCAGGCAGTGCTCCGGAGCCCTTTGGTTCTCCCATGGAGCAATTTGCGTTTTGGCCTCCAGGTCAAATATGGGAATCTCTTCCCATATGCAAGTGTGGCCATCATTAAGATGGCCACGGCAGTTTTTAAATCCTCTGGCTTAATTGACTTCCGCCCTCTTAAGGGGTACTTTGATCTCAGCTTTCATTCAGAAGCTAGTGTAGCAGCAGCAGATAAGATGCAAATCATTTTTATAAAAATTCTCATTCCCACCGTTCAAACCTGGCTCCCAGATGAGGCCACTTTTGTGGTCAGTTTGCCAAATTGCCCTCACATCACTCCCCTCAAATGCCTCCGCCATGAGCTCATGGAGAGTTTGGCCATTTATGGCACAGACCCCATGTTGCAGCTCGTGGTTCCCAATGGGTCTGATCAATTGGCAGGGCCTTGCACCTTTGCAATGATCTGCCCATTTCATCATGATTCCCACCTCACAATTCCCCCACACCAGATCAGATCCAGCCTGATCACCCATTTTGGGAACGTGTCAAAAATAACTGCGCCATTTGCCCCTTGTACTTTGAGCTTGACCACTTAGAATGCTAGTGCCCCATGGTTTCTGCTTCCACCGCTTCCGCTGCTCACCCCTTGGCGTTGGGCCCGCAGCTGTTTTACCACAATTTTTTATGGGGCTCAAACCTCCCGCCCCCAACCTCAGGGCAATTTGGCGCTGCTCCAAAAGTGGCAGCCAATCAAAAACGTAATTTTAAAAATTTTATACAAGTTTGACCATGTTATAGAATCCTGAGTTGATGGCTGAACCAGTTTCAGCTGAACTGCCATGGTTGACAGCATGTAGCCAATCAGCTCCTGCCACTTCCCCAATTCTGGTGGCTAGCCTAGTGCTGGTTGAATCCAATCTATTTGAGGCTCTTAAATGGTTTGATGAAGAGGAACAGCCATACCATGTAAAACTGGATTTTGCTTTGTAGGAGTTTTTTGTTAACCCTCCTGATTTGCTCCCCACCATTTTTGCCCTCAAAACGGCTTTCCAGATTCATAAAAATATTAACAAAATGGCGGTTGAGGCCGCAACTGCCCCTGCTAACACCCTACCACACCAGCAACTTCATGGGTGATGGAGCCCCTTGTTGAGGGTATTCCTATCCCTAATTTTCCCATGATTTTGAGGAAGATGCAAGATATAAAATTGAGGAGCTCACTTTTGGTGCAAGCCGTGCTTGCATTGACACGGCAAAAACTTCTCTTTTTAACCCCAATTATCCCAAAAGCCACCAGTGAATCAAGTCATTAACTTGTGTGCCAGCTCTCATCACTTTCACTGAGCATTAACTTGCTCAATACGTTGATGCGATGGATAATGCTGGCCTCATAAATGAAGAAAACTCACAACTATACCTCCTTATGCCCCATGTTGCTGATGTTTCCAACCTGATGCTGTCCACCATGGTCCGCCAGCTAAAGTGGATGTCAGACAAAAGTTTTCCCAATGCTTCCTCACCTTCAGATATTGTTTACTGGGCTTTTAGCTGAGGTATCATATTGGGACCTATTTTTTATTTATGATAATCCCCTTGACTGGCTCATTTGCAAATAAAAATGCGTGGCAGCTCCCCCTTTTGGGTTGGGCACCACTAGTGCTAATAAAAACTTATTGTACAAACTCAATCTAATTTTTTTTATTTGGTAACAAGAGAAACATATGAAGCAAACCATTGAAAAATCACAGACAAGCTAGTTCAGAGTGCTTTTCTTTCCCATAACAATCACTTTATTTACTATGATTCAATTCAAACAGCAATTTTGATAATCACACAGGAGAGATGGGCAACTTTAATAATAAATCTAATACAACCTGGGCGAGCGTCACATCAAGCAGTGTGCTAAAAGGTGCACCCAAGGGCAAGAAATGCCCTGGAGGGGGACCAGGAACCCAATCCGCCAAGAAACCACAAACACAGACACTGTCTGGGTTTATGATGTTTACTATAAAACAAGATCAGTACATGTATATCCAATGCAACCAACCCCTTTCAAAGGTGGAACATGGGCTCTGACTCTTCCTTGGGGATGAGTCCCCAACCCTGTGAGAGAAAACATGTGAGGCACAGCCCTCCCTTTTCCCTCACATGGTATATGTCGCCACCAACAACATGGGCCACAGCTGGATTGATATTGGTTTTGAAACAGCTGATGAAGCCGATGCCGCAGCAAAAGTCTGAATCAAAATTGCCCTCCCCAAGGGCAAAAAAATAGTGTGCACCATGTGCACCATGAGCACCAGATGGAACAAAGAGAAAACTTTGTTCATTTCATTTGACTCGCTCCCTACCAACCTTCCTCATAAGGTAATTGAGGAGGAGCTCCGCAAAGGCCTCATAGCCTATGGAGAAATTATGCAACTCAAATTGCAAAAGATTTCGCCTGATGCCCACCCTGTGCACAGGCAAAGCTATCGCCATGATCAACCCATTCCCCAAAGTAGAAGATGACTTATCAAGAATCCCCGCACAGCAGAGTTTCACTTTACAGATGGGGGACAGTCATCCACATTCTGAGTTACACTGGAACGTGCACCGCCTATATGCAACCATTGCAGTTCATTAGGACACAAGGAACACGCATGCCCCGTGAAGGAGGGCTTAATGGAAGCAGACTACTGTGAGGAAGCCATGGATGAAAGTAACAAAAAATTCACCAGAATGACCAATGGTCACCACCCATTCCGCTGGGGTGAAGATGGACTTTACTCCATTGTGGACCCAGTTACAAACAATGCAAAGTGGCACAAAAAGCCCGCAAGCGGGCAGCAGCTGAAGTGGCAATGCACGCGGAATCATCCATTGACCCTGGAGAAATTTGGGAGGACATTTTGGATATACACTGAGCCAACCAATCAGAACAATATGCCCAGGTTAAAAATTTTCACAGCAACTTGACTGAGTCACCAAGCGACATCAATCATGCACATATTGAGGAACAATTTAGCTGCAATATGGACGAAAATGCGGTTCACAATTCTCCAAATTTGAACCCCAAAATTACAGAACCCAATCAGCACCCCGCATTGAACCATCATGAGACATGTGCGGGAAAAGATAATGCAAATCCAAAAACTGCAATTCCCACGAAAAATTGGGTCAGATCAAGGGAACTGACAATATCACTGAAAGAGTTGGAGTACAGAAGTGGAGCATGGCCAAAATGAGCTGTGGTGGGATAGGACCAGAGGGTCCTCCCAACTGCACCTGAGGCGCTGTGTGCACCTCAGTGTCAATAGGGATGCTAAACATCGCGGGAGCCAGGGCTCAAACATTCAAAGCCAAAAAGCTGGATTTCCTGCAAAAACCCTTGTAGACATCTTGGTCATCCAAGAAACCCACTGTTTACAAGGGGAAGAAGGATCCTGGTCAGCCAGGGTCTCACCATCACAATCAGTATAGATGTCCCACTGTGGGGTAATCGTCTGAAATAACAAAAAATTTAAAATTACAAATTCATCTTTATACCTTCACAGTTGCATCTTGGTAGCAACAATCACATGCCAAGAGGAAACAATCTCGATAGCATGCATCTATGCACTGTGCACCACAAATGAGAAAAAACAATTTCTTAAAAACTGTTCCAACTCTCATACTCCCACCAGATACTATCCTGTTGGGCGACTTTAACTGCTGGGATAACCCTGACATGGACCTATGGCCTTACCCCAGGGGATACCCACCAGGGCACATCGAATTCCGCACAATGAAGACATCCTTGGCCTACAGGATGCCCTCCCCCCGGTTCACCACTCCTTCCCCACATAACACGGCCCTACATACGCAAGAGAGCGCTCATATCAATGAGCCACATCGATAACATCCTCATCCCACAATCCCAATGATCAAGATTTTCCAAATTTACAACAAAAAAAGTCAATATCTCTGACCACTGACTTGTTACATTGCAGCTATCGCAAACCCAAACCCATGCACAGGTGTCGCCTTGGAGAAAGCTTCACCCAGATAACATAAAATTACCCAAAATATCTGACTGGGTTGAACACGAGGCTATGAACCAAGAATTCACAGCCCCATTCACCTCGGATCCCATCGTAACATGGGCAAATTTTAAAAAGGAACTAATCAACAAAGAACATCTCACATCACATAAGTACACCGCTGACACAACCCACAATCAAGCGTACCTTGGCAGAACTGGACCACTTTTGAGCTAATTACCCCGAGATCTGGCTATAGCCCCAACTGGGGATGCAAATGGGTGGAAATATCCGCCTGACTAGATACCCTCATCTTTGAACACCAACTCAGAATCAAAGTATCAAACAAAGGTAAGTCCATAAAGGAAGGCGAAACCTGCTCAACATATTTCTTCCACCAATTCCACTCCTGTGGCAACCAGCCTGCATGCACACAGTTCCGCAAGACCGACGGCACTGTGGCAACTGACCCTGAAGAGGTCAAGGCGGAAGTACACCATTATTACACCAAATTATACTGAAATAAACTGACAGACCCACAAAAAAGCAAAAATTTAAACAAAATGCCGGGATACAAAGCACACCGCCAAATTACAATACTCTAAACCTAATTACCTGGGAGGAGCTTTGGGATATAATATGCAGCGCACCATGTAGGAAATGCCCAGGGCCTGATGGGATACCCTACAAATTTTACAAAAAATATTTTCAACAAATTGCCCCCCTCATATTGGCATCTATGAACCAGTGCTTACTGGAAACACGCCTCCTACCTGATGGCCATGAATCATATGTCATAACCTTCTATAAAATGGGTGACAAATTGGATTTGGCCAACTGGCATCCAATTGCACTATCTAATACTGACACAAATTTCTAACAAAAATTTTAGCAGCCAGATTAGGCGCAATTGCCTCTGACGTCCTGTCACCCAACCAGTTTGGGTTTATATCAGGGCGCTCAATCTGGAACAACATACACCCTGTTGCAAACATATGTCAGTCCAAAGCAACTGGAGCCTTAGTCTTCTTAGACCAGGAAAAGGCATATGACCGCGTTAGCTGGCCATACCTAAAGGAATGCCTACACGCTTTCAAACTCACACCCAGATTCATAAACTGGGCGATGCTCCTCACAGAATCTGCAACCATGGCTGTATGCGGCCCTGGCTTCCTAACTAACAAGATCACACCACACAGAGGGCTCAAACAAGGGGACCCCCTCAGCCCACTGCTGTATAATTTCAGTTTTGACCCACTCCTCCACATAACTGACTCACGCCTCATGGGCATAACTGCACAAGGACAGCCAACAGTCATATTACTGGCCTTTGCGGATAACTGCGTGGCAGGTATAGCTAACAATGATGATGCCCAACAGCTGTAACGCACCCTAGAGGAATACTCCATGGTGAGCAACGCATCGCTCAACAAAAAGGAAAAAAGAAATCATTCTCTTAGGCAAGTACATAAACTGTGCTACAACACCAGAACCTCATACCCCATACAAAGGAAAAACTCACTCATCTTACCCTTTGCATCACCTCCCACCACCACTCCTGTCTGCCACCTTGGGATATGGCTGGAAACAGGGGGATATGCCAATGAGACAATGGAAAGAAACTTGCTACAACGGATATCCACCCGCGTCGCCTCCCTCAAGGGAAGATCCCCAGACTAACGGGGCAAGTAACAGTTGCTAACTCACTCATCCTCCCAATAATATGGTGCCCTGTATACGTGATCGCCTTCTCACCTACCTTCACAACTTTAATCCGCTCACTCATCCTGGGCTGGCTATGGCCTGGCTCCCACCCTCCAATATGGATGGAAACACTCTTCAGCCCATTCTCAAGCGGAGGCATGGGACTGATAGATTTTGAGAGCCACGCCAACCGCATCCTGGGAACCTGGATAAAGGAAGTTCTTTTCCCCAGACCTCCCACAACAACACTGGTCCAGGGCAGCGAGGACTAACTTCGCACAGGCGCTCAAATTAACCAGCCCACATAGCCCACCCAGACTACTATCATACCTTGCTAAACACCCTACCGCTTGGGTCCGCATGGAACCTTCCCTCACTTCAAACGCATCCTCCAAACCATCCACCGCATGGGATGGACCGTAGAGAACACAGGCACCGTGCAGGAAATTGATGACCCAGCCCCCACTTCAAATTAAGAAATCCAGAAAACCACCCCCAGAGAGACATGCTTGCTACAACCCCAACCATTGCTAGAATCGAATACCTAGATGTTTTGGAAATTCCTACGACTTAACCACCCAGAAGGCAGTGTGGAAAATGATGCACCACCCACTCCTACAGCTGAGAATAAGAGCTAACGCCTGGCGCTGTCTGAGAAGGACCTATAGGATGGCGGACCGCTCCAATTCCCTCCACACAACCTGCGCAGTATGTGGAGGGGAGGGCTCCCTACATCACCGCCTAGAAACATGCCCCCATCCAAAGCCATATGGAAGGAAGTCGCACGCCTGCTTAAGAACAAAAACGAGCAGGAGTTTTCTATATCAAAGAGCCTCCGTGCGCTCCATATTGAGTCACCAATCCCATCTACCCTCCGTTCCCTAATGATACCCATTGCAATGTGGACAATCCACACCATTGACTTAGATGCAATCAGGGGCACAGTCCCAACCATTCATGGGGTTATCAACAGGTTCCACGTCCACTTATTGGAGCACTTCCAAGCCTGGCTCTATGGATATATGAGGCCAAGGCAACAGGCGCTCATAGAATCGTAAGCCCACTTTGGTTCCTACACACAGACCCCTTCCTTCACACCTGCTCCATAGTGGGGAAACCCCCTCAGAGTAGTGCATCGACCCCCATACCTGGCAGTCCCTCTGGCAACAGGGGTAACTTGAGTACCCCAGGGTGCCCAATTTTATCTTTCTTCATTTTATACACATATTTGGTAATTCCCGTCCCCTGGTTGGCTTGCCTCAGTTAAATAAAATTCATATAGAGTTTATAATTTTTTATAAAAATTTAGTTGCTCATCATAACCTTACTAAGCCACAACCTTAACAGCCAGAAACAACATTAAAAACTAAAAAGTATTATCTCATACTCTTTACATCCCAGAATTAAATTAGATAAGACTAACTCAAATATGATTTGGTTGAAAATGACTTGTCACAAAGTTTGAAGTACAGCAAAGAAAAATATGGTAATATTTTACATATACATCATGATTTTACAGAGTTTCTGATACAAGCGAGGTGCAAAGTTACCTTTCCCCCTTATTCTTCATGAGTCAAAGTTCAAAAGCTGATAAAAGGCATGAAGTGGATTTACTTTTGTTCTTATATCAATTTAATTTATTGTGGGGAAGGCCGACCATGGGACAGACACTTCCGAATATGACTCAGAAGAGACAAAACTTAGTACCAGGGGAGGCACCCCAGAGAAGCGATGCTATCTCTTGTTGCCAGCGGAAACGCCACTTATGGGGAGGGGGAGGGAACGTGTGAAGGGGCCGTAGCCACTATTGAGCACGTGTGGAGGAAGGGGTCTGATTTGATGAACCAGACTGGGAACCAGGAGGAGACCAGCTGTCAGCGAC
Organism: Massospora cicadina; assembly: GCA_022478985.1. Classification (NCBI taxonomy): domain Eukaryota; kingdom Fungi; phylum Entomophthoromycota; class Entomophthoromycetes; order Entomophthorales; family Entomophthoraceae; genus Massospora; species Massospora cicadina. Next base: position 151,434 of record JAKSZP010000132.1, read on the forward strand.
GCGGTGGGAGGTATCCAAACATCCATGCTTGAAAGTGGTCCACCAAATGAGACCGGAATCTGTGGACAGCTTCTGGGAGGGTGGGGATGGAGCCAGCGATGGCATCCAAGACAATCGTGTGGATAGTCCACATGGCTATTGCAACCACCAGAGCATGGAGGGAGGGTGGAAGGGGGAGGCCATTGATGAAGCAAACATATCTCTTGACAGACTGAAGGGATGCGTTTGATCCTGGCCCAGTAGACGTTGGACTTCGCGCCATATCACTTTAGAGGTGGGGCACTTCTCCAGGCGGTGGAACAGCGTTCCATACTGGCCACACACGACACAGGATGAGTGTAAAGCGTTAGAGCGCTCAGCTGTACGATACACCCACCTCAGGCAGCGCCACACATGGGAGCAGACTTGAGGCTGCAACAGAGGATGGTGTGCGTATTTCCAGATAGTCTTTTGGGTCTCAGTGGAATAAGGGATATCCATCATGTCCGGGTAGTCCACCCTGGATAGGACATGGGGTCGAATGGGGATCACGCCATCATGGATGGGTAGCCCCTGTACCTCTTGTGTGAACTGAGGAGAGGGGCAGCCTCTTCGGGTTGTATGTCCACTAATACAAACTCTCCACTCTGCGCTTCGCATGGAGAGTAGGATTCGTTTGTAGTGGGTTTTAGTCCCATGAGGACCTGTGGCCGATGTGTGTGATGCGAGGTATTTCATCAGAGAGTGAGGGTTTGATGGATTGTTGAGGCCCAAGGCTCAGGAGAAGTTGAAGTGGGCCGCGCGGGACCAGTGTTGAGATGGGAGTGTAGGAGTGGTGATGGCCGCGATCCAGGTGCCCAGGATCTTGGCAGCACGGGCTTTGAAGTCAAGCAGACCCATGCCACCTTGATGATGAGGGCCAAACATGACCTCTAGCCGTACTGGTGGAGGGCGACCTGACCAAAGCTATCCTTGCAGCAAAGCATACAGGGATTTGAAGAAGCTTGGGGAGAAGGGGATGGCGTGGGTTCTGAACCAGACTTTGGATAGGAGCATAGAGTTGGCAAGAACAACCCTGCCAGTGAGGGTAGTAGGGTGGGCTCCGAGAGAGGCGATTCGCTTCGTCACATTGTCCAGTATACGGCACTCCATTACTGCTGACGCATATCCGCCTGCCTCCATCCACATGCCCAGATGGTGCACCGGTCCTATGGTAGGACGTGGCACGAAGGGGAGCACCAGTGGAGCGGTGTGTGGTGAGTCAGTAAGGCGTGGACGTGGGCGAGCAGATGGGCTGGGTTGGGAACTAATTGCTGGGGCCCAGAAGTTTTGAAACTGACCAAGGAGGATGATTTCGGTTTTGGAGGCGTTCAGTGCCACATTGCTTACCCGGGAATATTCCTGGATGAGGGCTTCAAGCGCGCGTGCATCTTTGTTATTAGACACCCCCACCACGCAATCATCTGCAAATGCCATCATCTTGACTGGGGTTTGGCCTGGCACATGGACCCCAGTGAGTTGGGCATTCACATTTCGCAGTAGTGGGTCAAGGCTGAAGTTGTATAAGAGTGGGCTAAGGGGGTCCCCTTGTCGCAGGCCCCTTTGAGGGTGGACTACTTCCTTTAGGAAGCCTGGGCCATGCACTGCCATTGTCGCAGATTCCGTGAGCAGCATCACCCAGTTTATGAAGCGGGGGTAGGCGGAATTGATGGAGGCAGGCCCTAAGGTATTCCCAGTTTACTCTATCATAGGCCTTTTGTTGGTCCAAGAATACAAGTGCCCCAGAGGCTGTGGACTGACATACATTAGCCACAGAGTGCATGTTATCCCAAATCGACCTTCTGGGGATGAAGCCGAATTGTTCTGGGGAGATGGTGGCAGATGCTACAGTCCCTAAACGGTTAGCCATGATTTTTGTTAAATTTTGGTGTCTGTGTTTGTTATAGAAATGGGGCGCCAGTTGGCTAAGTCTAGCCTATCCCCTTTCATGAAGAGTGTGATTGTAAAAGCCTCATGTCCTCCTGGTAGGAGGTGCATTTCCAACAGGCTTTGGTTGAGTGAGGCTAGCAGCAATGGGGATATATATTTGAAATATTTTATGTAGAACTCATATGGAATGCCATCTGGGCCTGGGCATTTTCAGTTTGGCGCACCGTGAATGGTTGTCCATAATTCCTTTGGAGTAATTAAATTCATTATTTCCATATATCAGAAAATGGTGCAGATATGAGCTCGGTTGAGAAATTCCACCATTTCAGCTGGCTGAATTGGTTCAGCTCAGTATAACTCAGAGTAATATCTTTGCATTTTGATTGCCACTTCAGCCGGTGTGTCCGCAATGGAATTATCCAATCTTCGCACCTGTGTGCAGGCCACACTCTGGCGTGGTGCAAAATTTTTTTAAAGAAGTATGCGGTGCACTTGTCGCCTTTAGTGATGCGTGTGGCCCTGTATTGGACACAAACCCGATGTTTGTGTTGCCTTTCGAGTGCGTTGAGGTGGGAGGCTGCCTCCACCCACTTCTGGCCCCATGCAGGGCTGTATCCTGTGGCTGGAATGTTGGACTCCAAGTGGGCCAATTCTGCCAGAGCGCACGAGATAACCGCCAATGTGGCTCATGAGCGTCTGGAGGAGAGATGGTGATAGTGGCAGATGGTGTCCTCTTTGAAAGTTGCCCATGTGGAAATGGGGTCCACACAAAACGGTGCAACAAATGATTTTGCCAAAGTTGCCTCTTCCACCCACATGGAAAATCCTGGCGATGCGAGCTCAGGGGGCGGATTTTGCACCAATGTGGGGCCTTTGCAACTGTGCTGGGTAAGTGGTAGGTTATCAAGACCAGTTGGTGGTCAGAGATTTCCATTCTTGTTGTTTTGGAATGGGAGATGTGGGGTTGAAATTAGCCAGTGTTAGAATAAGGTCAATGTGGGTCATAGACCTTAATTGGCCGTTGTGGATGTGGGGATGCATCATGTTTTCGAGCAGTGGGGCATGTCGCTGCAGCACATCCATTAACCCAAGGGTGGCTTTTAGAATTTATAGTTTTACATGACCCTGTGGGGCATGGGGTGAGGGCGGCCACTGGTCCGTCGGTGAGGTTAGCCAACAGTTCATGTCACCAACTAGGAAAGAATCAGGGGGTAGCGGGAGGGATTTGACTGATGAGAAAAAATCCTGACACTTGTGTGCACTGTTTGGGGTGTAGATGTTGACGATTACGTGTGCAACGTTGGCCCATGAGAAGGTGACGACAAGCACTTGGCCATTTAGGAATGTTTCTGAGGATGTGAATTTGAAAAAATTATTTTTCTGAATTAGCACCCCACGTGCTTCTACCAAAAGGATAGGGATGGGAGGAGCATTGTTTTCCAAGCTTCCTCAGAACCTTGTGGACAGTGGGACTCCTGGATGGCCAGGATATATACGGGTAAATTGTGTTGTAAAAAACTCAGTTTCCTAGCCCGGGATGGGGAGGCCTTGAGTCTGGCGATATTCAGCATCCATAGAGTGAAGGTTTCCCCCATTGCACCTAAGGTGTGAGGGGTGGGCCCCCGGGCCCACCAGCCTCTTCAAGGTCCCCACAGGCTTTCACAGCAGCACAGGTGTTAGCAGCAACGCTATCAGGGTTTTTGTTAATTTTTGTGGAAAGAGTCACGTTGGCTTTGGCCTTTGCTTTTTGTATTCTGACGTCAGATGAATTTTTTGCGGTGCAGATAAGTTCAGTGCACCGTCGAGTGGGTCAAAATTTTTTTTAGTTGGGATAGGTCCCAAGTCAGTTTTGACTGGAGCTTGGGTACAGCGATTGGGTGAGATCGATTCTCCCATTGGATCCTCAGATTGAGTAGCCCACTCAGCATGGGCCTCCCAATCTGATTGGGTGATGGATTCCCAAGTCACTTCCACCGCGAAGGTCTCCATGTCCTCCTGGCGTTGTGAGTGTGGGATGGTGGTGGTGGCCTTGGCCGCTTCCTTGGCCATGGCCCTATGGGCCTGCTTGGCCTTCTTCCACTCCTGTGGGGAGATGGGCTTTACCAATAGGTAGCAGCCTTGTGCTCCCCATGGGAAAGCCTCCTTGGTGCTTGCGTTTGTTCATAGTGTGCCTCTCCGCTGGCTATGGCCACCGAGGGGTGCTCTTGGAATGTGATGCCCTCCTTGATGGGGCATGCATGCGCCTTATGGCCAAACGCATCACAGTGGGTGCAAATGGGGGGCGCGCTGTCCACGATTACCCGGAATGGGTGGGAGGTATGCCCTGCGATGTCAATAAAGGTGGAGTGCAGGATCTGGGTTAGGTCCTTCATGATCTCCTCAGTTGGGGTCAGAACTGCGATGGCTTTGCCGGTGCACAGGTGTGGCATCAGCATGAAATGTTGCATTTCAAAAGATTGTATTTCGCCATATATGGCGAGACCAGTTATTCAGGTGTTGTTCCAAAATGTCACGTTTTACCGTAGTAGGCAAAAAGTCAAACGTGAGTAAAACTTGGTTTGATTTTGTCCATCTGGTGCGTTTGGTTTTGACAACCCGTTGCCCTTCAGGGAGGTCAATCACTACGTGCACCACTGCAGCCTCGTCTGCTGATTTTTTGCTCTCAAAACCTAGGTCCAGCCAACTGCGTGACATGAAGTGAGGTGCAATGTACACCGCGGTCAGGAAAATTTTGTTTACATCTTCACAAAATTTTTCCCATAAGGCCGTTTTTTGGATGTCCAGATACACACGGACTCCAAATTCCACCAACGAAAGTGGCTGGGAGTGTGGCGTGTTGATGTACTGGTTGCATCGTGCTTGCCACGCAAGTATCTCCGGGGAAATTGTGACCACCAGTTTTTTGAGATTTTTGTCTATTCCTCCGGATTCTCTGGGGCGTTTTCAAATGTTGGAGGCCGCGAGCCTTCAGCCTGCTCCTCTTGTCTTGCTTGCCCAACTGCTCCCAGAAATGGGCGCAGACTAATCTCCTCTGTGAGATTATCAAACTAGATTTAGTCTTGAATTGAATAGGTTGCAAAAGTGTTTGCAACAAGAAAGAAAAGTTTTACTTTTGCTCTTGTATTAGTTTTTATACTTAAGCTACTTATTTACTGTAGATATAAATTATCTCCTAACAGTGTCTCCTTCATGCTTATAGGCAACATGCTTAATCTCTGTAGCATTAAATGTTGCTCATCAAATAAAATCTACACTATTAACTTACCTAAATCTTCTTGACTAGAATAACAATAAAAAGGTTAAATACCTCACCACACTTGATATTTACAAATAAATGGCCAAACCTTGGCCATATTAACCTACTACTACCAGCTCTTTTATGTTACCGCTTGGCAAAAGTATCATATTAATTGATGGTTTTTGAAGCATATGAGTTTTTCCTACATGAGTATAAGAATGTTTAATTTGCTAAGTATCATAAAATCTATTAAACTTAAGTAAAACTCTAGAGAAAGAAACAATAGATTCTATTAAAAATGGGTTACAATTTCTAAAAGTATTAAAACTAAAAAATTAAAGCTCATACTATTGCTCTTTCTTTCCATTTAAAATCACTTTTAGTAATCAATTTGATTCAAACAGCATAATTTGATAATCAACACCAGGCAAAATAAGTATGAACTATAAGGTAAAGAGCTGGGTGAACGCAGTAAAGGGAAGCGGACCTGGACCTGCACTGCCCAAAGGTACCAAGCGAACAGGTACAAACAAAAACCTAAGCAAAAATAAAAAAACCAGAGGTTGCACCTCCCGTGGGTTTTGTCAATTTTCTAGTAAAATATTGCAGCTATATGGAGGCACCCCAATCGCTACCACTGTCATCAGTAGAACATGGGATGTGAGTTTTCCTGGTTGTAGAAACACTGACAATGTAGAAAAAAGTTTGGTGAAGCCCAACAAAATTTTTTTCTGCACGTGGTGTACCTAACAACCCATACTATCTGCAGAGGTTGGGTAGATCTTGGTTTCAAAACCGCGGAAAAAGCAAGCAAAGCAGCTAAGGTCAGAGTGGTACTTGACCTTCCCAATGAGCAGCAATTGGTCCTGACTAAATGCACCAGTTGGACAAAATCCAAAGACATTTTCATCATTTTTGACTATCTTCTGACTACACTGGCGCGCACAGTAGTCAAAAGACATCTCCAAGAAGGCTTGGAATCCTACGAAGAAATTAACCAATTTGGAAATGCAACGATTCCAGCTGATGCTGACCCTTAGCTTGGGGAAGGCAATTGCAATACTTTCACCAAACCAGGATGTTGTAGAGGATATTACAAAAATCTCCCACATTGCATCCTTCACTATTGATGGGAAAAAATCCCAGCTGTTCTGTGCAACAGTGGAAAGCGCACCCCCCATTTGCAATCACTGCCAGGCCTTTGGGCACAAGATTCATGCTTGCCCATCAAAGAAGGCCTGAGAGAAATGAATTCTGTGAGGAGGAATTGGGCGAAGGTGACTCAGAGATCACCAAAATCATGGATACTACAAAAGCCTTCAACTAGGATGAACACGGGCTATTAAAATAATTGACCCTATTTCCCTATAATAATGAAAAATGGCTAAACAAGCTCGCAAGCTGGCCGCAGCCAAGGCAAAGGCCTCAGTGGAATCAACCATATCACCGGAGCAGATCCAGAAAAACATGGAGGAATTTGAGTCCATGAACCAATCAGATCCCGCAGAAAACCATATACCTAATCTGACCAGTTTGAATTTGGTGGAACCCATTTTGGAAATAAATGCAGCAAATTTAGGGTTCAGTGCACCCCCAGAAAATGTGGAATTTAACCCAATTGGGAAGGAAAATTAACAATGAAATGCGCAAGAAAACAATGTGGCCAATAAAATTACACAATTGCACCGCAATAACATTTTGAAATCAAGCAAAGCCAAGAGAGGAGAAAAGACTGCGGTGATGAAAGGGACAAAATACACCCCAACTCCTACTCATGGTTATGCTCTCTGCAGCAGAGGTGTAGTGGAGAGCAGTGTGAGCGAGGGAGTAGGGCTGAGAGGCCCTGATGACCGCTCCTGAGGCTCATCTGGCGTCTTAGTAGAGATAGGGATGCTGAACATAGTGGGACTAAAGGCCTTAATGTCCTGGGCCAAGAAGTTGAGTCTCCTATGAAATCCACCTGTGGATATCCTGGCGGTGCAGGAAACCCACTGTCCACAGGGAGAGGAGGAGGCATGGGGAAAAATGCTTCTTCCAACAATATTGTTTTGGTCACTCCACTGTGGGGTTATAGTACACGCGAACCAAAACTTTAACTTTATTAATAAAAATTTATTCCTGGATGGCCACATAATTGCTGTAACATTCTCATGGCACACCAAAGTGCACACAATAGCCAGTGTGTACGCCCTGAATGGTGCACATGACTGGAGAGAATTTCTCACAGACCTAACACAACTAAATCTACCAGAAAATACTTTCAAAATGTGAGACATGAACTGCTGGATTAACCCAGAGATGGACCGATGGCCATACACAATGGACATACCATAAGGGCAAGTGGAACTCCGAGTACTAAAGGCCACCCTGGGACTATATGATCCACTGCCAAAAAGGCAATACCTGCTACAAAACATGACACACCCACATGTACACAATGGTTCACTTGTCTCCATGTTGAGGATAGACCTAATACTCGCACCAATAATTTTCCATCACCAAATTCAAAAATTTAAAACTGCAAAAATCAAATTCTATGACATTGGCTTGTCTTAGTATCCTACAAACCGGTGTAACCAAGTACCCAAGCACCCAAATGGTGCGGAATATGCCAGAAAGTTTAGCTGACTCATAATTTCAATCCTGGATGCAGGAAATATCCTCAACCTTGATTTTCAAACACCCTTTCGCTTGGACTAACTAACCACCTGGGAAAACTTCAAAAAAGTAACAACCCAACAAATTAAACATACATTGTCTAGAAGACACAGGGAAGTTTCAGCCATTATCAAACACACTTTGGCTGAAATTGACTATCTAGAAAACAGCGTACCAAGAATGGGATACAGCCATGGATGGGGTCGCAAATGGGTAGAGGTTTCTGCTCGGCTAAACACCCTGATCTGCGAACAACAACACTAAGTTGGAGTCCAATATAAATGCAAAAACATAAGAGATGGAGAAACTTGCTCAAGCTACTTTTTCCAACGATTACACACCAGGAAAAATAAGAAAACTTGTACACAGGTCCATCAACTGGATAAATCCATAGCAGAAACACCCAAAGAAGTTGCGACCAAAGTGCACAGGTTTTATATAAAATTATATTAATCTGAGCCGGTCAAACCAGAAAAATTCTAAAAATTCCTTAGAATTGCACATATCATTACCGCGGTTTGAAATAACAATTTAATTAACCTAATATCACATGAAGAATTATTGAAAGTAGTACGCGGTGCACCAGGAGGGAAATGCCCTTAACTGATGGGATTCCCTATTAATTTTATATAAAATAATTTACTAACATCTCTAACATTCTACTAGATTCAATGAACAAGTGTATTATGGAAACATGACTCCAACCTGGAGGCAAAGAAGCCTAAGCGGCCACTTTATTCAAAAAAGGAGACAGATTAAACCTCTTAACTGGCGCCCAATTTCCCTAACCAACACAGATACAAAAATTTTTACAAAAATTATGGCCAAACAACTAGGAGAAATTGCAACTGACGCTATATCCCCATCACAATATGGATTTGTCCCAAGAAGATCTATATGGGATAACATCCACACAGTTGCAAATGTCTGCCAGTCCAAAACCTCTGGAGCACTTAACTTTTTAGACCAAAAGAAGGCATACGACAAGGTGAACTGGACCTATCTTAGGGCCTGCCTCTAAAAATTCAAGCTTCCAAATAGAGTTATAAACTGGGTAATGCTGTTTACAGAGTATTCAACCATGGCTGTGTGGGGAGCAGGCTTTTTAACCAACTCAGTTATCCCACAGAGAGGACTAAAACAAGGAGACCCCTTAAGCCCTCTACTCTACAACTTTAGCCTAGACCCCCTAATCCGAAATACAAACACACTGCTCAAAGAAATCAACGTCAAGGGCGAACCACCAGTCAAAATGATGGCCTTCGCTGATGATTGTGTGGTAGGCATATCCAACAATCAAGACGCTTGCAGAATTGAGAAGATAATACAAGACTATTAAGCCATAAGTAACGCATCACTTAACACTGAGAAAACGGAAATTATACTCCTGAGGAAATATCAGACCCAGTGGATGCCATCTACACAGGGCCAACAAGCTAGTACAACATCAAGACTCCCGACCAGACATAGGAGGCGAAAATTAGCAACGACCTCACTGAAACTTCCATTCATCACCAAGCCAACAGCTGGCCCTGTCCATCATTTGGGAGTATGGTTGGAAGCAGGAGGCTACGCTAACTCCATGATGGAAAGTCAATTATTAGACAAAATAACAAAACGCATTGCCTCCTTACATGGACATCAAACAGGTCTAACAGGAAGGGTCATGGTAGCCAACTCTATGATTATATCAGTCATATGGTTCACGGACCATGCAATCACTTTCTCACCATCTTTCTTTAACACAGTCCACGCCCTATTACAAGGATGGCTATGGTCCAACCATAACCACCCTGTACGCCTTGAAACCCTATTTGACTCTAGAAGGAATGTAGGTATGGGGATTACTAATTACGTAGAGCAAGCAACCCATATACTGGGATCCTGGATAGCTTAGGTGACTAGTCCAGATCTTCCAGATACACACTGGGCCAGAACAGCAAGATATAACTTCACACGTTCACTACAATTAAGAAACCCAGAACACCTGAACACATTTATCAAATATCTGGCATCCCATCCCACAGCTGCAGGCCCACATGGCACTCATGCACACTTCAAAACAATACTCCTAGCCATGAGATGAGAAACATGGCGGATTCACATCAATGATCAAACCAGTCACCAAGGATGCCCAAGGCTAACTCACAGACAGGAGATCAATGATCAAATAGTCACAGACAATATAATAAGCAAAAGCCCAAACCTATAGCCAGGATAGATTACCTGGACCATATGGACATACCCTACAACCTGGAGACCCAAAGAAGAGTATGGAGATACACACATCACCCGCTACTCCAACCCAGGATAAGAGCACATGTATGGAGGTGCATGAGGAGAGTATACCAAACAGCTGAATGGTCAAATGCCAATTATACCTCATGTGCATTATGTGGTCAGTATGGAAGCCTAGCCCACCGTTTAGAACAATGCCCAACATCAGTGGCTGTATGGAAAGAGGCCACGCGCCTTTTCCGCCAAGAAAACGGACATCCATTCAGCCTAGCAAGGAACATGTTCGCTATAAACATAGACTCTCCTATCCACCCATCTCTCAGGGCGTTAAAAGTAGCAATAGAACTATGGACGATACATACAATGGTACTGTAATCGTTCACAGGAGCAGCGCCAACAATCCATGAAGCCATTCATCGCTTCCACAGCCATATACTGGAACATTTCAAAGTATGGCTGTTTGGACATGTTACCCCATAACAGAAGGACAATCAACACATGGTTCCCCATATGGTTCCTAAAAGTTGATCCTTTCCTTCACACATGATGCATCCAAGAATAAGCCAGCATAAACCCCCTTCCCTACCGTCCTAAACTTGGTGATCCTGGTTACAACAAGAGGGGCCTTATCCTTTTAGCTGTCTATAATTGTCAGATTTTATTAGTTTTCTCACTATATCAGAAGTGCTTGTCCCCTGGTTGACCTTCCCCAAATAAATACTTAATTAAAGCTCATAAAAATTTTAGATATGAACTAGAGACTCACTTGCAATTATTAATGCATTCAGGAGACTTATCTAAACAATCTTTAAAAGAGACTATTAAATCTAAACTAAATGAAGCATTATAGAATCTGCGTATTAAGTAAATAGATTTTCAATTTCTGGATAAAAATTATATGACTTATGATTTATGCATATATAACATATGTAGTCTCACATCTAAGTCATTCCTCAAAGTCTTCAGGCCACTGTTATATAATAGATGAGGAAAATTCAGCGCATGTGTATCAGTTTATGTGTGGCACCTAGTTTAGAGAAGTAACATTTAGGTCAATTAGACTAATGAACAGAATTCTTTAAATAAATTACAGCCATGTAACAATTTGAAGATAAAATCAACAATGAGCTTGTGCAGCACAAGTCAGTATTCTAAGGGATTAAATATCTATTCTTATTAAGGCAAGTTTTCTAAATTGATTATATACCAACTTATTAGTAGTCATATCAACTATTTTACAAACTCTTTATAACAAATTGGCAATTTGTACATAAATTCCCTAATGTCAGTGTTGAAAAATTGATATGACTGTATGATTATTTTTACATACTAACAGATCATAAATGAAAGTCAAGGCGAGCCTAAAGAATGAGTGGAAATTATATTGATATGAAACAAATGATTTGAAGTATTGATAGTTTGGCAAATCGAGGGATTCCTCTGAAACTTTGAGATAGATGGAAAGTCCTAAAAGGGAACAATTAGGAGATTATTAAGCAGAAGGTTGAATTGTACTAGAATACCAAGATAAGAGTTGAGCGGAAGAATGAGTGGAGGAGGTTTTTTAGTAATCCTCAGATAAGTTTTGTAATTTTATATCACAATAAAAAGTGTTGATCAGAGAGATTGCTCCATATCCTATATATTGGTTTTTATTATTGAGCCAGCGATCTGCATATTGTCTGAATTTGTTGCTCAGTGGCTAATACCCTGTGCAGATAAGCTCGGTGGATTTAACCTTTATCATGAAAAATTAACTGTGGTGCTCGCTACAGGGGCCACTGATCAACTGAATCATATTTGCACTAGGGGCATCATGGCGATCCCTCACTCTTTATATTAAAACCTGATCAAATTAATGCTCAACACGCCAGGGAAGCTAGGGAAGCATCCAACAAAGAACCAGCACTTTTCCTGGTGAAAGAGCCAGGGGATGAGAATACTATTATCAAATTGTAGTTAGGAGTTTGTCCCACATTGGCGGTGGATCGACAGGGCCAGTTTACAAATGTGACTCCTCAGCAGCTGCAGGGTATTTTAGAATGGCTTTTTTGGGGGTATCAACTTTAGGAAGATGAACCGTGGGAACATGCTCTGAGTTTATTTTATAACCAACGGGACCAAGAATCTTGTTACATGTTGTATATATACTACCTTGATGTGACCACCACGGGGCTATCTTACCAGATTAGCACCCATGGAACTAAGGAATACTTGGTTGTGTACATGCAGCCTTCAATCTACCAACTACTTCATGTTCTGGCTTACCATAACATTAAGATTGAGGACATCATGCGGGTTGTTCAAGCGCAGCAGAATGATGCTCACCTTTTACTTGACCGCCTTGATTACTCTTTCTTGGAGGTTCAAGGGGCGCTTGTGCATGTGGACAACCATGCTCTGGACGTCTGACATCAATTGGACGAATTGGTTCCACAGTTAAATCAGGGGTTACCCCTAGTGATAGGGGAACTGTTAGACCAGAGGGTCTATCAGCGGAATGGATTTGGGATGTCACAACGTTGGGTAGCAACACTGAGCGGTTTATGTTGGACCTTACGGAATGGGATGAAGCGATTGAAGCAGCGGTGGCTTAGATTAGAGTTTGATTACCCTGATAGAGTGGCGGATGATGGATCACGTTGACTCTATGTCATTCAAATTTAGTCAACTTTGCATTGAGCGGAGCAACCAGCGGATGGCTGACCATATGACCAGCTCTTTTTTGAATCCTCAGAATATTGCCAGTTGCTGGCTAGATTACTAAGTTGAAAAGTGCTAGTCAGGCGGCTCGTAGCCAAGTCATTACCCTTACAGCTATTGAGATGGTGTAGTAGCTGATATGCAAGTGCTTTTAGATACCACATGTTGGGCTAACAAGGACCTGGTTCGAGAACAAGCCACTCTTGTTAATCAAGTAGACAAAGCAAACTGATAAGCGCGTTACACTGGATGGTAGAACTCGAGAATTCAGGGCAATAAAGAGGACGTTTCCTCATGGCTTCAGGTAATGGAGAGTAAACTGGACTCTGAGCGGGAATTCCACCACAAATTGCAAAGTGAGTTTGAAGCAACTAAACAGGGGTGCAAGATGGTCAGTGTCAATGCTATTTGGTCAAAGATGAGCAAATAATTGATGAACATTTTGCTGAACAACCTGGTATGAGGGAAAAGGGTGCTATCATTGGTGAGTCAGGGAAGAATGCTACAGATTGGCCGTTGAGAATCCCTTGGGGTTCGCAGCAGTCCCTCCTCACAATCCAACTTCTTCCTGGTCCACTTTAGCGGATTTGCATCCATCCACGTGACCCTATTCTAGTCCACAAGGAGATGTTTCCCTTAATTGTACAGAATCTATTTTTGCTTTTCCTCGTTCCTGAAGCCCATAGTGAGGCTAGTTTTTTCAAGAAGTTACCGCCCTTCATTGTTATAAAATGCATGGATATTTTAAGTGTTTTGTATTCGCTGAGAAAGGGGCATCAAATTGGCAGAAAGCAAAACTGTTGCCTACCACTCTGGATGTTGAGAGTGCCAACCAAGTCACCTGTTACCTCCAAAATAGTTTCATATCTTATCAAGTGGTAAGGAAACTGTGCTCTGTCTGTTTGGAGGCGCGGCTAAGATGGCGCAGTGCAAGTCTGGCTTTCTGACCATACAGTTTAAAAAGAATGAGTCCCTGGTGGGGTTTGCAGAGCGATTCATGACTGAGGCTCATATGTTAGTGGGAGCCAATATTTTAACCACAGAGATGTAGGCATAGCTATATTAGCGGTAGTCAACCATATCATGAACTGCATAATGATATAACTCATGTACTGAATGAGGATTCGGGGCTTCTCAAAGTGTTAACACTTTGCACTGCCTTTCCATGACATTCAGTGCTCCCAATGTGGTGAGGAAGGCTCCTTTCGCCACCGCTGCATACTCAGAAAGAAATGGAAAGCAACGGCCCAGTTATACTCTGTTGAGGAATATTCGTCCACCCTATATATTAGTGGATCCTTTCCGCCCTTCTTACACTCAGCCGCCTTGCCCCAGCCTAACTTCAATACTTTGAGTTAACTTTCAACCTGGCCTTTCAGGAGCAAACTATAGATGAGAGCCATTTATGAATGCTTGTTTATCGTGTGGACAAAAAGGGCACTATGTGGCTAACTGCCCAGGCAATTGTGCACGTGCATTCAGTGTCATCTGTTTTGAACGAGCAGGTAAAAGCTCAAGCAGAATAGAGATGGGATGCTCTACCTACGCTAATTTGAAATTAATTGTCTCTAATAATCCCCAAGAGTCTCTTTGCGTTGGACCAGGACACAGACCAATGAATTTTTATACTTACAACTTCCAGCGGATACCTCAGCCTTCATTCAAGAGAGCGATTATCCCCTTTCAGGCTCTGAGTCCCGCTGAGATGTGCAAAAGCTGTATGTGTGGAAAATCCTTGAACAAAATGACACGAGTGATGATGAACCCTCAATGGACGTCGCCTCCCTAGTGAAGGTTAACATAGCCATCCCAATAGAAAAGGTCGCTCAAGAAAATCCTCATGTTGGTATGAGGATATCCTCTTTCCTTGGTAACAAAAAGCCCTTGTACATTCACGTGATAAACACCAATGGTTCTTTTTATTCATAGTGTACCTACAGTAATATTTTTGTTCAGAACACAAAAATCTGAGCTATTATAGATACTGGTGCCCCAGTCAATATAATCTCCACCAAGCTCGTGGCTAAGCTTCCACTTAATCATGATGTGGATCACAGAGTAGTGAACGGTACCACATGGGAACAGAGCACTGTGTCCAAAGGAGCTTACAGCTCATTACTGCTGAGATTTGGTTCAGTTAGGGTTTTCGCTCCAGTAGTGGTTCTGCCAAAGTAATAACCATAACATGCTGATTGGTGCTGTTTTCATAAGGCGATTTAAAGCTGTGGTCAATATGGCGGAAGAAACCATCAGTATCTTGGGACAACAGATCCCCATTTACTTTACCTCTAGCAGAATACCAAATGACCTGTTCCACTCCGGCCAGATCAATTTGGCATATAGTGATGAGGTGATTCCTATATGATACCAGCAAATGAAGTGGAATTCCAGAGCCCTCCCCAGCCAGATCTATTAATAAGGAGGTATTCCGCTATGAGCTGCAATCACTTTGAGCATATCTTCTGGGAATCAGGTCATAATAGGGATTGAGCTCAAAATAGATGTCCCTGAAGGGCCATATGGGAAATTGTGGGGCCTACCAGTAATCGCGGTTTGAACCCCATGTGGCTCCAGGACTACTGTTACCAGGAAATGGGGAAGTGAAGCTACTGCTAGCAAACCTACAAAAGGAGAAGATGATCCAAAAGCACCAAGTAATGGCTTAATTACATTTGGCTCCTATTGATGAGGTTCACCATATGCATTATTTCAGAGCATGGGAGGACCTCAAAAAATAGTAAATTCCCCATTCAACGTTATGGCAGTGGTTACATGGGAAGCTATAGCTGGATTGTTGGAGAACAGAAAGTTAGGGCGATGGCTTTATTTGAAAGAAATAGAAATATCTTTGCCTCTGATGGCCACGATTTGGGTTTCTCTAAGGGGTGGTACATTGAGTAGACACAAGAAATCACCTCCCATTTGAACATGCCTATTCGGTGCTTAAAAGCAGCGGAAGAGGGTGTCTCATATGTGGTTGACAAATTGATCAAACAAGGGATGTTAGTGCCTTCAAAGAATCTGCAGACATTGCCTAAGCTCGTTGTAAAGAAAGATGGCACAAACCAGGTGGTCATTAACTATTGAAAGCTCAATAGCATTACAAAGAAAGATTACTACCCACTTCTGAAGATTGATGGCATGTTAGATCAACTTTGAGGGACTAATTATTTTTCTGCGATGGATTCAATATTGGGGTACTTGCGATCAAATTCCCAGTGGCAGAACACGAGAAATGCGATATAATCACTTTGAAGGGGTTATTCCAGCCTACACATTTGTCACAGGGTTTATGCAACTCCCCGGCTACACTAAAGCATGCTATGGATAGTATCTTTTATTAAATGAAGCTAATCTGCATTATATTTCACCTCGATGGTTTTTACATATTCTCACAAATGTTCACAGAGCATCTTGATCACTTGGAACATGTGTTAAACCGACTCACCAATGCTATTATTAAGATCAAGCCTTGGAAATGCTTTTTTTAAAGAGCAATTGAAATACCTTGGGTTTGTGGTGGACTCAAAAGGGCTTAAGCTGTAGCTAATGAAGGTGGAAGCTATAAGCAAATTATCCTGGCCAGTAGATAAGCGAGATTTTCAAGTGCTTTTGGGGATTTTCAAACAATAACAGCGGTTCTTTCCTAACTTCGATTGTATTGGGGCACCCCTCCTTGAGTTGTTGAAGAAAAATGCCACTTTTTAATGGATGGAACATGCCAAAACGCTTTTGATGTCTTAAAAACTGCATTGGTGAGCGCACCCATTTTGCAATACCCCAACTTCAAAAAATCACAATAAAAATGGATGCATTGCTTTCCACCGTAGGGGCAGTCTTATCTTGGAAGGATGATGATGGCATAGAGCATCCTGTCATTTTCTGTAGCCAAAGCTTAATTTTCATGAACGAAATTACAATGTGACTGAGCGGGAGCGATTAGCAGTCATTTATGCATATAAACAGTTTTTCATATAACTCCGTGGGGTAAAACTCCACTGTGGTGACTGATAATGCATCTTTGCATAAGCTGAAAAATCTCCGTGAACTGGAAGGATGGCTCATGCGTTAGCATTGAAGCTCCAGGCATATGATTTTGAGATTGTATACCGGCTGGGAGCAAAACATCGAAATGCAGCCTGTTTTTCATGGATCTCAACGACCGTCATTATGGTGGATTTGGCTGACATTATGTATGAGAAGATGGTGGTGGACAGATACCACAATGAGGCACTTCAAGTGATCAAAGTGCTAGATGGGCTTGGACAGGATCTCTTCTTACGCAATGAGGAACTATATATGTGGATCTGGTAATTAATGCTGAGTTTCCCTTAACCCTCTTCTAGACCAGAAATTATTATGGATGCACATCAAGTGGTAGGGCTGGTGGGTTGTGGAAAAGTTAGAGTTTTTATGACTCTACTACTATTGGGAGAGCATGCATTATGATGTGCTGCAGATGGTTAGCTGTTTCCATCAATGCCACATAGAGAAATCTTTTCACAATACAATCAAACACCAGCTAGTTAAGCCCCAGTTCACATAACATACTGTTTCACTTGATGTGGTGGGGCCTTTGCCAGCTGGCATGAACTGATCTAAGTAAATAAATGTAAAAATTGACCATTTGATGAGAAAGGTAAAAGTCAGGGCGATTAATGATCTGGGGGCGATCACCACCACCAAGTTTGTTATTGAGTGTGTCATACAGCAACATGGCTGTCCGCAGTTCATCCTAATGGACAGTTAAACCAATTTCACTTTGCATATTCTGTTAAAGTTAAATGAATTGATGGCAATCCACAGGGTCTTGACTACACCCTACTATCTGGAATCCAATCAAATGGTGGAACAGGTCAGAAAAACATTATTAAAGATACTCTGTAATCTTGTGAAATATCGACCCTCAGAATGGAGTACCCCCCATACCCACAGCTGCCTTTGTGTATAAAATCAGCTACCACTCATCCACCAGCAAGAGAACTTTCCAACTGCTCTATGATAGTCATCTGGATTTACCTGCCCTGCTTTCTCATGTGTGGAGGATACCGGTGGCATAGAACCTCATCATTATTTGACCAAAATAATAGAGATGCTTATCAAACTACAAATGGAAGCGTATTCTACCAGCTTGGACAAGAAGATTAACGATCAGGCATCTGACCAGAGTAGTCATAGTTGACTCCCACAGTTTGCTGTAGGAGATCATGTCTTGTTCCACGACCAACATGAATTTGGATGGAAGAACAAGCTCGCTAATATTTACACTGGGCTATTTGAAATAATCAAGAAGACAGGCCTTTGATGCCTACACCACTATGGAACCTGAAGGTGGTCAGAATATCACTTGAAACATGTGAAGTTCCTTTGATCATACAAGCATTATGAGAGTATCATCCAGTCAAAGGGGGTAATGTTAAATGATATGACTGGATAAGTTACACATTCCAGTGGATCAGAAATAAAAGTCAAGGCAAGCCTCAAGATTGATAGGAAAGTTATATTAATATGAAGTAACTTGCACAAAGTATCAATAGTTCTGCTAAATCAAGGGAATTCCACCAAAACCTTAATATAGATGAAAACTCTAAAAGGGAACAAATTAGAGATTACTAAGAAAAAAGTTGGATTTGATCTAGAATACTGAGATAAGAGTTGAGTGGAAGAATGAGAGGAGGAGGTTTTAGTGGTCCACAGATAAGTTTTGTATCTTTATATTACAATAAAAAATGTTGATCAGGGTGATTACTTCATATCCTATATATCAGTTTTTATTAGAGAGTCAGTGATCTGCAAATCATCTAATTCCGCTGCTCAGTGGCTAATATATTGTGCAAATAAGCTTGGCAGATTTAACCCATATCACAAAAAAATTAATAGTCAGGATTAGAAAAACTTCTTATACCAGTAGTAACAGACCAATGTTGGCCAAATTAAATCTTTTAAAATAAATGAAAAACACTGAATAAAATTTTGGCTTTTAGTGCTTCTGATCAAACATCAAAGATATCATTATCAGAACTAATAAGCTTTCAAGCCCAAAATTCTAATAACTTTAATTCTCTGATGTGATTATAAAATGGGTCAGCAATTAAACCAAAGCTAATGCAAATTTTCTTATGCTTCATTTCTTTGATATGTCTTTATTTAGTATTCTATAAATATTTTTAAATATTGTAATATTATTTTGTTGCAATGGATAACGCTGACTTAGGAGCCCCTAACAAATACTTATATGTTATCAATGAAATACAAAAGATCACTGTACTCTACAGGAACTCACAGGTTATGTAGTCTGGGTAAGCTATTGCCACACACTGCTTCTCAAACTTATCTTGGGTTTTGACTGAGACGCCACTAAGCAAGCTCTTCATGTTTCCCCATCCGGCGGTTAGAGACCAGGATGAGCGAAGGTGGCTACCACCACACCAATCATGTGGGCTGCAACTTTCTATCACCCAAGTAAGGATCCTGGTTACTATACTTACCTGTTTCACAAATGTTTAAAATCTAATCTTTATCAGCTGGATATGCATGAAATCATTATTTGGGTTCTTTAGAGACCCATTTGTCACATTCTTGTAATGAGTTATGAAAAAATAGCTTGCATATTTTAACAGTGAACTAAGATGATGTAATAGACAATAAGCAGAAGCTTTCACTTTAATTGTTTACAGTTAAAAACCTGCGCTATTTAAATTCATAACTAATCTTTCTATTAGATTTAATTCTTACAATTATGTGATATTATGATATAAAAGAATATTTAGAGCTGTATTTGACTCATATAACTACACTTTAAAGTGTGTGAAACTTTGGATCTGTGAACAATAAGCGCAATGCACAGCATTATAATCAAACAACATGAATAAATTATTGATTATGAAGTCTTAGTGCTACACTAATTAGAAGGTATAAGATTACAAGAAGACTTAGGTATGAATAATATCAAAATCTTTTGTGAGTAATCATAGTTCGTCATTTAGGGACTTATATACATTAATTTCACAAAATTTATCACTTAAAAAAATTAATGCCTCTGATCTCCAGTTACAATGTAAGTAAAATATAATAGTTGAATTCCTACAAATTGAATAATGAAAGAAAATAAATGTTAAATAATGAAACTTATGGAATTTTTTTTAATTCTTTTAACAGTTTAGCTGCATAAAGTTGTAAACTTCTATCTACCTCTGTGTTTTGAAGAGCTATAGCATCTATATAGAAGTGTGTTAATTTGTTAGAATCTAAATATTATATTAATAAATAAATCAAATTGTAGCCTAGCAAGAATTTCTGGTAAAAGATTAACCTAATGGTACTTTATTATATATCTTTCTATGTGGCATTAGCCATTATAAGTTTGTGATGCTTATATTGTTCTAGGATCTGAGTTACTTAAATTAAAACTCTTACGCTTAAGAAGATTGCATAACCATATTATATTCATCATACAGTCAAATTTTATAAGTAACTACTATAATTAACTAATTAATTTTTTTAGTTGTAATAGTATGATTAATTGTTACATAACAAGTAAACTTGCTAATATTTATATTTTTGTTTTTATGTTAAATAGCTTATAATTTGTAGTTGGTTTATATTTACAAGACAAAAACTTTTTTTTCCTCTTGATCTTAATTTCAAGCAAATTTTTATAATAGTTTACTTAACCACGCCATCTAGCCATGTCCATTTTCTAATTAATGACCTTGAATCTACCGCCTGCTGCTCCAGTGTGGAGCAACGGTGCTCCACCACCTAGAATTTTCCAACCTATGGGCAAACACATTTGGACAGGCTTGAATAGCCCATCAACCTCTTCTGATTTGTCCCCATCTGACTAGCACCCCACCTTGCTCACGTCCACCATTATTGCCCCCATTTTCTGACCCTTCCTTATTCCAGTATTAAAGTTTGCATCTTTGTTGACTACAGGCGGTTACTCCTGTATGTCAACAAATCAATAATCAAACTAGCCACCGCTGCCTTTGCACCAGCTGGCTTTATTAATTTCCTCCCTTTTAAGGGCTATTTTGACATAGGTTTTCAGATGGAGGAGGACGCTGCAGCAGCGGTTTTGACTCCCCTAATTTATAAAAGCACTCCAATTCCTACTACCTGTACTTTCCTCCCTTCTAAAGCCACACTGGTGGTGTCATTTGTGTCCCTCACTTCCCATCTCCAACCTCAAAGTTTGTATAAACAGTTGATGGCGGGGATTTTGGCTTATGGCACTCAACCCATCCTCATCTTCACCGTTCCCTCTAGTGCGAGCACCTTTCTACCCCTTGTGCCACTTCCACCATAATCTCACACCTTTATGCCATAGCCCAAATAATCCCACCTGCTCACATTACAGTAGCACCTGTAAGACCTGGGGACAAGCCCTTGCAACTGGATAGGGATCAGCACCCCTTCTGGACGAAAAGGGGCCCCAAGGCTCCAGTGGACCCTCTGTCACATCTGGGCGACGTAGCCCATCTTATAGATGAGCGCTGGGTGATGGCTTTCCCACCCAAAGATATCCCACTCCCACCTCATCCCCCTTCTTCTACCCTGGTAAGTTTGATAGAAGGGGTCTGCAGGGAGATTTCACACATTAGGGGACATGGAGAGGCCCCTGGGACCACCCACCCCCAGGCAAACCATATCCGAATTTTGGGAAAATGGCAATTATCAACATCAGAGCCCAGCCAGCAATTTCCAGACTGGGGGAGCTGTTCTGGACTGGCCTGCTTCGGAAATCAGATTGGAATACAGCTTGGATAATGAACTGGGCCCAAATGACTTGGATCATCTTTCTCAACGCTCCAAAATGGATCCAGGGACTTCATATTGCACGAGTAGCCCAAGTGAGGGATCAGCTCATTTCACAAATAATCTGATCCTAGGACCCCTGCCTCCCAGGATGAATCTGGCCCATCTGAGCCATGTGAACAGGCTGACTCAGGCCACCAGGACCTGGATTAGTAGTATCGACTTGGTTTGGCCCCAAGGATCTAAGAAAGTTTGCAAAAATATTTCTAGACTTTTTCCAAAATTAGGAGCAGGCTTCTACCCTTCTCCAAGCCAGACAATCAAATCCCTTCACCAACTCCCAAATAACCAATCCTAAATACCACTCCCAGGCATTCAGCCAGCTTAAAAGGCAACTGCCCCACCTGAGCGTAGTTGTCAATTCATTCTCTTTCCTTCCATTAAATAAACAAATCGAATATCCTGCCTAGTTTGCTGCGGCCTTCATCTACCTCTTTAAAAATTTCTAAAAAAATTCCGCCAATCAATCTGACAAAGAACACCGTTGCCCAAATCCTCCTTCCAATGTTCACTGACTGGATTATCTGGTCGCTCAATCCTGCCACACGGCAGCAGATTGTAAACACAATCCTCCGCCTTGCCCCCTACAACAAACTTACTGCTTCATTCATTTTTATGCATCTATTTAATGGGGACCCTTCTGTCCATTAGGTTACTGAGACTTCTAAACTGCTCCCACAGCTAGCGCAGCACCCAGGCGCCCCTGCCCCACTACTCATGGACTTGGCTTCTATAGCCGCTTCAGCCACTGCTGGCTCAGTCCACCAGTGGAACCTAGAGAGCCCCCTCCAGGGGATGCTAAGCACTAGCCCCTCACATGGGGTATGCCATACCTCTGCTCACATTTTTGATCATGTGGCGGCTTCTGTGCCATCCCTCACTGGCGCACAAGCCCCCCTATCTGAATCTGAAGGCCAGCAACCATGAACCCTGGAGGAGTTGTCATCCTCCCTGCCTCTCCCGCCCTTGGGGGTTGCCCCACAAGACTCATGGTTGCCCCCAATGCAACCATATGGTTTGACTTGGGGGCCTTCAGTATGTTACTGAACTTTCCCTTTCCTCACATCTCCCATTAAACCAACTTTAATTAGTCACTCGGACTGCTATGCCTATAGCATTCTGGGGCCTCCACTGGGTGCTTGCGCACCTAACTGGGCTCCCAGTCTAGTTCTTCTTAGCTGAATCCGTGACAGCACCAGAGCATTTTTTGGGCTCATGTTGATAATAGTTGCCAAGGTTTCCCCTCTGTTTTGGGTTTGAACATTTCTGATAAATCCTGTCACCATGCAATTTCCTCTGATGAAGCTTATAAACACTTGTCAGTGGTGTCTGAATATGGTGTTTTGTTGACCCTCCCACTCCCCAAACTAGCTAATAGAGACAGAGTGGGAAATCTGCCCCCACCAAAACCTCAAGCCACATTCACCCAAATGAATTCAACCCAGCCAATCAGAGTCATGCTTGTAGCACCATTCATACCCAAGCATCCACCCATTCACCTACTTCCACCCGCCTAAAACTCTGCCTCCCCAGTTCAGTTAAACCAAAATCCTTGGTACTCATTGGATGAGGTTGATAAATCAGGTGAAATTGTCATAATTGAGGATGATGAATCTGGTGAAAATGACCTAGATGGATATGAATGGGCCAATTTTAATTCTGATTTTGATAACCCTCCCACCCAGATGCTATGCTCCTAAAACCAATGTCATCCCCTTCCAAAGTAACCACCAGCTTGCATTAGCAGAGGTAGCCTAACCACATTGGCACCACCTCTGCAAAGCAGTGGCACAATTGGTTGATCAATTCCATGAAGGGCTGTGTACAATCAACTTCCCCCCTGATTTCCCCAAAGTAGCATGGGAGAAAACATTAAATGGACAATGGTGCCAATGATGCTGTCATGTATGTTGCAAAACTCACAGAATTCAACCCCACTTCAAAAATCACCTGGCAAGATATAGCCAGTTTGGACCAACTCCCAGATGCCTGCCTTCAAGCTGAATATCATGTAGCGGAGTTAGTTGAGGCTGTCTTCCAAGCTGATCTTGAGGTAAGCAACCGTTATATCATACTCCTCTAACCCCACCACGCTGATGCCCCAACGCCTTTGCTCTCAGCTTTTATCTGCTTTATCAACCAATGCCACCATCCATAAAAGATACACTTAAAGTTGAGCTTCCTGATCCTCCCTCACCCTCTGCCATGGTGGGTAGAGGTACTCCGCTCCCTTCCTGGTTTGAGGGCTTTGTTTTTTTTGACTTACCATCCATTTTTAGTTCTTTTGCTTGCTCTATGAGCATTGGTAATGTCCATCTCCTGGTTGGCATATCTCCAATGAAAAACTTTAAAAGTTCTAAAAATATATTTACAAGACATCTTATACAAATCATCTATTTTCATAAGACAATCTTAACAATTATCTAATGTTAAAGTTATTATGTTATAATTAAGTTATTAAACAAGAGCTATACTCTTGTAATCTCTTTCTGCTAAGCATCACTTTTCGAAAATCAATTTAGCCTGAAATTTAGCTCCACTAAAGAGATTTACGAAAACTATTAGAAAATATGGCGGGAAACCCCGCAAAAGAACCCGCAGGCTATGCCAAATGAGCCAGCACCACCCCAAACGAAGCAACCCTCGGTTACCCACCTCAGGGTCAACCAGAATCACCCGCTCTCAAGCAGCAGCCATGAAAGCAGGCACCACCCTCCAACCTGGAGCTACTCCAACTAGCGCCAGTTCACCTGATCGCGCTTCTGCAACCTGCACGCCTAACAGCTCTTTGTGCGCTGCCTCCCACCAACCCGCTGGGCCCCCTCCAACCAAGGAGGCCATCACTCACGCTGTTTTAATGGCGTCTGCTCAGTTGAATGCAACTCATCCCATTCAGGCATTCACCTCCCCCATTGTGTCAGCTAATTCAGCCCCATCTATTATTGCTGACGCCGTGTTTCTGGCTCCTTCCATGAGGGGCGATACCCAGCTACCTGGCCCCCAAATCCTCAGATGTAAGGTTGGATTAGCCACACATTCTGGTTCACTAAGCACCAAATTGGGACAATCTACTCTTCCCAATGAGGATTCAAATGGTTCGGATTTTTGAACTTCACACCAGTTCCAATCTCACCCGTCCCATTTAAACCCCATAATTGGCACTTCTCAAGTCGGCACTTTATCTCAATATGCTGAAAACGACCAATTCACCAATCAGCCAATGAGTTTTGCCCACGAAATTACAGCAAATACTCGGGCTGAATTTACTCAAATAGAATGGGATGGTGATGAAACATCTCCCTCCTCCCAACTGGCTGGAGTTAATTCCAATCTGGATGGGCCTCCCCAATTTAGCGAGGCCCAACAAACCGCCCCTCAATTTAATATGACGCCAGCAACTGCTGTAACATTCCAGCAACAAGGGAACTCCGCAAACTTGTCCAAACCACCAGCTCACACTCAACCAGCAATTGCAGCTCAAAGCAAACACAAACGTACCAAAGGAGCCACTGGGGCGTGGCAAAAACCTCTGGCACCAACGCTACCCAAAGCTGATCCCCGTGAAGTGGCGTTTATTGCTGATGTTAAGAAGAAATGGGCCGAAACTAGAGCGCAAAAAGCTCTACCTCGCTCAACCCTCTCCCTCGCAATTCGCCTTTATTATGGGCATAACCCTGTTGAATTCTATACAGAGGATTACTTCTCATACTTTGCAGCGATTGCGGAGACATTCCCAATTAACACCACCATCCATGAATCAGTGGAGGGCCACTACATCGATGTGGGCTTCACTGAAGCTGCCCTTGCTTACCATGCTGCCACCCTCCAGGTCATTATTCCACGCGGATCTCTTCGCATCTCCCGCACACGCTCTCACCTGGAGAAAATTTCATGGGTTACTTTTTCCAACCTACCAACGACTGTTGATCCTGAGTCTCTTAAACTGGCACTCCATCGTGGTTTAATGGAGTTTGGGTCTGTTCTTTCAGTGGACTTTAGCGTTCCCTCTTACTATGCTCCCACTCAAAGAGCTCGCACTGCTAGGGCGTCGTTCATCCCCTCCCCCACTGTATCCCGCAACATTGAGGTTATTCCTCGTGTGGCGGTAGTTGGGGCATGCCCTGAGATCTTTTTTGTCGACCCTGATCAGGCGCGCCCCCGGTGTTCATGGTGTAACGCCCTTAGACACTTGTTTAGTGGCTGCACAGCTCGAAAACAAGCCCTCTTAGCCACCACCCAGGGGCCTAAACCAGGCCAAAAACGATCCCACGTGGCTGCAGCAGCAATTCCACAACCCACACAATGGGTTCCCGTTCAAGACCTGTCCCCTGAGGCCTTACGCCTAGCAGTTGAAACAGCTAACCCCACTATTGGTATGGGATACCTTCGCGCTCATGCCCCCCTTCCACTGGGCACCCCCTCCAATCTCCCAGAGTCAACTCCCTCTCTCACCAAGCGCAAGGCATCTCCCACAGGGTGCCCCTCGTCAGCAACCCCCACTCAGGGCTCCGCGGCACCCCCACCAACCTCCACCAGCGATTTATCGCATCAACCTCAGCTCCCAATGGAGCTATGCCCACCAGCATGGACTGAGAACCCGCGGCCTGCGGTAGAAGTGCCACCTCAAAGAGTCCTACCCCAACCCCACAGTCCATTTCTCGCGGATCCTTTGCAGTGTTGGAGGAAGTGAATATGGACTCAGACTCATCAAATGGGGACACCGCGGAGGTCACCATTGAGCACCCTCAGGTCCTTCCCCTGCAACGGAGCGGGGGGCAGCATCCTAGGCTGGCTTACTGGGTCCTCCGCCCCCCACCCTCTCCTTCCCCTCAGAACCCTCGACGCTCCTCACGGATTGCAGCTAATAGTCAAGCTAAAGGACTCAAAACTAGCCGCCTCACAGCAGCAGGTTTAAGCGCTGGCAACCCCCAGGACATGGAGGGGAACAGCTAAGAGTCCCCATGGCAGCACCCTGGCCCTGCAATCCATCAACGCAAATGGGTTGCGGGACTTTAAGCTGAGAGCCCGCCTCCTCTGAAACTTCAGGTCAGCACAAATTGACATCGCTGCTGTCCAGGAGCCCCATATCCTCCCCCACGAACAATCTGCATGGAATGAACAGTTTGGAGGCAACTCCTTCTGGACAAACCATGCCGCCCTAGTTGTTTTGAATCCCCGGGTTAAAACCCATTCTTTTTCACAATATCTAGGTGGCCGCCTCATACTTGCCAAACTCACCACTCCTGACTTCTCCTTCTTCGCTGCAAGCATCTACCTGCCTAATGCAGGTCAGGAGCAAAATCGGCTCTTGGAAGAGCTCCTCCAACTCAATCTCCCACGTAATACAGTCCTCTTAGGAGATTTCAACACAACCATAAGTCGCGTCCGTGACTCTTACCCCCCTGCAGCAAAGGAACGCCCTGGATCAAGTCGCCTCCAGGATTTCCTTCGCCTGAGTGGCTTTATAGATGCGCTTCCACCCTCCGCGTCTGGCCTAGGTTGCATGACTAGGATCCAGTATGATGGAGGAGCTTTCCAGTCAGCGTCATGCATAGATATGGCACTGATTGGCCCCCCTGCTAATTGGCCGCGTCTCCTCTCCCATCTCTCGTGACAACCATCTGAGTGATCACAGGTCACTCACCGTTGTCCTCACCACCACATTTAGACCGTCGCGTAGGTTCTGGCCTAGGGTTGCCCCAGCTCTTCTCAACAACCCCTTCACTAAGGAGAAGCTGTCTATGACCATCCGGGAGACTCTCACCTCCCCCCACCCCACCTGCTTGACCACAAGGCTAAATGGGCGGTGACCAAGGAGGGCATCACCCGCGTTGCTTACAACTGTGCCAAAGCCCAGATGACTGCAGCTCGCGCCAGAGTCAAAAGGGCGGAAGCCAGAATCAGACATCTAGAGCGAAACTGCCTGCCAGCCTTCTACCAGATGGTTTGAAGACTGGGAAGCGGCGCAGGAAGCACTCCGCTTGGAGCTCACACTGCAGGAAGAACGGGCAGCAAACTTTACAACATCTCGTTACTATGCTCAATGGGAACGCCCCACCCGCTTCTTCTTTCAGAAACAGAAAGCCCGGTCAACAGCGCAGGATATTACTGCACTGAAGATTGGCACTACAACCACTTCAGATAAGGAGGAAATCACGCAGGAACTACACCGCTTCTACTCCAGCCTCTTCCATGCCACCCAGGTGGACCCATCGGACATCCAAGACTTCCTGTGGCGGGCTCCAGAGCCGCCCATTGACCCACGGGCTGATGAGGCTCTACTGGCGCCTATTTCCATCCAGGAGGTGATGGAAACCCTTCTGAAATCCCCAGGGCTTAAAGCCCCAGGCCCAGACGGAATACCCTTTGAGGTGTACCTTCTGGAACCTGCAGTGATAGCCAGAACCCTCCGCGACCTCTTCGCTGCATTCTTGGTGAATGGCGAGGTCCTCCCCGACTCCAGAGGCTCAATCACGACCCTCATTCACAAGAAGTCAGACCGTGAGAACCTGGCGAACTGGCGCCCCATAGCGTTGATCAACACAGACCACAAGCTCTTCACGAAGCTTCTGGCCAACCGCATCACCAGATGGGTGTCACCTCGCCTCTCCCCATCCCAGCACGGTTTTATTCCAGGGAAGTCGTTATGGGACAACTATAATGACCTTCACGTGACTTTGACTGCTAACTCTCGTAAGGTGAATGGCTTTGTGGCTCTCCTGGATATGGAGAAAGCATATGATCGGGTAGCCTGGAAGTATATTGATGCTTCCCTGGCCCGCTTCCATCTCCCACCCGCAGCTAGGCGCTGGATATCAGCGCTCTATGACCAGCTCCACACCAGAGTCCTGGCGCCAATGGGCTTTACAGTGGCAGTACCAGTTGGACAAGGTCTCCGGCAAGGGGACCCCCTGAGCCCTATCCTTTTTAACATCACCCTTGACCCCCTCTTGGCCTCCTTACAGGACAAGCTAACAGGGATTCTGGTCCCAGGTAAAGCCCACACACGCACCATGGCATTTGCAGATGACACCGCCATTGCATTTGGCTGCCCTGGGGATGTTGCCCTCGCTGCTGTGACCATTGAGAGGTACACCAAGGCTTTCAACGCCATGGTCAACACCTCCAAGACAACAGTTGTACAGGTCGGCTCCCCCACCTTCCCCCCACCATTTGGTATTGAACCTGAGCGCGGTACCTTCCGTCACCTGGGCGTTCTCACCAACCAACAAGGAGTTGCGCTAAAAGACAATGAGGACTTGCTCCTTGCAGCAGTTAACTCCAGGATTGCCAGCTGGAACCGGCGGCACATCACCCCCAGGGTCGAGCTCTGATGGCCAATGTGTTCCTCCTCTCCAAAGTCTGGTTCCTAGCGCACGTCTGCCCATTCACAGATGCCTTTTATACGCGGCTCAATGTACTCCTCCGCTGTTGGATCTGGGGCTCAAACCATCCACCAATGGCCCTCTCAACCATTGCCCGACCCTGCAATGAAGGGGGCCTAGGGCTTCTGGACACGCGATCCCACGCCACCACAATCTTCCTGAAGTTCCTATGGCCGATTGTCTGCTGGGACGCGACCCCCATGCCCCAATGGGCGCCCGCCCTCTGCCAGTCAGTGTCAGCAGCTCTGGGTCTTCCTAGAGCATCTCTGACCTCATTAGGGGAGTGGCTCACAAACCACCCAGGCCATCGCCTAAAACCATCCTCATCCCCCTACTGGAACCAGGCTCTCCTTGCCCTGAAACGAGTAGGCGCGCGGATCCACCATGCCTTCCCATACAGAAGGGAAGTCCCTGGCCTCAGCCCCCGTCGCCATGCAATTGTGCACAATGGAAAAGTTGTCACAACTCGCCTCAACCCCCAAGATCGTCCTCCCATCCGCCCAAGACTCCTTGAGCTCCTCCCTCCCTCCGTGAAATTTGACCTTAAGGAATTGTGGAAGGACGTCTATCACCCCATCCTGTCAGCAAAGGTGTCCAACACCTTATGGAGGGTGCTCCACTGTTCATACAGGACAGGGGACCGGACTGGCCCTACCTTCCAGCACCGAAGCTGCCCCTGCTGTGTGGAGCCTATTGACTCCCACCTCCATCGTTTTTTCGCCTGTCCAGGTGTCGCCGCATTTTGGCCAAAGGCCCACGCGCTCCTCCATGCTCAGCCCTGGTCTGGACACCCTGTGCAAGACCTCATGTTTGAGCAGACTTTGCCTGGTTGCCACCGACCCCTCCGTGTCCTCGCCTATGCCACAGCCATCTGGACCATCCATAACTCCTTCCTTTGAGCTGCCTTTGACCAGCAGGTGTGGACCCTTCAACACATGATCACCCACTTTCAGGTACACTTTGAGATGGCCCTGAAGGTCTGCAATATGTCGCCAACCCTCCCCCACTCAGTTGTCACTGCAGCACGGCTCTGGCGCGCAAACCCCCTCCCTTTCTCGATGCCTCCTCCCTCCCCTTCCCTCGCCTCAGGCTCTTAGGAGCCCAGGCGTAATTCAATAAACATCGATGAATCCCCCCCTTGGGTTGGGACCATCTAGTACTAAAAAAAAGAGCTATACTCTTAATTTGAAATAATTATTACATTAAAATAGAATAAAAATCCTATCCTAGATTACTTAAAGAATGATTTATGATACTTTTTTATCTTAAAATTTACCACTAGCACATATAGATAATGATAATTATTTAGTAGTAAGCAGATAGTTGAATTAAATGTAGCTGATTATGAATAAGTTTAGCTTGTGTCTAGTTATGCTTTACATTAACA
>JAKSZP010000133.1:0-181316 GCA_022478985.1 Massospora cicadina
CATTATAACAAAATATCAAATCTATGGATCTCTAAAACTATTAATGATTATACTGCTTTAAGCCATTTTTATAATTTCATCATTATCTATATGTCATTTTCTGTGTACTCAATAGTTATTTTTAAGATATCAGAGGATGCTAATAATAAGTATGGTAAGTCAAGATTTTTATACAAAACCAATATAGGTTAAAAGTATGTAAATAATCTTTGGAAAATAACTATGATATATGAATTTAATCTAATTACATATTCTTACTTGCATTTAGTGAAATACTATCATACTTAAGATTCTTATATGCCAAACTATATTATCTATACCTTCTTGAAATATAAACCTTAATCACTTTAAGAGGTAAGCAGTTTCAGAAATTGTGCCAAGTAAAGAATTGTCTTCCATAATGTGTACTCAAGTACCCACAATGGCAACTAAAACCCACAAATCAATGGTGTTCAAATAGTGTGAGAATGACTTTAGGTGACAGGGAGAAGAATATGATCTATGAACATAGTTCCCACTCTGAACAACAGACTTAAGAATAGAAGCAAAAATGAGCCCACGCTTCCCATAATAAAGCGTCTATATTATTGCATGAGGTTAGCATCTGTGTCACGTGATGCTAAAAATCCTAGAATGGTGCTGGTAATCGGAGTCATGGTGGCCTTAGAATTTAGGGACACTTGGTGGTGCACCATTGTGTGAGTCCCCTCCTAAGACATCTCCAGCCTCTACTCCATATAGAGCTCTTCATCAAAGTTTCTGTAAATGTGGCTGGGTTAATCTTATTGTAAACGATAGGATCATAATAGGGGCTAGAGGGGGAGTGATTGTGTACAGGTTCTTTTTTAAGGATCCTTATTTAAATTCTTTGATATCTCGTCTGATGGAGTAATTACCGTGAGTATCTGGGAGAGAGTTATTACTATTACCGTACAAATGATTGTGCAGTTTCATAATATTACCATGTTTGTTGCTGGTGTAAGGTTTCAGGACACAGTTTTTAAGCTGTATAGAATCTTGCATAACTTTATAAGTAAAAGGAGTCAATTCTAAGGCTTTCTTTCTTACTCATCTTTCTGATATAGAGCATACCCTGGATGAGAGATGGTACAGCTGTCCCACCTTGTTTACCACCTTCAAACCCAGTGAAACTTCTCAGGCTAATCAAACTATCATTTTAAATTGGAGACCACAATCTGCAGAAACTTAGTCTTGGAATGAATTTAAAGTATCTCTTAAATTGATTGTTTCAGTTTCTGAACTCATTATAAAACAAAGGGTTCACACATGGGTGCTATCAATATAATTTTAAACCTGGGGTCTTACCAAATACAAAATTTTACTTAACAGATCTTGCCTAAGTTTTAACCTTAGGTGTAAAATCCAAGAACCAGGATTTGAACCAGGTGAGTTCAGGTAACAGCAAAACGTTAGCCAATCAATTACAACTGATACCAATTCATTAAAATGGATAAATCAGATCCTCAAGTAAAACTGTCAAGAATAACAATCTCCAATAAGTACCATTAATCATCTAAAACTCTTATACCATTACCCTACTTTCAAAAGCCCAACACCCTTCCTATAGTAGGGTTTTGGGTTATTTTTAATATATATTCAGTAAAAATACTCCCCTGAGAAGACTTGTTTTTTTGCGTTTTATTGATATTATTATTAAAAGTCAAAGTTCCTGTTTAAAAAAGCTTTAGCTACCTGAGAGTCTCACTTGTTGCTTTATATAACAGGAAATCCTAGGTGCAAGTTCAACCCAAAAATTTTAAAACCAGCAAAAAGTAAAATGACAAAAATCTTTCTCATCCAACTTACTTAATCAACAATAAGACGCAACTTAATATCTTCTGTTCCTGTTATAGTGGCTTCTAAAGCACCCACGTTTATAGGCTAGCTTTCTCTTGGCATGTATCTATCCTAACAAAATAAACCAACCATACAGTTCCCTAATTACGTTGTGATTGTAGGCTTTATGTTTTGGGGACAAACGTTTGACAACTCAAGGTTGGTTGTTTCACTCCTATTTCCCTGTCGTTTGAGACAGGAGAACCATGATAAAAGCTTACTAACATTTATTTCCTCATAATACGCCCATTACTATGTTCTCTGAACAGAGCTCACCCAGGGCGCTCCACTCAGAGGGTCTCCTTTCGCAATTTCTCTTATTTTTAAGGCTCTAAACCAGTTGAACCTCCTAAGTGTACCCCCAGGGTAATACCTTCCTCCATTTCTTACTCTATATGATTTTTATAACAACAGATAAAAAAGAGGGAGGAAGCGAAAGCGGAATTAAACTAAGCATAAGAAGAGGATGTGTAATATGAAGATGAGCTATATAAGGGAAGGATGTCACTAAAATAACAACGTGCAAGGCAGTAATCCAAAAGATCCTAAGAAACAAATTATATTTTTCTATCATAGCTACTTAATGGCCCAGATTGAAGCTGAGCGCCAGAGGAATCCAAAGTATGAGAATCTGTCATAGGTGCAGCTCTCTTTTGATCCATCTAATATTGAGGCGGAATCTTTACCATATGTCAGGCAGCTGCTACGCCCACACAGTTTTGTCCTCAATCTGACCAAAGTCAACCACCCCATGTTTTTAAACAACCAGCTACTTGTGATATTTCTCTAACTAAATTAAATAAATGTGATCACCCGTATTTTGTTCTCCCAATATAGATCACTATTTGGTTGAAGAAAATATAACATGTGCCTTGGTGGACACCAGTGAACTTGGGCTGTTGTATCGATTTGAAGGTGTGTAGGCTTTGGATCTTTAAGTTACTGCTGGTGTTGAGTTATGGGTGCTTCCCGCATCCCTATGCTCACACTACTGCTCTGTAAGTCTCTCAAGTTCAGGGCACATGAACCCAAGTTTTATCCCAATTATATGATATCCCAGAGTTGCTGTATTCAGTGATTCTTGGAGTTGGATGGTGGCGTCGCCTGTCTGTAAGCACTGATCTAGAACAAAATATGATAGAATTCACCACATATATATAGTCTGAGGAATATACTTATACCATCTTTAGACACATATAACGCGGTGTGAAACAGTGGACTACTCGCCTTATATGGTGTACCTGACCACCCCCACTATGACGCGGATCCTAAAGCCTTTCAAAGCTGTGTTCAACGTGTAAAATTTAAGATGATTTCCTAAACATAGAGTTTAGTTTTTAACCTTCAGTTGACAATTAATTTATTAAAATCAACAGCATAAAGTACCCATATACAGCATAAGAAGATCAAGCTCTAAAATTTGGATTGATGATGTTGGGATTTTTAACCATATTCCCATCCTGCTAGATTACCAGGAATCACTAGGAGATAATTCCCTAAGGCGAGGTGAATCAGAAACTGGTTGGCCCAAATTTCAGAGTAAAGTTTGTTTGGGGAATGTTGTGATATTTGCCTGGTCATATCCAACAGGGATCAATTGAAATGAATACTTAAGATCTTGGCGGGAAGAGTTGCTGACGAACTAGGGGCATCTGATAGTGATTAACTATCAGGTGTACTGATTGGGATCATTTGGGTTTCATCGCCGACTGATTGGGAATAAGTAGCAAGTTGTGAGGCGAGTGATGCTTCCTGCAACTAATGAATCAATTAGTTGGTGCGTGACTTGCCTTAATAAGTGATAATTACCATTACCTAAGCAGATCACTAGCCAAATATGGTTAGTTTTTTTGGATCAAGAGGAAAACATTAGGGACAAGTTTTCTGACTCTTTCCGTTTAGGTCTTGAGGATGTCCAATGACGAAATCCTAGCTAGGATGGGGAAGACTATTGCTGCCAAGACAAGGATGGGTGATTCAATGGCAACGGCTGCCATTTCATTGAAGAGGTGTCACCTGAGGGTTAGATGACTGAATCCCCACTATAAATTCTCTAGAAATCACTCATAATAAAAAACAGTATTTAGAAGGACAGCACTTAGTAAAGAA
This sequence comes from Massospora cicadina, assembly GCA_022478985.1. Taxonomy (NCBI): domain Eukaryota; kingdom Fungi; phylum Entomophthoromycota; class Entomophthoromycetes; order Entomophthorales; family Entomophthoraceae; genus Massospora; species Massospora cicadina. Next base: position 3,967 of record JAKSZP010000133.1, read on the forward strand.
GTTCTAGAGTTTTCATCTTGTAAATAGTTTGAGTAGTAAAATATCATCAGCTTCCCTTTGTTCTTTCCTTCTCAAGGATATTATTGCTGTGTGAAATAATTGGGAGACTCTTAGGGAAAAGAGTAAAGATCTGAGAGGGGATCTAGAGAAGAAGGAGAAACAAGTGAGGATTGCTGCTGACTGTGTGTTGGACTGAAGAGACTGTCACCAGGGCATCTCAGAGAAGATCAGGTTGGACAGAATGAGGTAAAAAATCCCTAGATCATGACATCACAGGTATTTTAATCTGGAATACTGGCCAAGTGTTAGGCCGAGATATAAGAATTCATACTCAACTATGGATAATGGTCATTATAATATTATCAATAGATAATCTAATATACTATACAACGCGGACAAAGTGCACAAAAAACGAACCTGTTCAGTAAAATGTTTACTGGGGTTGTTTGCGGATAATAACCCAAAACAGTAATTTTTTACAATTTGGTGCTCACTACAGGGGTGTAGTGGAGTTGAAGAATTCATAAGAATGTTGTACAAAGACGAGTTTTTCAATTGTGGATGGAGTTAGCCATTGTAAATTAGAATGGCCTAAACTCATTGGATCATTGGGAATTCACAGCCTTGGAAGAACGAAACACCAAGATGAATGAAGGGGTTAATAATGTTGCAAGTTTTGGAAATTAGTTACTAGGGAAAATAACTTCTTTGAAGAAGAAAGAAGGGGACCTCGTTCAAGAGGATTGTATCTGAAAATTGAGCAAGAAGCAGATCTGTTCATTTGAGAAAATTAGCATGGATATAGAGTGACTGATCAAACAGGTGGAGGAACTTAAAACTCACAAATGCGGTTGTGAGCCAAATACATAAATCAATGCCAAAGAAAGAAGTCTTCACACAATTTTTGAGAAGTTGAATACCCCAAGAAACATGCCGCCCAATTTTTCTGCCATTTTGGAGTTGACGCCTGAAGTCACTCCTCAAGTGAGCTGAGTGGCCGAATCTAGAGAATTGGCTAGAGATAACTCAGAGGAATTTAAGGCAACACCAAAATTGCCCATGTTTTATTGGGATAAAACCCCAGCATTTTTCTGACTGCTCAATATGACCATGTATGGCTACGAGGATTGTCAAAAGGCGTTGACAGTCATGAATTGCCTAGACACCGACTGTCAGAACTTAGCGCTACCTCTTTTGGAGGGGGACAGCTGGTCATATGCGGAGGCAAAGGCAGCCATCATGGAGGAATTTGGGAGTCTGATGCACATGTCGAAGTGCAAACAGGAGTTTATGGGAATCCAGTTCCATAAAGACAAGTTTCTAGCAAGCTTTGTGGATCAGTTCTACCAGGAGTCGCAGATCCTGGTTGGAGCGAAAGTACTGGATGACTTTGATGCCAGAATTGCCTTACAAGCAGCCTTTTGGCCCTATCATGATTTGCATTGCATGATGTCTACCATGTTCATGATGGAAATACTACCTCTCAAATGATAGAAAATTTGAAGATTTTAGGAGCAACATTTGATGACCCAAATAGAAGTTTAAAATCTAATCCAGTGCGCAATCCAAATCCCATGAAGGGAAATGAATGTACTAAAGAGATGAACAACTGAACTGTGCCAGGGAATAAGCCTGAATAATTTAGATGGTTGAAGAAGAAGGAAAAGGTCTGCTACCAATGTGGTGGGAAAGGACATTTCGCCGTACACTGCAAGAAGACAAAAGATCAAATCAACGTGGTCCAGGCGAAAGAGTCAGCTGCTTCAAGGAATCAGGAAAAGGGCCTGAAGCAAATATAGGGAACAGTCTATAGCTGCGGAGAAGCCTGTTCCTCCCAACATCATGACCAAGGAAATTGATATCAGTGATCTGTTTGTGGACAATGACATACAGGATCAGCTGTATCAAGTGGTCAATCTGGATTTAAATGCAGTGACCAGATCCGTGGAAAAGGGAATTGACCCCAAGTTAATCAAGGAAGTTGCCCAGCCTTATGCCCAACAACTGGCAGACAAGATTCTAACTTCCAAAAATCCTGAAGAATTATCTGAAGTCCTATTAGATGAGGCCAATCTATTGATCCCCCCAGTGCAATAAGAGAATCATTTCCTAATTTATTAGCACAAATTATTCACACCATCGATTTAGCTAATAACACTGCTATACATTCAGTAAACACTATATCTTAATATTCTGAGTGTACATATATAGACATTATCTGAATTGTGTGCAGGTGAGGGCAATTGTTGACAGTGGATCACACATCAACATTGTCTCAATCAAGCTGGTAAAGAGGATGAAGATCTCTCCAGATTTGGAACATAAGTAGGAATATGCGACAGCTGGGCTGAGCACCACCATCTCCTGTGGAGCGTATAGCACCTTGCTACTACAATCTGGGTCGTTGGTGGTATCTGCACCAGTAATAGTTTTGGCCAACCAAAACCATGATATTCTGATTGGACGGAGTTTCTATGCAAATATGGAGCTAAATGTAACTTTAAGGATAATATGTTGACCATATTATTCAGACATTATCATTGGTATATCAGAAGGATGGTGAAGCTCCACTGCAAAGGAGAAATAACTTCATCAATCTAATACACAATGATGACATTGTCCTGATTCAGTACCAATTAGTTGGTAGGAAGCAACGAGAAATGCTGACAGAAATTCTAGAGAACTGATGAATTCCACTGAGGATCAAGAATGAGAATACCATACCGCCAATATTGCAGATGATAGTTGACATGGGATTGACATTGGAGATACTTGAGCTGTTGTATAGGGAGGTTGGAAGCCCATGGAAGAAGTCCAGAGTGGAGCCTTGGGTGGCTCCTGGGATAATAGTATCAGGCCATGGAGAAATTAAAGTTTTTTTTTGGGCAACTTAAGTATAAAACTGATGAAGTTAAGGGAGAATCAGATCATCGTGTTTGTTTATCTGATCCTGACAGCTGAATTAAAGAAATTTCATAATTTTTGGATGCTCGATGAGATGGGATTACTGACCAGGGTAACCAAGAGTATCAACCTGTTGGTTGATCAAGAGCAATTCGCTGATATGTTGAAAGGACAGCAAGTGGAGGTGCTCAAATTATTCAAAAAGTATCAGGAAGTATTTGCTCAGGATGACCATAATTTGGGAAGCGCAAGAGATGTGATCCACAAGGTCAACACTGGGGAAAATTTGCCAATCAGGATGAGACTGATCTGATGATCAAAAGCAGCTGAAGCGAAAGTGGAAGAAGAAATCAGCAAACTAGTAAAGCATGGGCTTTTAGTTCCATCATCAAGTCTCTAGACGAGTCCATTTCTAATTGTGAAGAAAAAGGATGGCTCCAACTGGGTGGTGATTGACTACCAAAAGTTGAATAAAATTACAAAGAAGGATTTTTATCCTCTACTAAGAATTGATGATGCGCTATACCAATTGGGAGAGAAGAAGTATTTCTCCAAGATGGATCTAATTTCAGGATATTGGAAAATCAACTTGCCAAAATAAGACCAAGAAAAATGAGCGCTTATTACTTCACATGGGCTATACCAACTGACGAGGATGCCCCATGGTCTATGTAATGCGCCTGCAACGTTCCAGAGGGCCATGTACGCTATACTATGCGACTTGAAGTTGTCATGCATCCTAGTATACTTAGACGATATCAATGTGTTCAGTAGACGTTTACTGATCACCTACACCACTTGAAAGAAGTATTCAAGTGACTGTCCACAGCTAGCCTGAAGATTAAGCCAAGGAAGTGTCAATTCTTCAAAAAAGAGTTGTAATATCTGGAATTCGTGATCAGCTCTAGTGGATTGCAGCCAAAAGTCCAGAAAAAAGAAACCATAGAATGGATGGATGTGCCAAAAAGTGTCTGAGACATCCAAGTATTTCTTGGGGTGGTTGGATACTACAGAAGATTTATTCAGGCCTTCAACTAAATATCTAAGCCCTTATTAAATCTATTAAAGGATTTGAAAAAAAGGATTTATATGGAATTATGAAGCACAGGAATCCTTCAATGAGCTACGCCAGTATCTAATAGATTTTGACTTTTTTGAATATCCAAATTTCGATCAAGAGTAAATTATATAAACCGATACTTTGTTGATAATGATTGGCGCCATACTAAGCCAAGTAGACGAACTTGTGGATGAACATCCAGTGGCTTATGTGATCTGGACTCTCTCAGTCACTGATAGGAACTTCACCATAACTGAGCATGATGCCTTGCGGTCATTTACGCATGTAAGCAGTTTTTGATGTATATCCATGGAATGCACTTTAAAGTGGTGACGGACCACTCTTCATTGTGTTGGTTCTATAATTTAAGAGAACCAGAAGGACGACTAGCTCAATGGGCACTTAAGCAACAGGCTTACAAATATGAGATTGTCCACCAAAAGTGGGCTTCTCACCATAATGTGGATGGCTTATTGCAGTTACCAATGGTCCAGATGGTATACCCACAGGCGGATGAGCTATTCCAGAGAATGGTTGATGGAGAAATCAGAAATGAGCCCTGAGAAATACAAGGTGCACTTCAAAAAGTGATGGAAAGCACCGAGACCATGGATGGACAAGTGTCTAAGACAATTAATGGGAAGCAGTTATTATTTCCAAAGCTGTTAGAAAGAGAAGCTATTGTTTAAGCCGCTCATAAGGTTGTCAGGCATGGAGGCCTGAGAAAAACAACTGATCATATTCACCAGTACTACTACTGGGAGTCAATCAACTTTGATGTTGCAGACTATCTAGATTGTTGTGTGGAGTACCAGCTGCACAAGCCACATAAGAATACAACTGGATATTAACTGGTCCGCCCAGGATTTGCCTGGCATATGGTGTCCATTGATGTAATGGGACAGTTATTGATGAGCGCAGGGGGAGTCAAGTACATAATAGTTTCCATCGACCATCTGATGAAACGGGTCAATATGAAGGCCCTGGCAAAAGTAGACGCTACCAGCACCATGAGGTTCATCATAGATCAAGTATATTGACATGGATGTCTGCAAGACCTGCTTAGCAATAATAGGACAAACTTCATATCTCAAGTGATCCCACGATTGAATGAGATGATGGGGATCAGATGTTTCACATCAGTACCCTACAAGCCTTAAATGAACGGACTTGTAGAACAAGTTAATGGAATGCTGGCCATGACACTGAGGAAGCTGGTCGCAGGAAGAACTTACGCATGGGAATGTACATGAGTTTGATGACGTTCGCCTACAATATTAGTTATCATATGGCAATGGGAAAAATACCATTTGAGTTTTTATACTGGAGGAAGGCCACGTTACTGCTGATTTTATAGATGGTGGTGGAACCAATGTTGGGGATGAGTGCTGAACAGTACTTGAACTGAATGATGAGTATCCTAATTGATATGCAATTGCAAGCATTCAATACTACGTTGAAGAGAAGGATATGAGCAAAATTGACGGACAATAGGAATTAACCAGCCTTAGCAGAATATTGAATAGGCAAAAAGAGTAGCCTATTGCGACATGCATGAATTTCAGAAGAAAAACAATTTAAATCGTGTTGGGGTAGGGTCCATTTGAAGTTATCACCAAGATGGTGACTGATGCCTAATCCATCAAGAATCTCTTGGATGGAAGATTTGTAAATTGAGTTGATGCTAAGTATTTGAAGTGATGGATTGATAAAAAATTTAAAAGAGTTCCCAAAGGACTGATGAACCATTAAGTTGGTCATGTCCTGATGACTAGGCCAAGTCTGAAAAAAGGACCCTTTGAGCCAATCTAGATGGTTAAGTCCGAAAAAAGGACCTCTGAACAATAGAAAACTGCAGGTTTAAGTACCCAGGACCCAGTTTGGGGGAAAAATAAAAAGATGGACCGCTGAGCCATAACAAGGTCAACTACCATGGAAAAAAGAAAAGATAAGAAAAAAGTATTGATAAAATTATTGGAAAAAAGATTATAAACCCCACAGAAAAAACCGATATAGTTTTATAATTTTTATTTTTATTGATTGTCTTGATACGGGAATGATTCCGCCTATGTTGCCTCATGGGGAGGGAGGATGGATCATGGTAGGAGAAACAGACCATCGAAATTGATATGCGATCAGACTCTTGTGAGGGCTAGACCTACACAAAACCAAATTCTTTGAGCGGACGCAGATCCCTGGAAGAAAGTGACTAGGGAAAGGGAATTGAAATGTCAGAAGAAGCTAATCTTAAAAACCCCAGAGTGGGGAGGAAAGCAACGATATAATAAGAAGCAGTTGGTGATTAACCCTTAGTAATCCCAATATGGTACTGGAGCCAGAATAATAGTCTTGAGCAGCCTGACGACGGACTTCATCAAGACACTGTACATATAGGCTGGCAGCAAACAAGGGATGCTTGATGGGGGTTGCCAAATCATGCCCCCTACTAATGCCATCAATGGAAGATACCGATGGGAAGCGTCAGAGATGAGATAGTCTTTCAGGGAGCAAATGTCATCCTGAAAGTGATGACTATAGGCTTCTCAGAAGCTGAAGCTGAAGGAGTGGTGAAACCCAGGTGCGGCTGAAAGCTACATGGACCAACTTTAAAAACTTGGCCACAAAGCTAAGAGCATAAGCGGCAGTATCCCAATATAGAATGTTCTCAAGATTGGAGGATTCAGCACTAGGGACAAAGATTCGGTGACTTGGGCCCATAATTTAGCGTAGAGGAGCTCAAAATGAATACTGTTACTGATGGTGAGCTCAGTAGCCAGGGCAGCAGGTTTGTAGTATTGTCTTTGTTGGAAGAAGAACTCAGGAAGCAGGTCTGACCTGGCAAGAAAATAGCGATCAAATGTAAAAGGCATAATCTCTGGAGCATCCATAATGATGGTTCGTGCATCTGTGAAAGGGACCAAATCCAGGAGAGTTTTGAAAACAACTCTGGAATCAATGACAGAGAAAGAATTGGGCGAGAGTTGTTCGAAATGATTGCAAGCCTGGTTTCAGAGTTATTGGTTACAGTTTCTAATAATTTGATGGAAGGACTAGCCACTGGCGCCAGACTAAGCGTATGAGTCCTGGAAGGACCATTGAAGAGGTTCCATCATTTATCCCAACTCATCTGCCGGAAGAGCCAAATATCTTGATCAGACAAACTATTTAGAAGCTTCTGGTATCATGACTCAGAATTTGACATATGACCTGGATGAGAGGGGGATGTCAGACTTATATGGAAGTTGACATTATGCACTCTACAATCCATTAAGTTCTAATTTCGGAGAAATTAATCTCAAAATTAATTGGATAAGCTCTTCAAGAGAAGAATTAGGATTGTTGATCCAAGGGTTATGAAAAAAATAACAAAGGCGAACATAAATAAATATTCCTAATTGAGCCATGAAACAAGCATTGATGGCAAGAGTCTCCTGTCTAGGATGAGAAGAAAATCAGGAAATCAGGGATGCTGTACCAATAATCCTGAATATGACAGTGGGTCATATACCCTGATGAGGGAAAAACTGGATCCCAGGACTAATATTATCACAAGTAAATCAATCAGCCTGGAATGACAGTAGATCATGGGGACTGCGCTCTGAGTAGGCAGTAGCGAGGAAGAAGAGGAAGAGCGCTGCATGTCAAAGGTCCTCCCAAGAAGCATTGATTATTGATGATTTTTTTTTCTCTTCTTGAGCCGATACAGATTTGACCAAGTGTCCAAAGTGGTGTTTGCATGCATCAGTCCTTTTCTTTCTGGAAATCTAGGTAAGAGGGGATGTGTTGGGAGTCTTTCCCATATTCCCAGCCTGCTAGATTACCAGGAATTGCTAGGGGATAATTCCCTAAGGCGACTTTAATTGGAAATTGGTTGGCCTGAATTTCGGAGTAACTATGGTTAGGGGATTTTGGGATATTCGCCTGGTTTTATCCATCAGGAATCAATCCTGAATACTTAAGATCTATTTTGCAGAGTTACCAAAAAATTGGGGGCATCTGATAGTGATTAACTATCGGGTGTATTGATTAGGATCAGTCAGGTTTCATCACTGACTGATTGGGAATGATTAGCATGTTAAAAACCTAGTGATGCCGCCTGCAACTAGAAAATCAATCAGTTGGTGCGTGACTTGCCTTAATGGGTAATAATTTACCATCTCCTAAGCAGGTCACTAGCCAAATAAGGTTAGTTTTTTTAGATCAAGAGGAAAACGTTTGGGACACATTTACTAACTCTTTCCGTTTAGGTCTTGAGGATGTCCAATGACAAATCCTAGCCAGGATGGGGAAGACTATTGCTGCCAAGACAAGGATGGGTGATTCAACAGCAACTGCTGCCATTTCATTGAATAGGTGTCAACTGAGGGTTAGACGACTGAATTCCCACTATAAATTCTTTAGAATTCACTCATAATAAAAACAGTATTTACAAGAGCAGCATTTAATAAAGAGGTTCTATAGTTCTCATCTGGTATATAGTTTAAGAGTAAACTATCATCAGCTTTCCATTGTTCTATTCTTCTCAAGGGTATTATTGCTGTGTGAAATAATTGGGAGACTCTTAGGGAAAAGAGTAAAGATTTGAGCGTGGATTTAGAGAAGAAGGAGACAAAATCAGGAATTGATGCCAACTTTGTGTTGTACCAAAGAGACTGTCACCAGGGAATCTCAGAAAAGATTTGGTTGGACAGAACGAGAGAATGATTCTCTAGATCATGACATCTCAAGTATTTCAAGTGAGAATACTGGCCGAGCGTTGGGCCAAAACATAAGAATTACAATACTACAGATAATAGTCGGCATACTATTATCAACTGATGGTATAATATACTAAATAAGTGCGGACAAATTGCACAAGAAACCAAACCTGTGCAGTAATAATGTACTGGGGTTGTTTGCTGATAATAACCCAAAACAGTAAATTTTTAAAGATGACATGATGACTAAATTATGGATGGTCAAATAAATCTCTTCATTCTCATCCCCAGTGGTTCTCACCCAGAAACCATATCACAAACTGCAACAATGTTTAGATTATGGCCACCTCAATAACTTCACTATCCCAAATCTATATTCTCTCCCATTGAAGCTGCCATTTCTTAAGCCATTTTCAAGTATAATGTTTTTTCTAAACTTGATCTTATTAAAGCTTTCCATCAAGTGTGGGTCTAGTCTGGACAGAAATGACTTACTGCTATCTGGACATGGTATGGATTTTATCAGTTCTTAGCTATGCCTTAGGCTTGAAATTTGGACCAACCGTGTTCCAGAACTGCATTGACGATGCTTTTTGGAATATCAGGTTCCCCTGCGCAATAGCATAGTTAATGATAGCTTAATTCATTCACCTAACGCTGAACAGCATGACAAAGAATTGTGGCCGTGGTGGCAGCCCACATACGCTCAATTGTTGCAAAAACTATCCAGATGTGAATTTTACAAGGACAAAGTTTAATTCTGGGAAATCTAGTATTGAATGAAAAGCATACCAATGCAATTTGAAGACTGGATTTAATTCATTCTTGCCTACTACTGAACGCATAACCAACTGCGTAGCTATTAGGTTCTGGTATCTTCATTTAGAAATTTTACTAGTTATTATATAGTTCTAATCTCCCCTACATCACCTCACTAAAAAAGAATACTATTTTTTGTTTGGACCCCAGAATGCAACAGGATTATGATACAAAAAAACCTTCCCATATACTCTTGTTTTGTGTCATGTTGATGAGAATAATACTTTTTATTTTCACATGTGACGCCTCAGGTACCACAGTGGGCGCCGGCTTGTTATGAGAACATGATGGATAGAGCATCCCATGGCTTACTTCTCAAGTAAGTCTAGAGTAACTGAACGTTCTTGGGCCATATATCTGATAATGTTTTGGCTGCCAATAATGGGTCTCTGATGCATTGGAGGTATCTCTTACAAGGCGCCAATCACATAGTAGTGGTGAGCGCTGACCACAAATCACTCATTTTTCATCGCAGAGCAAAAGCTGGCTCAAGACAAACAGAACTAATCAATTACACTTAAGTTTTAATTTTAAATTATGAGTTTGTCAATTGTTCCAGACTTATATTTCTAGAAATTCTTAGTCACAATCCTTTAATAGGACATGTTTCCATTAAGGACTCTGAGTTAGTCAGCATAATACACACTGACCAAATCCTGAAAAATTTTCCCCCAACGCTTGCATGGTAGCTTCTTCCACTCCAAGATCCAACCCCAAACTCAAACAAAAACCCAAGTTTGCTAGACCACCCTAATAGAACCAACCCCGCTTCTGAGTTGTAATTGAAATATAATCAAACTCTTTATCTCAAAGTTTTTTCACTAAATAGAAACTCTCTTAGATGACGTGTTGGCTTTTTATGAAGCTAATGCTGATGTTCTTGACCTCATGCTAAGATTGTTACTATTTTTTCTATCTGGGTTCTATTCCCAAAAGAATTGAGTAATATATTTTTCATATAAAAGTATGGTTTCCTTCATCCTTACGTTCTTGCGTTATAAGGGAACATCATGCTCTCTTACTATGGGCACCCTGGCGTGAAGAAGTGTATAATATAATACAGCGTGGGTATAATTGGAATGGCCTTACAAAAGATGTCACTGTGTGGGTAGAAGTCTGTTCAAAATATGTCCGCTCCAAGGCTGAGTAAACAAAGGGAAAGGTTCCCTTCTCCCCCTCCAACAAGCAGGAGAAGCATGGACCTGATTTAAAGTATATTTAAATGTGGGTTTTCCCGTGTCCCAGGTTATAATGCAATCATGGTGGTGGTGGGCCTTTCTAAAAAATATGCCATCTTCTCCTTCTTGACAAACATTACATATGAAGAGATGTCTTAGTAGTTTGTGTCCCAGACTTTTTCTTTGTTTGATTTACCCTAGATAGTAATCTGTGATAGAGGTCCTAGGTTTACCTTAAGGCTCTGGGAAGCTTTGGGCAATATGATGAAGATCAAGCCCTGTAGTTCGCTGGCATAACATCCTCAATCAGATAGTCAGAATAAACGAACTAAATAGTCCTTGGACAGTCTCTTCAATGCTATGCTATTGCTTCCAAGGACACAAGGGAGCAGAACTCCCTTTGGCCAAGTTTATATTAAGTCTCTACATGCGTTTACAGGGGTATCATCAATGTATGCTAACTGGATTGAAACCTCATTCACCTTGGCTCCAAGACTAGCGATAATATCCCAAATTCAGATATCTTCGTTATTAGCATCCAGAAGGTCATTTCCAGGTCCAACAACAGTTGGCCAAATAAACTAATGATGCCAAACAGTTTTCAAACAAAAGCGCCGCGATTTTTCAGACTATCATGTAGGGACTTAGTCATGGTTGACACTAAGAATTTGCACCTCAAAGTGCCTTTTGTAGGTTGGCTTAATATCGAGAAGGCACATTCCTATCTCTAAGGTGTTAAATGATAATCTTTCCATGGCAAACTTCCCCTGCTCTGAAGAATTTCACCTCCTTTTATGCATCATCCCTAACCCTCTTTGAAAGAAAGAAACCTGTGAAAGTTGAGCCTATCATGGTAAAAAAGCTCAAATGCTTTGATTTAATAGAATCTTCTAACTAGGTAAAAACGCTCAGGAAATATTACTTAGTGTCCTAGAATGGGTATCATGCTTATGAGAACAGCTGGGTGCCCTTAAAAGATTATGTCAACTACCAGGAGTTGATAGCTAAATCTAACATTGAAAGTTTTAAAGCTCACGCTTTTCCCTTATCAAGCTACCTGTTATTGAAGCCCTCAAGTTACCAGTTCCCTTGAAAAACTACGCTTTGGTTTAGGCCCAGAGGGGACGTAGATACCGTTCAGTATGAAATAGTAATGTAAGATCCCAGGACCCAGATATTAAGCTCAATATAACCCTGCATCTCTTTATAGAGATAAAAGGGTTATTCTTAAGGCTCTCCATTTTGCTCATTCTTTTATCTAGAGAATTTTGTGGATGAGAGATTAGAAGAAGCTGTCCACCTTGTTTCCACCTTCACCCCTCAGTGCAACTTCATAAGCTACTCATACTATCATATAATAATCAGCAGAACAAAAATTGCAGAAAATTAACTATCTATTATATTCGTTTTAAAACATCTCTTAAGATGGTTTTTGCAGGGGCTGAAATACTTACCAAACAAAGGGACACACATGGGTGATCCTTAACTGAAAAAAATCTTCATACCTGGGATATTTCAGGAGCAAATTTTTACACAACAAATCCCGCCTAGTTTTAACATAAAGTGTAACCTTCAAGCAACAGGTGTCATTGCAGGCGTGTTCAGGTAAAAAATTGCCAGCCATTTAATTTCAACTAATGCCATTATTAAGATAGGTAGATTTGATCTCCAAGAAAACTTGTTAAGAATAATGATTTTCAACAAGGTTACCGTATCTGAACCAAGCCTCACCTTCCACTAGTCTACCCTCAAAAGCCAAGAATCCTTACTATGGTAAGTTTTGGTTAATATTCATTTAATATTTTATTAAGAAAAACTACTTTGAAAAGTACTAATTTTCTAGTTAGAATATTGAATTAATGATAAAAATGTCGAAGCTCCTTTTTTACAAAGTAGAAGCTACCTGAGAGTCTCACTTGTTGCCCTTATATAAGAAGAACTCTTTTTTAGTACTAGATGGTTATAAGGAGAACTCTTAGGTGCAAATAATCACCAACTGCTAAAACCAGCAATAAAATAACAATATACATACACATCCAATTCAATTAATATGATAAGAAGAGGCTCAATACTTTTTACCTGTTGTTGTAGCTGCTAAAGCACACACATTTACAGGCCATATTTCTCAAGGCACGCTCTTATCTAACACAGAGATGGGATATCTGAATATAACTTATATTTAAATTTATTCAAGGTACATCAACCAGGGGACGGAAATTACTTAAGCTCAAAGAGCTATAAAACTGAACAATTAGACCTACCCAAACAGAACGATTTTATCGCAAAAAATAAGCAGGCAAAACATAAACGAATGGGAACACAAGCAACCAGGTGGGACAGCGACGAGTTACTCAACCCTCAATGGTGGAATGGGAAGGGGGATTGGGGGGCTTATACTTGGCATTGGGGTCCTCCTCATAGGAAATAGTGTGGGTTAAGGCGGAGAGCAAATGTAGGAGTGATCAGCGACATGGGGACTGAGTTAAATGATGATCAACTAGTCATCAAGATTACCTGAAGCAAATATTGCACCTAGGTACTGGTGGAAGCATTTTCTGCATGAATCCAGATGGAAAGAGGCTGGGATAATAAAGTGATGGAGGCTCAGGTAACTTTTGGCTTGGCCTGCAAAGTGATAACAACTTTCTGGATGACGGCATTTGCTTGTTTGTGGATGTTTGAGATGTCACGTTTGGCCTGTGGGACTATGGTCAGAGCAATAATGGGAGGAGGAAGAACCTTAGCAAGTATTGCTACTGACATATCAGCCATCTTATGGAGGGTACTTTTATCTGGGTAATTAGAAGCAGCAATAGCAATCTATTGTTCTGAGTGGAACACAAGGGCATTTGGTCAGGAGGCATAAAAACGCGAAGGGATCTGAATGGGGTGCTGTACATGTATAAATTCATCAATTTGGGTTTTCAATTCTTCAATTGCATTGCACATTTTATCAGTTTCATCTAATGCAGACCATAGGTTCAAATCATAATTGAAATTGGGGTTAATGGGCTGATAAGTTGTGGCTGATTATTGAAAAATCTAGAAGTTTTGAATTACACTTCCATTGGAGCAGGTTTTCTCTTGAAGTTACACAGAGAGGATTCTCTTAAAGGCGATAAATTTAAACAAAAAAAAACAGGTTATAATTTGACCTAAATTTTATTATCAAAAAGAGGGGATATTTATAAGCTTTGTAATAGCTCATAATCTATCAGAGCAAATTAATCTCTGCACGATTGAATCTTCAAACAACAGATTGGGATGAGATTGATAATTAACTTTGATAGATTGAGATATATTGCTCTCTCCTTCTGATGATGCCAGGGGAATTAATGGAGTGGGATTTTTTGAGATATGTGAATTTGGTGAAATCCCAACACTTCCCCCTCATGGTTTGATTACGGTGAAGGGTGACTTCTCAAAAACCTAGGATGCATACAATTTACCACTATATACCAGTATCGACATGAACAGTTAAATACTTTAATCCTTTTCAAAATATAACTTTATAGGGACCAGACCAATTAGTTCCTAATTTTCAAATCGCCCACCAGGCTGAAAATGATACTACATAGCATAATCCCCAATCTAGTATTCAGGTGAGGAAGGTTTGTGTTCATTGCTTCATTAAGTCTCTTGCCAAATGGTTGTTTCAATTGAATTTTATTGCTTAAGCTTGAAGATGAATACACTCATCAGTCAGATTCCTCATAATTAAATTATGATTCTCTGGAATGCTTTCCTTGAGGATTGTCTGAATACTAGAAGGGACTGAAGGATCCTGTCCATATATGCACTTAAAAGGTGATATCTTGATAATATGATAATAGCTTATCCAATAAGCAAACAAGGCACTAGGCAAAAGAATCCCACTGAGTTGTGTCAGTGGATGCCATCTTCCTTAGAATTGCGACTAGGGTTCCATTAACTCATTCAATGGCCCCATTTGTAGATGGATTATATGGAACAACAATCGCTGAGCAGTGTTAAATTGTTTTTGGATAACTCCTGTATAAGTTGCATGGTGAAGTTATTCCCATTATCTGACATAAGGACCTTAAAACTCATGTTGAAAAATGATATGCTGGTATAGGAATAGCGCTGTAGTCTTAGCCAAGGGGGTAACGATGGAAGTAGCATCAACCCATTTATTTAAATGGTTGACAGCCATAATGATATACTGATGTCCATGCAATACATGAGGAAAAGGACCTAGAACGTCAATGCTAACCACCTCAAATGCTTTAGTTGGAGACATAACTTGATGTTGAAAAGTAGGATTAGTAGTTCCAAGGCGTTTACAAATAAGACATGAGTCAAGAGTCTCTCAGATGAATTCCGTCATGTTGTTCTAATAGTATTGGGTCTTCAACCATTCTTGAGTCTTCTTTAAGCCGCTATGACCGACTTTTTCATGACCTTCCATTACAGCGTGAAATCTAGAGTTGGGATGCAAAAAGAGAAACCACCTGGATTTGACTTTATTATACAAAGCTCCATCCCGAATCATAGTATCTTTGATAATTGAGTTTATAAAGGTGCAATCCTTTTCAATTTCTTGATCCCACAACTCAGGTCGTCCAATAAGATTATATAAGCGTTCTTCCTTCTCTAGTTTCAAGGTCAGATTAGGCAATTGGGAAAGCCCATCAGCATTTTGATGTTGAGCACCTGAGCGATGAACAATGGAGAAATTGTAATTTTGCAACCTCAAGGCCCAACAGGACAACCTTCCGTCAGAATCTTTCATGTTTTGCAACCATTGTAAAGAAGAATGGTCGGTAATAACAGTTAAATGGTTACCATATAAGAAGGGACAGAAGTGCTTGATTACTATAATTACAGTCAAACACTCCCCCTCAGTGACATTTTAATTCCGTTCAGCCTATAACAACGTTTTGCTATAGAAAGCGACGGGATGATCATTCATCTCTTCATCACACTGGGATAAGATACCACCAATAGCGACATTGCTTGCATCAGTATGTAAAGAGAAAATATTGTCAAATTTTTGATGAATTAGATTAGGGGCTTTGATCAAGGCAGTATGAAGAGAATTGAATGACTATTCTTGAGCTGGTCCCCACCAAAGGGTACTCCTTTCTGCAACAGGTAGAATAGAGGTTCAGACATATCAGCAAAGTTGGGTATAAATTTCCGGTAATATCCAACCATGCCAAGAAGGACTTGAATATCCTGCAGAGAGGTAGGAGGAGGCATTCATTGGATGGCTTAAATTTTATCTGAGAGGGGTTGAATCACTTTAGCTGAGACCTGATGTCCTAGAAAATCCATTTCGTTTTGAAAAAATAAACATTTGGAGGATTTGAGTTTTAAGGAAGAACTTAGAATTCGTCTGAAAACTTCTTTTAGATGTTCCAAATGCTCGGTAAAAGTTTTGGAAAACATGATAATATAATCAAGATATACCAGATCACAAGTAAGCTTTAGATCACGTAGCATAATGTCCATGGCCCTTTGGAAGGTTGCTGGGGCATTGCTTAATACTTGAGGCATACAAGTTGGTTCAAACAACCCTACACTTGATATCAGTGCACACTTGGCACGGTTTTCTGGTGATAACTCGATTTGCCAGTATCCACTGGCTAAGTCCATGGCCGAAAAATAGGTGGATCCATCCAACAACCTAAGGGAATCATCAATCCTATTTAAGGGATAACAATCTCGTCGAGTAATAGCAAACAGTCTTCAATAATCCATAACAACTCGGTGGGAACCATCTTTCTTCTTAACCAATAACAATGGAGGTGTCCAAGGACTATTGGAGGGTTTTAACAATCCAGCCTCCAACAATTGATGTAGCTCCTTAGTAACCTGGGCTTCTTCTACTTTAGACTAACGATAGGGCTTTGCATGAATAGAGGGTGATCACAAGTTTTAACAGAGTGCTTTACTCCTTTCATCTTCCCAAAATCGTAAGTATGCTTAGCAAAAATGTTGGAATATTCGTCTAATAATTGAAGCACTTGTTTCTCCTGTTCCTTAGTGAGGTGTTTTCCAATAGCTGGACCCATAGTAAAAATTTCCTGATCACTTTCCAACCAAAAATATTGTAGACTTCTAAAGGGTTTAACATCATAAATTCAAGATAAGGGCAGTAATTTGACATAAGCAATTGGATGCTCTCGATCTACCAATTTTGGCTCATTGGTAAGGTTTGCCAGTAAGACGGATAATGATCCTTGTAAGCAAAATCTAATACTCCAGGACAAGGCAAGAGTCCTTTATTAGAAGGGTTAAAAAACTTGAATTTGTAACAAATTCCCTTTTGGGAATCAAAAAACGCAAAGAAGAGTTAACAATTACCTGTGATTTTGGCGGAATACCTAAGTTTTTGGGGGAGAGAAAATAGGCATCCCCTCTTCAATATCAGCCAATGTAGGAGTAATTTTACGTGAGAATCTTTAAATTGATATTGAAGTTGTTATACCTTTGGTTCCTTCTAGCAGACATAACCAACATAGGGTAGAAGCATGATCATATAAAAGTAAGGGAACTCTATACCCCAAGAGAGACAACGAGTAGTTGTGGTAATTAATAATTTCATAAAATTCTCATAAATATTGAGTCCCTAAAAGTAGGTCATAACTCAAGTTATCAAGTACAATGGTAGGGACTTTAAAAGTCAATTTTTCAATTTTCAGGGGAAGGGACGAAAAAGCTCCAATTGACCAAGTACTCTGAAGTCCAGCCGTGCCATATTCTTTAAAGTGAAAAATATAAGGAGTTAATTTGATCCTCTTGGAGAATTTTGATGAAACAACATTCACAGGAGACCCTTTATCTATGATAGCCTTAGCATTGACATGATTCACTCGGAAGAATATGGGTAATTGTGCTTCCAAATTGAGAGGATAAAGCCAACAAGGAGGGCAAGAAGTAAGAAGAATGTTCATCTTTATTATACTCGATTGGGCTTAGATGTTCTTGCTGGGCACTCATATCATTATCAAGGTGGAAAATCTTATTAAGCTTATCTCTTTTCTTCTTCTCATCTGCCTCCTTCTTGTAACAACGGGCCTCAGTATGAAAATATCGATGACAGTAGCTACACTGGTTCGCCCTATTATTCTCAGGCATAGCATAGACTTTGGGGCGACTGGTCTAGGAGACTCATAACCTCAGGGTTTTTTCAGAGAATTGAGGAGGAAGTTTAAATAAGGCCTACTTAATGTCCAAAATACTTTGTTAATTCTTTTTTACACTTATTAAATAAACTTTCATTTGTGTTCTAGAAGAAAAAAGCTGACATAACTGCTGTAACGCAACATCCAATTTTAACTGACCACAAGCCACTAGAGTCTGAGCCTCCTGATAGAACTGATGAGCAAAGTCTTTAATGGATTCATTTCAACGGGGCTATATACCCATAAAAGCCTGTTTTTGGTAGGATAAAGTTTGCTCACTCCCAAATTCTTTGATTAGCGCTTCCTTCACCCGAGACCAAGTAGAACAAGTCATCAAGTGAGGTACCATGATATCCTGAGCCAAATGAGTATAGCAATTTGGCAGATAATTCATTTTTTGGTGATCCTTAGCCTCACTTAGTGCATTTTCATAAAAATAGAGGAAGGAGATAATGCTGCCTTCCCCCGGGAGTACTTGTCTTTGAATACCAGTTTGAAACTCATGGGGGCATTAGAGGTCAAAACATGTACTCCAGGAGATTTGGATTGAGTGGAAACATACAATTTGGAGTCCAACGCTTAAGAAGAAAATTGAGGATAAGGACCAGAAGCTTTAGCAAGAAATTCACTAATATGACAGTTCAACTTACAAAGCCCTGCTTTCTCATCTAGTAAGAGAGATAGCTCAAAGATCTGTTCCTATTGGCATTATACTTAAGTTCCAGCATCTCAATCTTCGCTTGGAGCATTTCTCCTTTAGATTCACAAGCATGGAGCAGGATATCAGTGTCCTTTGCCCATTTTCCCAAATTGACCAACTCATCGGATAAAGACTGTAGTGACAAGAGGGGATCAATTGGTACCCCATTGGGGGTTAAATTACATTCTTTGGCATACTTTAAGTCCCAGGGAACGTCCTCTGGACATTGATCGGGCCATTTTCCTGTTCTCAAGCAAGAAGGCACCAAAGAGGATGGCTATACCCTCTTTACTCAGGGCAATCTCGCTCACATGGTAGATGTGCGCAGGGTAACAGCTTTTCTGCTTCGTATTCTGCCTCCAATACCCACACTCACCTTGGCAGAACTATTATGGGGAATCAGCGAAATCTGCACCAAAATTTGTCAAAATGAAACCAATCAGAACTAATTCGAGTGGCAATCAGCCCAATGTTCAGATTTCAAATGGTCAAAAAGGTATGAAGAATGATTTAACGGCCAGAATGCCCAACGATTTTGATTAAGTTAACATGACAATCAAAAAAATCGCCCCCTCCCAAAATCGTTGGGGATCATCTCTGATGGGCAGGCAACAGCATTAGACACCATCAATGAGGGTTCAAAGCCCCCTGTTTGCAAATCAGGCTTTGTGCCTGATGCAACGCCACTGACTGAACGAACATCCCAGCGATTAAGCATGTGTGGGTTGGGCGTTCTGAAATTGTTCCAAACCAATTGGGCCTGCCCCTACATGGGATGGCCTTGGGGGATTCCCTCTGCTCGTCAGGCCAAACACCATCATGCCAACCGTCAGAAATGCAGCCAAGCCTCAGTTTGGACGTTTGATGTTGAACTGACAGTGACTCAGCCGGCCACCAAATTCTTTGATGTCAGTTCCCAGTGAACTAATCCGCCCATTCCCAAATAATTCACCAGTTAGGTTGAAATTGAGGGTCCCAATCACAGCTTGTTAATGCCCCAATTGACCACTATCTAATCAGTTGCATTGCACTGAGAAAATTGTTGGTTGATTCTCTTCCTTTTCCTCTGCAATGAAATATTGCCAAAAACCAACCATATTCTATTGTGTTGAATTTTACTCTAGCTGCATCCCAAAAGGCTTTTCCCTGGTGGCCCGTCGGTCCATATACCAAATGGGCTCTAGAAGTACTCATGGTCACTATGGCTACCGTCATTGATTGGATTCAGCGAGTCAGATACTTCGGCACTTTAACCCTGCTATCATGAACTTCTGACAACAGTATACAGGGATCTTGTGGCCTTACATCCACCATCTACAAGTAATAATCCATCTCCTTATCCCCCCAGTCAAAATGACCCCATATGCCAATGAACTCATTGAAACTATTTATGTAATTCCACATTCCTGTAGCAAGACCCCCAGGGTCTGGGGTGGGCTTGATTTGGTTCATCATTGGGATCATACTCACTGTTGTCCTGCACCAATGATTCGTCATTTTGCAATGCCCATATCCATACAACGTCATTCAGTTGGCAATGCCTCTGGCATTCTGGCTTGCTTTTTAGGTGCTCACACATCATGACTGGCAGGCTGGTTAACCTTCTTCTGCCGTTTCCATGACATATACTTATAGAATTGTTCATGTAAGTGATCCATAATACTTAATAGAGAGCCAATTTATTGAAGGAATCCGGAATTCCCATCGGCACCTGGAGGCCCCCAAGGTCGTTCCATGCCTGGAGGTCCCCGAGGCCCTACATTCCCAGGGGGTCCCAAGTTCCATCATCACCAGGTGGTCCACGCGAACATCACCCCCAGGTGGCCCATGAGGTCCTTCAACCCATGGGGACTCATAGATCCCAAGGTTTTCTCTACCTCAATGACCCAGAATTGAATCCCTGAGTACAGCTGTTCCAATTGAATGAGACAGGTTCCAACTTCCACCTCCATTAATTGATTACGCTCAGAGAGTGGGAAAGACCCTCTCTCCATTCTCTCTAAATCTCCTGAACTCGCTTTGTGAACTGATCATCAACAAACCCAGACATCCCAATATCGAGCTGAATAAGCTATTGATGAATTTCATTGATAAGGGTCCAATTAATAATAATGGCCTCAGAATTATTTTTGCTAAATTCAGAGGCAGACTTAAAAAAATTCAGAAATATAATAATTTAAGGATTATAGTCCTTCTAGTAAATTGAGCATCCCTTGATGGTGCATTCCCACTATGGGTTATAATGATATAAGGTTGGGTGAACAAGCTGTTGCTAGTATTGCTTGGGGAAAATTCAGGCATTGGGGAGGATTGCAACACATCCCGCAAGATAGAGGGTACAGCATTAGATCAAGATTGGGTAGCACAGATTCCAGGGATTGATACACCTTCAAGCAGCTGCATAATTATATTTTGTAAAACCTCAGGTGGTATTTGAGAATCTGAAGTAAAGCTTAGACTAGGACCATAAAATTCCAAGTTGGCATGAATTTCCAACGTGGAGGTAATCTTGGGATTTGGGTTTCAGATAAACAAACACATCATAATATGACCTTGCTCATGTTTCATGAGCTTCTTCAGGCAAAAAATGAGAATCCATGGTAGGGATTGACGTTTTCACCAGTGCATAGCTCAGAGTGCCTCTGTAGTGTGCACCAGTCTGGAAGTTTTATTTTACACTTTCAATGGTGCAGGTTTTCTCTCAAAGTTACACTAAGTGGATTCTTTAAAAAGGCGATAAATTTAAACGAAAATACAGGTTATAATTCGACATAAATTTTATTTATCAAAAAAGGGGATATTTATAGGCTTCATAACGGCTTGTAATCTCTCAGAGCAAATTAATCTCTGTGCAATTGAATCTTCAATCAACTGATCATGATAAGATTGATAATTAAATTTGATAGATTGAGATATATTGCTCTCTCCTTCCAAAGATGCCAGGGGGAATTGATGGAGTGAAATTTTTGGAGATGTGTGAATTTGGTGAAATCTCAACAAAAAATAACATGGGAACAAACTGTTGTCCAAGCCAATTCCTGATTGGTTGAGACGCAGGTGGCACCGGACTGAGGAGAGCTAATAAGAAGCTGCAGGCACCATAGTGGCTGCAGGCTTTGGGGGAGTGGGTAAGGATTGTACCCCATACTGAAAGGCAGTGGGGTGTGTGGCCAATTGGGGGCTAGATGGAGAAGACACAGGTCTAGCGGAACTATCAAGAGAGGGTATTTATGCTTTAAGTGATCCAACTTGAAGCAGGATGGACAGATGATCTACCCGCCCTCAAAGTGGGCCCAGAATGGGTGGTCAGGGGCAGAGGGAATGACAGCGCGAAGTTATTGACAAAGCAATTTTTGAAGTTTGGACTAATTGTGGAAAATGCCCAAGGCCCAGCGATGCAAGCAGCCTCATTGGGGACTGCAAATTGAAGGATGAAATTGGATCCATACGCGGCCAAGCCTGCCATCAACCCCTGATGGGGCACCTTGGGGGGAAGGTGATTGGGCAACCCCACAAACTGAACCACTTTAGTGGTGTCAGTGGGGAGCTGGGTGCGCATTGTGGGGATAGGGGTGCCCTGGAAAACCAGGGGAATAGTGGCCGCAGTGGCGGCATCAGCTTCACAAGTAAAGCCGAGATCATACCCCTCATAGTGGCGGAATTCTATATCATCAGCCGGCAGCATCACCGCCTGGGCCTAGTTGACTCTAGCTTTCTCTTTGTAAGGGAACAACTTTCTATATATGACCTGAAGGCCAAAATTCAGCTGGGATTGGGGGAGAATGAGTGGGCTGCGAGACACTGACTGGACTTGTGCCAGGTGGATGGCGAGATCCTTGGGCAGAATAAACTGACTTAATGATTTAGTGGGACTGGACGAACTAGCTAAGCATGTTTTCTGGCTGGCAGAAAATGCTGGGTGGGGTTCCACCATTGCCCCACATGGTAGCAGTTGGTGGAGTATCTGAGGTAATTAGGGAGCAAATGGGGGAGATATGCGTAAGATAGTTATACTTTTTTACTTTTTCTTTATTTAAAATCGCTTTAAATTTACTCCAAGTGGAAAGAAAAACCCCTTGAATATAACCTATAGGTAATAAATATATGGGGTAGTTTGATTCACAATTTTAGATAAAAATTATACAGCAACCTATTACTATATAAAAACTGGGTGATTATACTAAACTGTAAATAGGGATAGCTTGGAAAGTTCTTGTAAAATTCACTAAGTTAAAAAAGTCAGATAGTTCCACAATTAATCAATTAAATCACTAAGTAATTTTATGTTCACATAAAAAGTCAATTTAGGTATGACGATTGCATCACAAAGCACCCCTGCCTTAGGCTCCTTATATATTTTTAGGCGTAAAATTTTATGCTTACCTTTCAAAATGAGATTGCCTCAGATTTAGAGATTTTATATAGGAAACGCTGTTTGGATTGTCACCCAATTTTCTTGGGATACCTATTTTGGCTTGTGGCTAAGATGTTTACACAAAGGCACTATGTTCAATTATAGGCCATCAATTTAACCATGGGCCACAAAACTTCTTTATTTGAACTAATAAATAGAATATGCATATAAAGCAGTTATAAAAGGTTTTAGATTTATTTTGTGGTTTTGATGGTTTAATGGGGTACAGCAGACACTCATCAATTATCAATGGTATGGCCTAAGTTCATAATCTTAGCCAAGGGTAAGGACCTCATGTGAGCACCATTTTAGACTGTAAGGGGTGTATAGTATTAATGATCTAACGCTGCATCTGAAACCCTACATATTCTTTCCTAAAGATACAGTTTCACATCTCCTTAAGGATCTTCACAAGACATATTTCTTATGAAGTTTGGGCTTTTACTTGCCATGATCGCAGAAATAACAAGTTGAGGATGTGAGATATTTTTGGATATATGCCATAGAATTATGCAATAAGCTTAAAGCGGATGGTGCAAGCTATGGAGGGGACCCAGCTGATCTCATATACTGGATACTCTTTTCACAACACTAGGCTTTTCACTCTTTGCTTAACTTGTTGATCTCCTAGATTATCTTAACTTCAAATTTTGCTTTTTTTGAAAAATGGACTCAACCTCCAATGACTTCATGGTTTTGAAGGAAGTAATGACGAGCACGTGGAAGTAAGTGTAAATCTTACAGTATTAGGAAATCCAAAAAAGATTAATTGTTTAAGACTTTGTTAATTTTTAATGGCTCATCTTGTTTTCAAGCAAATGTTGGCATAGAAACTTGAGGCGAAGGTTCTTTGCATCCATAATCATCAACTCACTTATTGGTAGTTCAGGCCGCATCACACCTTATTGGCAAACTGAATGAAGTTAATTGTTTATTTAGTCAGCTAATAATGTACTTGTTGATGAACCTAATGGATGTACTAAGAAACTTACTCTGCCGCTAAAAAATGTTGCTTCATACCTGGGGCAAATAGTTAGGGAAAGATTACTCAAATTGGCAAACATTGACATCAAACCGTAGATTATTGAAGGGAGTTATTATAAAAAATGAGCTAGAGAGAGATTAGATCCTCTTAAGTTTTGAAAAGCAGTAGCAAAACATTAGAGGTACTGCTAAGCTGCTGGTTCTGATATTTAGTCTTGTCTTTAAATTAGTATGGTATACTGAATAAATACATGGCTTAATTTTCAGGAACGCACACATGGCCACCCAAAAGCTCAAGAAAAACTGATCATCAGTTTTACTGATCACTTCCCGTTGCAATCCATAGAGAGATAAGACCTGGTCACAAACTGATGCGTCATCTCTTCTGTTAAAGTTATCGTCTAATCAGGGGATCAATTTAACAAAACCATGATGTGATATACAGCCACGTTTTTTTCAAAGCACTGGAGAATTTGTAAACCCGCAATGAAGTCCACCAAGTGTGATGTTAATGACTCTGCAGCCTGTTGGACAGGGTGCAGGAGGCAAGCTAGCCCGTTTGGTATGAATGAATGGACAGGTGAGGCATCATACCAGTCAGGAAAAGACATGTTTTTTACCCCATTTAAGACTTAACCTCAATATACACAGTGCATTCAAAAAGTTCTGGGACTAACGTTTTAAAGACACAACTTTACAAATAAATAAACTTTCTTTTATCATAATTTAATATACAACCTTTCCCTCTCTATACATATTTATATTGCTAAAACAATTGTTAAAAGGTATGCACATAGTTCCTATTTTGTATAACCATGTTTAAACCAGCTGTCACATTCTTCTGAATTTTCTCTACTTCATCAAAAGGATGAACCTTCAGTGCCACCTTCAGATTAATATTATCCACCCTATTCACCAGATTTGGCTCTGTCTGACTTCTTTCTGTTCTCTAATCTGAAGATGGCACTGAAGGTTCATCCTTTTAATAAAGTAGAGACAATTCAGAAGTGTGTCATCTGGTTTAAACATGGTTATACAAAATAGGAACTATGTGCATACCTTTTAATAATTGTTTTAGAAATATAAATATGTATAGAGAGGGATAGGTTGTATATTAAATTATGAAAAAGAAAGTTTATTTATTTGTAAAGTTGTGTCTTTAAAACGTTAGTTCCAGAACTTTTGAATGGACTGTGTATATTTGGCACACTTATTGACACCATGCTCATGGTCAGCGGGTCGTGATGTTCCACTATTATGGAAGAATATAATTGTGAAGAGACCTATACTCAATTGTGGAAGTATGACCTATCCTTTTGGATATTCCACATGGCTTGGACTTAACAGCATCACCTTGGCCATTAGTTATTGGCTTTTTTATTTAGCAAAATGTGTGGCCAACACCATATCCAAGGTTTGGTTGGTCATATTAGGAACTTGTGTTGCTTTTGCGGTTTTAATTTGGACATGGGTTTAGGGTAGAACTTTAAAGCCATAGGTGGTCTTGTTTGTTGTGGGGTCTATTTGGTGAAGGGCGGTATGGAAAATAAATGTGATTTTGGAAGATAGCTCTCATAGAACTTGCTCTGAGAGTATCAATGTTATTAGTTTTGCATCCTCAACTGGTCCATAAACTGAGGGAGCCTTGACTTTGGATGTATATTATCTGAATTATCCTCTATAAACACATACTTGAATTTAAAGCTGAAGATTTCAATTGGTATGATTTTTCAGTGCAAAGAACTTCTGTGGCTTCTGGTAATAGTTTGAAACTTGCGGTTGGCAATCATAGCCATGATGTGCTTGGCTATTTACAAAAAATATATCCAATGATCTGTCAGAACTCAATCATATAAGCTCTCTATAAGATAATTCAGCCCCTCTCAATTTCAATTATAAACAACCTAAGGGTTTGACAGAAAAAGGTCCATACGGTAAAGATTTTGTAAAATATAAACCAATACCCTGATCAAATCCTCTTTCTACCAAAGAGATGGAAATATTGCCATTTTCTAAATAAATAAACTGCTTCTTTTTTTCTGCTAAAGCTGATTTTTTATTTTAGTTATTTGAAATAGTTTATCAGGGATAGGAAGTGTCATTTTCCCTCTCTGGACAATACAACTTATTAATACTGTTTATTGGTGATTATTTGTAGAATTTGCTTTCCTGTAACCCCACCAAGGTATAATATGGAGAACAAAAACCTTTACACCACATAAATCCAATAATAGAAAGTGGTTCCCCCTACTGGTCACTCTTCTGAGTAACCAGTTGACTGAATATTCTCTAATAAAAGATAACGATATCATAACCTTTATACCCCTTAAAGATACTGTTGTTTCCTATTGTGTTTCTGGTGGATAACTATCATAAGGGTGTATAATCTCCAGGGAGATTTTATAGTATTGAAGTATCACTGATGCAACGTAAGGGCAATATGATGATTTCCATCTCTAAAGTTATAATAATTTAATAAGAATAAAAGTCTATATAAATATCCTTTTTATTGGTTGCGTTGCAACCTCCAAGGCCAGATATTTCTCACTACTTTTTTCCTTAACTGACAGTCACACTGCAAAATATATTTCAAAAAGTCCCCCCTACTTGCTTTATTGTCAGAATCTTAAGTAATTGATAAGGGTACTCCACCAACTCCAATTATGCTTCATTGGAGTGGTTTCACGATTTTGAACATGCAGCTGATTCTGAATTATATGAAATAACTGATATTCTCATTTATAATCAATAGTAACTTTTATGGAAGAATATAATAAGCTTTTTACGCCAGATTTTAATAACAGCAATTAAACGCTGTTCTTATTGCTAGAAGACTATAATAATTATCTGGTCGCCAATTTAGCAACTGACCAAAATAGCAATTGATATACCTATTTCTCAGTCCTAAAACATATTCTGATAATTTTCCCTTAACTGAGAAGTCATGCTGATGACGCCACCTTTTCTTTTCATTGGTAGTTCTCAAGCAAAGTGGCTGTCCCACATGGATGGATTTGCTGCCAAGTCTAGCACCTAATCTTCCATTGCTTGCCTTCCCCAATGTACTTACTGTAAATATTGCTCCAGCAGTGGATGTTACATTGGTATTGTCACAGTTAGAAGCTAGAGAAGGCTTTTGGCTTAAAGGTATTCTTGTTGTAGACATTAGCGTGCAGATTTGTATTTGCTTTTTATAGTAAAGTCCATCTAGTATCATACTAATATCATCATCATTACCTCAATTTAAATATTTATTTAACTTATTATAATTTATTGTAATATTTTGCTTTTTATTTTGTCTTTTTTTATTTTATTTTTTTTTCTTTTTTCTTCTACTTTATTTTTTATTTACTTTATACTTTATTGTGGTATGTTTTACCTTTTTTAATATTGTTTATATGATTGAAGAACTCAGTGTTTACTCAGTTGACAATAAAGTCGCTCACTGGCTCCTTGATCATATAGGCATCAGCAAGAATTATCTTTATTATTTTAAAGGGTCAGATCCATATTTTAAGTTAGTATGTTCCTTCACTAAATCCATGATGATCATGGAATAGGACACGCCCTATCTCAAACTGTGGAAGTATGCTATTTCATCATTGATTAGAGTTGTGGTCCTTGATCTACTTGGTTAATCTTGTTGAGAACAATTTGTTCTGGAGTTTAGCTAGCATAAAAGGTAAAAGCCACCAGATAGCATTGTGTATCTATTCCGCTGTTCCTCTACATAGTAGTAGAGTAGCAGAGTAAGATCTGGGTGACTACCATAAAGTTTCTGAAATGACTCTTACCAGTTGCTGAGTGATAGCTGATGTAGTCTCAGAACAGCAGTGGAGAGGAGGGAGCTCCAGAATGACAGGCTGTCCATCGCAAGCTTTCTGATTATATTCACTATGGTTCTATTAAAACGCTTGACAGTTCCATTGGACTTAAATGGTTTGGGGTCGTTAGTAACCCATGGATCTCCATTAAATCTTTTAATTTGTTAAGTACATGTAAGGTGAAGTTGATCCCACTATATGTGATATGAACTGCTGGAAGCCATGCCGTTGAATGATGCACCCCATTATGAATTTGCAGCTGTTAAGACCCCTAGGTCTCCTATCACGTATTTATTTACCCATTTCAGTAAATGATCTATTGCTACATGATAAGCTTGGAGTGATTCATGCCCATCAGCAAGGGCCTCACAACATTGATGGATACTGTGTGTCATGCAATCCAGAGCTTCACCAGAAAGTAGAAAAACTTATTGTTTTAGGTTTTCTCCACTTGACAATGGTGGCAACAGGAAAGATTCGTGAGAACGTCAAATTAAATACTTCTCATTAATATTGTAGATGTAGAAATTCTAGCATTTTATGTAGCCCTCCATGCCTACCACCTTGTGCACATTTATGATAATATCTGTTTAAGAAAAGGGGTTCATAATTCCAACGTAGCAGTGTTGACCTTCTTATATAGCTCACCATTTTTCCAAAATATATCATCCCTCATCCAATTTATTGCCTTGATGATTTGAGGTAAATTTGTTAGCATTCATGCCGCTGATCACATTTATGTAAATTAAGTCGTTAAGATTTGCTTTATGGTGACAGAGTTGCTATAGAAAAAAATTGGGTTCTAGTTCTTCAAATGGTAAGGTGAACAACTTTAAAGTTGTTAGTTTGTAGTTTGAGAAGCCATAGTTTGAGGCAATCCTCCAGCTCAAAAAATTTCTTTAAACCAATGCAAGGAGGTATGGTTGGTTGGGGCCTTTACTTTACTCCAAGGAGGTGTTAGAGTTTGGAGCTGGTAGTGACTCAATTGAGCATCAATTGTTAAATTTTCAAGGTTTCGTTTCCTCTTTCTGGATAATAGATTGCTTTGGCTCCCTTATTCAACTACACAGGCTCCTTGTATGCGCGTTGTTTATATAGTTTTTAAAATTAGCAGAAATAGTATAAAAACTACTACTCTAGTTGAGCTTCTGATAATTAAGATATATAATAGGTCCAACGCCGATCTGGTGCTTGTCCTTTTCTTGAAGATATGTTGAAAATTCGTAGGACCTTCTTCTCTGTTTAGTAGAACTTAACCTCTCCTAGTCCAGAGGCTCTTCCCGTCATCTTTGTAGAGCTTATTCTAGGATTATGTTCAGTGGTTCTGCTTCCTTCTCATCACGCAGAGCCCCAGAGATATCAATAATATAGATATAAGATCTTCTTGTCTTTCCAACAACTCTAATCACAAGAGCAAAAACAATCTATTTTTAATAAAAATTTGAGCTTTTACTATCATACTATCTTCTTTATTATTAGAAACCCAGGGGAAACTTATTTGGAAATTTGGCTCCCAGCTCTTTGGTTGGCGCCTAATCGGGAATGGTGGCCAGCACCAATGAATTAACCCTCCAGGGTCACACAATTTGATGATCTTTCACTTTTTTTAAATAATTTCTCTCCCCTACTTGACGCAACCTCTTCTGAATAGAAGAAAAGATCATACCCCAACATCTTTGCTAAACTCTTATCAATCACCATTATTTGGTAACAACTAGTGCAGATAACGGGACTCTAAACCATAAACAGCAGGTTGCAATCCAGAAAATATTAACTCAAAAAGTTTTATGTACTACAGGCGGCATTATTTGCCAGCAACTCATGAGCCCTTTAGTCAATTGGCAAAAACCCAATCGACTCCTAGAAGCTAATTAAGTATATATAATAAATTGATTCATAATCACTTGTTTTTGTTGTGTATCACCCTAATGAAACACTTATCAATTCCATGGATTTAGATCTGCGGGAACAATATATTAGCTTAAAATATTTCTCTGAGCAATAGATTTTATAAGAAATTGGTAACTCCAACATCCTCTAGGGGGATGAATCTCCTAGTGGACAAGCAGATGAATCATAATTGAAGATGCTGGGTAAGGGTGGGCAAAAGCCCAAAACATCCCCACCTGACCAGATTATTTATAAATGAAAATTTTCCAAGGACATACACTGCTTTAATTCTGGCTGAGTCTTCCAGCATCATTTATATTTGGAGTTCTTTATTCACCCCCTTTCCTTTCTCAATGCATCTCTGATTAGTTCTTCTTCTTTTCACATTTCTGTTCTATGTCCTTCTTGCTGGTGCCTCCGCAGAGAGCAGTTCTCATAAGCACATAACATGCCAGCCTATTGTGGGTGTTCTTGTCATTAAAAAGTCTGAAAATCAAGTTTCCCCCCAAACTAGGGTTATATGACACCTTGCCATTTAAAAAATCATTTTGGCCAGCTTCTTTAATTTCTTTGTCCTTTTTTTCCAAACTCTGGGATTCATTTTCTTTAGAGACTACTTCCAGAAAATCCAGTTTCACCCCGTCCTGATTATACCAGTCTGTTTGCTTCTTTCAGTGCCTCAGAACTACTTGTGACAAACCGCTTATCAACTTAAGTTGGTCCTACTAATAACATAAGGGCACATCACTAGATGTTTTTTGATGGTGACAATTTTTCATCTTTATAATCTTTTCATTATATTTTTATATATATTTTATAACTAATTATCTTATCATAAGTTTTTAGATCCTCCTTATGTTACTTTTTACTCTTTTTTAATGGGTTTTAACCTCTAAGTGGTTTCAAAGGTTCATCATTTTGTTTATTCCTACTATGGTTCAACTGTAGATTTTTTTTGAACTAAGACAGCTATCCTGGTTCTAAGTCTATTATGTAATACTTAATCACCTATCAAGGTTCAGAGGTCCCCACCTAGAATTGACCAATACCAGGACTTAGACTATTTTGTCTAAGTACATTGGTCCTTTGGGAACATTGCACTTATTCCTCCCCTAGATCCAATACTTGAGATACTTTTTATAGCTTATTTCACTACACAACCATCCAAAATGTTCTTAATTATGTAGGCATCATTCTCTTACTTGGCAATCACTTTAAACTAACCCAACCACAAAGCATTTTTATCTATTTCTTCATCCAACCCTACAATGTCACATTAGGCCTATCCCCCACATGTTACTCTTATATTGCTGGTCAGTTCTTGTCATCCAAAAACTTCACTTTAATCATTTTATTTAAAATGGTATCAAACGCCTGAAATTGCAGCTCAATCATTATACTTCCAGTTAGTTAGGTATTGATTGGTACTCACCCCCACTGCTGGCTCTATGATATAATACAAAATTGGCGGTAATGCTGTCCTTCATCTATAAAGTAATTTGAATGGCATTTTCCTGTTGGCGTATGATGATTAATGTTGTAGGCAAAGATAAACAAACTTAAGTAAGTTTACCAAGTAAAAGTTTTCCTGTAACTAATTTCCTTAGCGTCATGGCTAGCATTTCAATAACTTTTTCCACAATTCCGCTTGTTTTGGTCTATATGAAACTGATACCACTCCTCTGATCCCCATTAATTCATTGAGCCTTGGGATTATATATGATGTAAAATTGGTTTTTTATTAGCCAAGATAACGTTAGTGAAACTGTGTCAAGCACTACTTGATCCAAAATGAACTTTGATGTGCTTTCAGCATCCACTTTATTTAAAGCCTTATTTTTTACCCATCTATTTAGATTGTATATTACCACTATAATATATTTCGCGCCTCCTGTACTGATAATCAGGGGTCCCATCACGTCTATTGACAGAGTGTGCAAAGTGAATCCAGGATGAATTAGTCTTTATACTTTTATATTCTTATGAGGCTTGTGTAGTTTACATTCCACACAACAGGCCATTTTTTGGTGACATGATAGTTGAATGATTCCCAGTCGTAGTACTAGAAAAATGGTCCTTGGTTTTCTTTAGGCTACCATGATTGATGACTTTGTGTGTGGCTCAGATTATTTCCGCTCATTCTGATGGCTTTGAAATGAAAAACATGTTCTATCAATCGTTTTGGGTAACTTATCATTTTCATCTTAGTGTTTTCTATAGCTTTTATTTGCGCACCTTGAAATTATTGGGATTTGTCCACAACATTGCCTTCAATAATCCTTTGGAATAATTCGTCCGCTTGATGATAGAAATCTTGGGCAGCAGACAATCAAGATTGTCTGTCAGCATCGTTATGCGATGCTACAGCCTGGTGTAGTATCTCAAAATTGTGGGCTTGTAATTTTAAAGAACCATTGGGACAGTCGCCCATATGGTTCCTTCAAGTTATGGAGCTAGCGTAAAATTGAGTGTTCCATCACCACTTTAAAGGACGTTCCATGGATATACACTCATAATTGCTTGCACGCATATATCACTGTGAAGCATATGAACTCCGTCATAGTATAATTTCTCACCACTGGCGTTAGTTTTTAAATTACATAGGCCCACAGATGTTTTTCCACATCATCCATTTGACTCAAAATGGCCACAGTCGCCATTAACAAAGCATCAGTTTAATATGATAAATTCCTGATCAAAAATTGGGTACTTTGAGACAGGACTGGTTATTAAATTATCAGCATAATTCATCAAATAAATCTTGGGGTTCTTCATTTAAAACGTATCATTTTTGTGATCCTTCAATATGTGGAATCAAGGCTCAGCGATTTCTTCAAATCCTTTATGAATCAGTGATAGTAGCCAATCATCACAAGAGATACTTGGATAACCCAATCACTCTTTGAGTTTGACCTCCATTTACTTGCTTTAATCTTCTGCTACATTGGTTGCAGCACGCTGGAATTTATAATAAAACTCAAGTACTTAAGCTACTTCTTAAAGAAGTGACATTTCTTTTACTTAATTTCTTTTTTTGTCATCATAAGGCACTTGTACAATTCTTCTGAGTGCTCCAAATGGTCTGTGAAGGTCCTGCTGAATATATATACCATTAAGATATGCTAAGACGCAGGATAGCTTCATATCACTAAGTATAGAGTCCTTTGCTTTCAGGAATGTGGCTGGCGTAACACACAATCCTGGGACAAGTTGATCATCTGATAAAGTCCCTGTGTAGTAATGATTGTACATTTCCTTGGTCCACCTTTAGCAAATCGATTTTTAATATCTTAAAATAGGGTTCATCGTCAAAAAGTATATGACATTACCTATGCAATTATGCAGATCGTCAATCCTCAGCAATGTATAAGAATACTTTTAGTGATTTTGTTCATTTGGCAATAATAAATCATTACTTGATTTGATTCATCTTTCATTTTTACAATATGGATTGGACTTGCCCATGGACTAAATAATGGAACGAGGAGCTCATGCTCAACTAGATTACTAATTTCTTTGCTGACCGCTGCTCAGCAGCTCTAAACCTATGGACAGGTTCATCCTTATTGGAGAATATTACCCAGTGTTGACATTTTGAGTTACGTTCTTTGCACATCCCAGGTCATGGTCATCTTGGCTGATATCTACTACTTCTCAAGTAATCAGAGCACATATTCTTGCTGCTGTTCAGATAAATCAGCATGATGATCTTGATTTACGAAAATGTTGACACTTTCAGCAGTTCTGCTTGCAATCACATTTTTACTAACGATTAGAAATCATTAACTTTGCCAATCTCTGACATCATGGTTAGATGTACTAAATTGACAACTTAGAACTCGCTATCTTCATTAAAATTTCTTTCCCAGATTATCTAGTAGGACATTTATTTTACCTTTACCTGGCATAATTAACCCCATCACTACCAAGGTTTAATTCATGATTTTCTCTTTGTGATAACAACTTCTTCATCTAGTTGCTCTGGAATTTCAAGCGTTAACCCTATGTTAATAATTAACTGCGTTCTCAGTGGTATATTTCTTGTCATTTTCTTCTCAATGGGACCCCGCAATTTTCTAGGATCTCCTTCAGCATTTCTCTCCATTTTCGCCCAACCAACTTGTACTGGATGTAATGATTCCGTCATTTGTAAACCAAGTTTACAAAATTGTTCTCCTTAGTCAGTGGTGGTTCTCCTACCTACTGATATACCAAAGGAAAGGTCTGCCCCAGAATGTTTAGGGTATTCTCCTTAAAATTACATTTCACTCCACATATTTTCAGGAACTCCTTTCCAATGAGTATATTGTAATTCTGGTTATTCAACATGATGGCGGGAGCTAATACCACAAGTGAACTGAAACGGAGTGGCAGTGCACTGTGGCCTCACTGGATATTGTCATATCTGGTCTGGACATTCCGTATTCCTTCCAGTGTTCTAGATCTGTCAAAAACTTCATTAGTTTCACCAATGTGGTCAAAACGATGTAATGGCCGCTCAACTGTCAATGACCACTCTCACCCTCACTTGGTTAATTATGTTATTGCATAGTTAAACTCAGAATATTGCAATTGGGTATTTACTGTTTGAATGAAAGTATTATTTGCTGAATTGAGAGAATGAATTTGTTGTGCATATAGCTCAGGGAAAGATTCCTTGATCGCGCTAATTGGTATGGATGTGTTTGTTTCATTTAATCTCACCTTTAGTAATCTTTCTGGTTCTCAGCAGATCTAATCCTGTCTGCTAGCTTATAATTATATGGTTGAGATACTTCCTTTACAAAACTGGATTAATCCCCTTCATTTTGACTTCATAATGGCGTTAAAGTCCATATTAACAGCCTGATATAGTGGGTTGCTGTTTCAACATCTACAATTTTATCAAAAAATGTTTATAATGTCATCTATAATATTGGGAAATTCAGGTTTAACCATGGTGCCAGATTGTTCCTTCTCTAGACCGTGGGACCTTTTCCAGCTCCTATCTAATTTACTTCTTTTTTACTTGAACTAAGGTAATTTTTCTCTTTGGGTTTCTTGCTCCAACATTGAGCAGCTACATGTCCCAGTTTACTAAAGTAGTGTCAGCGAATTTGCATCTTGTACACTCATTTTGTACTTTGGGCTTGTTCCTTGATAAAAAACATTTGGTTTCTCCTTATTTTTCTCAGTGAATTTTACAGTATTTTAGGCACAAGTCTGGAACACTTTGAATTCTCGGTTTAGGGCTTCTAATGTGGCTCCCATCATCTATAAATAATTTAACATTTGAGATGTGCGCATAAGTGTTACAAACGTTAAAGCCATTGTTTGGTGTGAATTGCAATAGGGCAATAATGCTTCTTGCATCACAATTTGGGCATTAAAATCCATTAGCACTTTTGCACCAGCTAGGAACTAAAATTCTGGTATAAATTGGTCCCAAAAGCCACTAGGGTCTTATTTTTTTTAAAAATAATCCCCGTAAATTCCTGATTTTGGTTAGACATCCGCATATGGCTTCCAAATTATAGCATACTGGCGTCCTTAGCCTCATTATATGACTTATTGTCCTGTTTAGATGAGGTAACATCAGATACTGACAATTGGTGTTTAGACAGTTCGTGAAGGTCAATGTCTTTTTGTTGGTCGCTAAACTGAACATTATCTCAAATAATTGTAAAATGCAGAGGGCGTTAACCTGATGTAAAGTGGGTAATTTTTTGTGCTTCAAATTCATCCTTGGCTCCATTGGCAGGGGAATCCTGATAGACAACTCGATTGGTCATGGAAGTATCTTTGGGGTCATTTTTAAAATTGCTTCAAATGGCCCAGGCATATTTCTGGGTGGGTTATTCTTCTAACTGGGTTTCAGGCGTTTTTCGTCATCTTCTTCTGCTTTCATTTGTGCACAAAAACATTTATAGCTTGCCAGTTCCTCTATATGCTTCAGTTGTCATGCTATTTTTTCAGTAATTCAAGTAAGCACTCTAAATCTGTTTCTTGATTGGCCTTCTGATACAATAGTTCTTTGATTAGTTCACTCTTCTTTCGCTTCACAGAGTTGAATTTTCCATAGAAGCCATTGTTGTTCTTCTCCATTTGTTTGACATCTTCCTCACCTTCACTACAGGTTCTCCAAATGCAATGTAATTGGCCTGTGTTGCTGAGTTAAGTGCGTTCTTGTTGAAAATTTCTAGTTCCATCTGAAGCTTGCGTAGTTCATTATTAAAAGAAAAGTTTGATATGATATTCTTATTAAATTCAGCTTAATCTCAAATACCCCTTAGTGTGCACCAAATGTTAAAGTTGGGAGCTATTAGTGGCTCTTTTGAGCAACAATTGTTAAATCTTCAGGATTTGTTTCCTCTTTCTGAATAATAGCTTGCTTTGGCTCCTTTATTAAACTTCTCAGGTTTTTTATGTGTGCGTTGTTTGAATTGTTGATTATTAATTATAATGGGAAGTAATAGTATAAAGACTACTGCTCTTGTTGAGCTTCTGATAGCCAAGATATTTTTAGGAATAACGCCAACCTGTGTTTGTCCTAATATTTATGGTATTCTGGAAAATCTGTGGGGACTTCCTCCCTCTTCATTATAGTTTAATATCACTTGGTTCAGAGATTCTTTCATCACTTTTGTAGAACTTTATCTAGGATTGGGTTCAATGGTTTTTTTAATTTCATCATGCAGAGTCCGCAGTGCAATTGTATGCAAAAAACATTCTTGTCCTTCCAATAACTCTAATCACAGGAGCAAAAACAGCTTAACTATAAAAATTAAATGAGCTTTTCCTATCCATCTATCTCCTTTATTATTAGAAACTAAA
The DNA here is from genome assembly GCA_022478985.1 of Massospora cicadina. Taxonomy (NCBI): domain Eukaryota; kingdom Fungi; phylum Entomophthoromycota; class Entomophthoromycetes; order Entomophthorales; family Entomophthoraceae; genus Massospora; species Massospora cicadina. Next base: position 40,401 of record JAKSZP010000133.1, read on the forward strand.
AAGAACTTTATAGGTAATTTGGCGCCCAACTCTTTGGTGAGCACCTAATTAGGAACTTAGCCTTTACCAATGATTTAAACATCCAGGGTTGTACGAAATGATGATCTTCCTTAATAAATTTTTTGTTTTCTTTCCCCTAATTAACTGCAATTTCATCTGAATATAAGAGAAGAACATGTCCCCCACATTTTTTATTACTTTAATCAAATTACCCTTATTTGGTATCAACCTTTTTAGGTAATGAAACTCTTAACCATAAACAGCAACTTGTGATCCTGAAAATGATTAACTCAAAATTATCTGTACTACAGGTATCATTACTGGACAGCAACGCTTAAACTTTTTAGCCAAATGCAACTAGACCCAATCAACTCCTACAAGATAATTAGGTTATTAATAGTAAAATTGACTCCATAAACACTTTTTATTTCTAGGGATCATCCCTGAAAAACGATAATCATTCCAGTGGATTGTAATCTGGCGGATCAATAGATTCTCGCTATGAATAATTTCTTTAAAAATAGTTAGCATATATGTAATTGATAACTCAAACAACCACTAGTGGGATGCATCCCATTGTGTACAGGCAAATAAATCATAATTGAAGAAGCTGGGTAAGGTGGGCAAAAATTTCAACGGAAGGTACACTCAAAGCTGTTTGTTCGCTTAAATAACAGCTAAGCACTCCAACTCAACCTATTTTAGTTCCTTTCATGGCTTTTTAGATTTCTGTTGCAATAAGTGATGGGGTGCTTCACGCCTTCATTATACTGCTGCAATAAATCTTATCCTATGGCGGAGAGGGAGGCGTAAGTCTGTAAGTTGAACATATTCTCAAAGATCAAATATTGTTTCACCAGGGCATTGATCAACGCCATCTGATGGTGTTGAAGGGCTCTGGCACCTTCTGTTTATGTGAAAATGGCGTCCTTTTAAAAAATTTAAATAAGGTGCTAATAAAGCTAAAGTGAGGATTAAAGCATCAGTAGTAACCAATCATGATTACAAGTACTTAAACATTGCTTTGTTACTTAACTGGACATCTTACTGATGGCTTCTAACTTGGCTAAATGCAGCCAAAGTCTTTTGGCGTCTACTATGAATACATGGTAATCTAGCTTTTCCTTGAGAAATTGCCATTTGAAGGGCCAATTTTTACTTTTGGCACTGAGAGTTGGTGGAACACCTCATCTAAAAACACTAAACACTTCAAAAGCATCCGTGAGAAGGCAAAGATGTCAAAGATGAAAATGAGAATGCACAACCACTTTTAATCTCCTAGAAAGAGGTGTCCATGGCCTTCTGAAAAATAGCCAAAACGCTGCAGCCCCTGCTGCATTCTAGTGGGCTGTAATAATCCCATATATATAACTATCATGCACTTCTCTTTTTCATCTTCTGGAAACTCAATGCGCCGTTAAACTAAGGTTAGGTCTAACGATGAAAATAAAGGGCGCCGCCCAAGTGGTCTAATGAATTGTTGATCCGTTGCATTGGGCACAAGTCTTTTCTGGTATTGTTGTTAAGATTATAGTAGTCAATAGCCACTAAGTTGTCCAGGTATACTTCTTGATGATAACACAGGGAAGCCAAGGGGAGATTGGACAGCTTCACCATCCATTGCTTCAGTAGCTTCTTGATATCTTTAGAAACCACTTCCTTCATGGCTTAGAAACAGCGGATTGGATGGGACTAAATGGGGCGTGATTCTCTGTATTCAAAAGGTGGATGAAGCCCTTAGCTTATACAACTTTTGGTCATTGGTCAGGAAGATCTCTTGGTATATTTTGATAAGCGCCAAAGCACATTTCTTTTGCTCTCCATTAGTCCTGTCAAGAAATTGTACTTACTGGATGATAAGTCACCTATCAAGCAGATCATAATTTAGCAGTTAAAGTGAGCCTCAAGATTGAGTGGTAGATTATGTTGATGTGAGGCAAATTGATTAAAGTAGACATAGTTTGCCAAATTGAGGAAATTCAGCTGAAGCATTGATGATAGAACAAAACACCTAAAATTGAGCAATCATGAATTATTAAACGGGAGTCTAGAACTAATTAGGAATACCAAGGACAAGAGTTGAGCGTGAGAATGAGAAAAGGGGTCTTTTTTGAAATGAGAAGAGAGTAAAAAACTAAATGGAAGTAGCTGTTAAGTAATACAGAATAAAGTGGTAGTGTCAGGGCAATATCTACTTATTTTAAGTAATTGATTATTTTTATTTAACAAGGATCAGCAATTATAAATCGCTCATCTGTTGCTTATTGGGTTTTCAATTGTGCAAATAGCTCAGCGAAATCAGTCATAACCACCAAAATTTAACATTGGTGCTCAATACGGGGGGCCATTAATCAACACTTTATAAGTTTTATCTTTGCCAAAGCCATGGCGCCACAAGCTCACCTTGACGAATTACTACCCAAGCTCTTTGAGTTACCACAATATGCGGAATTGAAGCTTGCCTTGGATACCCTACTCCAGGTTCAAAAAATGCTTTTCTGAGAGGATAAAAGTATTACAGATCAGCTCGCCAAGGCCTTTCACCAATTGCAATTGGTGGGTGACCAAACCAATCAGCTTTCTGAACACATGGGCGACATTTTTAGAGTGACTATACTGTGTCAGAGCTTAAATTGAATAGTTGTGTTGGGGAGAAAGGAGTCTACATTGACAGATGCCCTCCTTTGACCGTGACTTGCATATATGAATATTGTTTAAGCAGTTTAAATTTAGAGTAGAAGGAGATTCTGATTAGTGGAAAGCTAGAATGTTGTTATCCGCGTTGGACGTTGTGAATGCCAACCAGTCACCTGTTACCTTGAGAGTAGAACTGTAACCTATCAAGAGGTGAAGGAAACTGTGATCTGCCTGTTTGGGGGTGAGGCAAAAATGGCTCAGTGCAAGGCAGAGTTTTTGACAATATTATTTCAAATAAATGAGTTCTTAGTGGGTTTGCAGAGAAAGTTATAGCTGAGACTCATATGTTGTTGGGAGCGAATATCTTAAACAACAAAAAGTGGGCATAACGATGATGGCGGGTGTTAAGTTATATCAAGACCTGTATTTTGCTATGTCCTATATTCTTCAAGATGGCGCGGAGCTAAAAATTGTTAGTCATTTACGCCATTTATATGTCACCTAAAGTGCTCTTTACGAGGAGCATAAAATCCTATGCAACTGCTACCAAATCCCTGTAAAAATGGACAACAACGACTTGGTTATAATTCATTGGCTAATACTCGTCCACTTAATGCGTTAGCGGTACCTTTTTATCCCTGATATTATCAACCAGCTTCTCCTTAGCCAAATTATGATACATCAATTAATTTTCATCCCAGACCTTTGGGTGTGATACAGAGACAAGGGCCGTTTACAAATGCTTGTTTCTCATGCGGCGAAAGAGGCCATTATGTGGCTCGCTGTACAAGCAGACTGAATGCTAATGCAGTACTGGCTGCCCCAATTGAACATGGAAAATTTCAAGTGGAGTAGAGATGGTATGCTCTACTTCTGCCAATCCGATTTTACTTGTCCCTAAGGATTTCCTCAAATCACTTTGTGTTGGTTCCAGGGATCGTCCTGATGATTTATTGTATCAACAAATTCCCTAAAATATCTTGGCTTCCTATCAAGGGAGAGACCCAAATAACATAGATGGAGATTTTCGCCAAGAGGTGCAGAAGCCGTACGCTTAGAAAGTCCTTGGGCGGAATGGTACAGCTGAAGGTGGCCCCCAAACAAATCTCGCAACCCTAGCAAGGGTAAGTGTGGCCATTTCATTAAAGATTTTTGCCCAGAAGTATCCCCATGTGGGATCCAGTTTTATCACTTTTCTGTTAACAAGAAGACCTTGGATGTGCATTTAATCAACACCAAGGGTTCCTCTTATTTGGATTGTTGGATTTTGACATTGGGCTCCGCTAGTGAGCCAGACCAGCCAGTATGGAGACTAACTGTGCTTTTGTGTTTTGCCTTCATTGGCGTACCAACCCCTACAAGTCTGCTTCAACCCACCAACCAACCACCAACAACTTCGCCTTAGCCCCTGGTGTCCTCAGCGTGTGCCCTGTCGAGTCCTGACCCCATCTTGAGCAGCTCAGGCGCTCCCATGCTGCTCCACCCTCGCAACCCTCCACAAACCCATCTGGGCATGCCCCAGCGAGTCCATACCCCAGCTTGGGTGGCTATGCACTTCTGTACTGCATCCCAGAAGGTTGGCAGCTATTCAGCATCCACCATTGGTGGCCAGATGTACAGGTTACCGCCAGTTCCTCATAGGGAGGAGGCATGGGAGCTGGCAGTGCCAGCCACTCTAGACATGATCACCCATGCCTCTTGGGGATCTTTAGTCACATCTTAATTCTAACCTAGCTGACTAACTACCTAAAAATTAAGATAAGTGTTTGCAAGAGAGATGTTTTTTGGAAGGGAATGACCAACTATTTATACCTAGGCTACTGCGCCTCTGAAGCCCCTCAGCCATTCAGGCCAGAAAACTCTATCAGATTATTAATTCAAACATCATAGAGATTCCCTCCCAATCCGCTCATCTAATCACTGAATTAATTAAATTAGGTCAAATCCATCCTCAGAATGATTCATCAATCAGTCATATATATTTCATAAATTAAAATAAAACATTGAGCATTTTTGTCATGAGTCGCCGGTGCTCTAAATTTAGTTGTGGAAAGATTTTTTAATGCTTGGCAACGATTCATCAGCTTTATGCTGGAAATTCCCACAATCAACCTTAATGTAAATTAATGACAAACGTAGATTCCACTGAATCCAAATCGAATGAATAATTATAATTCATTAATAGTATTGAACTAGGCTATTAGCTGGCAATCACACCCAACTAACTGACACCCCTTAGTCCTGATACTATTGGAAGGAATCCATCTGGTTAGAATCGTGACATGGAGTGTACATACTGTGATCTTTTTGTTCATAATTCAAATACTGGGTAATTATAGATACCAGCTCTCCAGTCAATATAAGATCCACCAAGCTAGTGGTTAAGCTACCGGTGAAGCCTTATGTGGAACATTGAGTAGTATATGGACCATGGGGGCACAAAGCACTGTGTCAGAGAGTGCATACAGCTTGTTGCCTTTGAGGTTTGGGTTGTTTGGCACATCCGCTCCAGCTGCGGTTTTGCCTCATAAATAGCTATGAAATGTTGAATGGCGCTGCATTCATGCAGCAATTTGGGGCTGTAGTCAGTATGTCAGAAGCAACACTTAGTATCCTAGGACAACAGATCCGCATTTAAATTACCTCCAACAGTTTCCCTAATGACCTAATTTACTCCAGTCAGATCAATATAGTCTATAGCAATGGGGCAATTACTGTTTAGATTGTCAGATGAAGTTGAGGACCCATCCCTTCCAAGCCAGACTTCTGAGTACAATGGTATTCCGCTGTGGGTAGCGAGCACTTTAAGCATACCTTCTGGGCATCAGGTCATAATAGGGACCAAGCTCAAAATAGATGTCACTGAAGGGCTATATAGGGAGATTATGGGGCCCTACCAGCAATCCCAGCTCGAACCTCATGTGGCTCCTGGGTTATTGTTTCCAGGGCTGAAAGAAGTGAAGGTGCTGATAGAAAACCTGCAGAAGAAGGCTATGACGGTCCAAAGGACCAAGTGTAAGCTTATTTACACTTGGCCCTATTTATGAAATTCACTGTATTTATGACTTTGATTCCTGTAAGGACTCAGCCTACTGGTAAAATCCCATTTTCATATAATGGCATTAGTTCCACGGAAAGCTTTGGCTGGGTTGTTAGAGGAACAGAAAGATAAGCGATGGCTCTATTTGGAAAATACCAAATTATTTTTGCTTCTGACAACATCTATTTGGGGTGCGCACAAGGGGTGATGCATTAAGTAGACACAGGAGATCACCCTATAATTTGGTCATGGGCCATCCAGCGCTCCAAGGCTGCAGAGAAATTAGTCTTCAATGAGGTAGACATTGATTGAGAAAGGGATGTTAGAGCTGTCCAAGAGTCCGTGGGCATCAGCGGTGCTCATTGTTAAGATTTAAGATGACACAAACTGGGTGGTCATTGATTACTGGAAGCTTAGTAGCATCACTAAGAAGGACCTCTACCTCTTACACTGATTTCTGATGCTTTAGATCGACTAGGAGGCGCTAACTACTTCTCTGCCATAGACCTGATATCAGGGTACTGGAAGATTGAGTCGCAGCGGTAAAACGTGAAAATGCGCTATAATCACCTCAAAAAAGTTATTCTATCCTAAACGTAGGCCACAGGGTTTTTGCAACACCCTGGCTACGTTCCAGTGTGTTATGGATATAATCATGGGTGACTTAAAGCTGTCCTTAGTTCTAGTCTACCTCGATGATATCAAAGTGTTCTCACAGATATTAACCAAGTATCTTGACCACTTAGAACAAATGTTCCACCGACTTTCTGATGCTAATATCAAGATCAAGATTTGGAAGTGACATTTTTTTCAAGGAGGAGTTGGAATACCTCGGGTTTGTAGTAGATTAAAAGGACTTAGACCTCAGCCAGTGAAGGTGGGAGCTATAAGTAATATTAATTGGCCAGGCAATAAGAGAGATATCTAAGTGTTTATTGGGGATGGTCAGTTACATCCGGCGGTTCATTTCTAACTGCAGTTATATTAGGGGCACCACTCTTTGCTTTTATTAAATAAAAATGTCACCTTTGACTGAATTGACTGATGCCAAAACGCTTTTGATGTCTTGTGGACTGTGTCGGCAAGCATGCCCATTTTGCAATATCCTAATTTTTAAGAAGAATTCATAGAGCAAACGGATGCATCACTTTCTGCTATAGGGGCAGTATTATACCAGAAGGATGATGATGAGTAGAGCACCCTGTCGCCTTTTGAAGCTGAAGCTTAAACTGCCATGAACGGAATTAAACTGTGAGCAAGTGGGAGTGCTTAGTGGTGATATATGCATATAAAAAGTTCCAGGTATACCTCCTTGGGTTAAAGTTCAGTGTGGTAAAAGATAATGCATCCTTGCGTTGGGTGCAGATTCTATGTGAACCTGAAGGGCGGCTTGTGCAATGGGCCTTGAAGCTCCAATTATAAGACTTTGAGATAGTACTTCAGCTGGGGGAGAAATATCAGAATGCAGACTTCTCTGCGGTTATCAATGGCCGCTATTACAACAGATTTGGCTGACATCATGTATGAGAAGATCGTAGTGGACAAATATCATGACGAGTTGCCACATGTGATCTAAGTGATAGATGGGCTGTATGGGGCACCTTTTTGTGCTATGGGGAACTACAAAATGCAAATTGGCAAATTGAAGCTGAGTTTCCTAAAAAACTTTCACTATAACAGCAATATTATGAATGAATATCGGGTGGTAGGTCATGGAAGGTCGTGGAAAACACTGGAGTTCTTGCAGTACCATTACTATTGGGAGAGCATTCACTACAATGTGCTTGAGACGGTTGCTTGTTGTCACCAGTGCCAAGTGGAGGATCATTCCACAAGAAGCCACCTATCAGCTGGTTAAGCCTTGTTTCGCATGTCATACTATTTCTCTGGATTTGGTGGGGCCTTTGCCAACTGTCACGAGCTGCTCAAAGTATATAATAGTAACTTTGATCATTTGACAAAATGAGTCGAAGCAAAAGCGATTAATGATTTAGGGGATGTCACCACCGCCAAGTTCATCCTGGAGTGTGTCATACAGCAACAATGCTTTCCACAATTTATCCTCATAGACAGCATAACCAACTTCACTTTGACGCCCAACCCAAGTTATACGATCTGATGGCAATCAGCGGGGTCTTAGATACACTCAATTACTCTGAATCTAATGGGTTGGTGGAACGGATCAACAGAACATTGGTATATATTCTATGCAAACTTGTAAAAGATCGCTCCTCTGAGTGGAAAACTCTCTTATCTACCGCCATCTTTGCATATAATGTCAGTTACCTCTCATCAGCAGGGAAGTGTCCCTTCCAAACTTCTCTATGGCAGACATTCATCTTTGCCTACTCTGCTTTACTCCTGAGTGGAGATCCTGGAAGAGCGAAATCGCAGCATTATCTGACCCAATTAACTGACAATCTGATAAAATTACAGATGGAAGCTTATTCTACCAGCTTAGCTAAGAAGATTTGGATCAGGCGGCCACCATTGTAGATTCAGCAGCCTCCCCCAGTTTGGAGTAAGAGTTCTTTTCCTGTTCCATGACCAACATGGGTTTGGAAGAAGGAACAAGTTTGCCAGCATTAGGCTAAAACCAGTTGAGATAGTTGAAAAAACTGGTATCGGTGCCTACTGTTAATTTTGGGGCGTTTTGGGCTCAATTCCGCCGAGTTGGTTTTGCGCAGGGTATGAGCCATTGAGCAACCAAATCAGACAATATGAGGATCACTGACTTTATAATAAACTTAATAAATATGTATGGAGCTATCGCCCCTTATTTCCTCTTTTATTATAATATAATTGCAGAGCTTATCTGCGCTCTCTAATCATAAAAAACCTCCAAACCTTTTATCTTCCATCAGACTCTTTATACTTCAGTTCCCCAGCCAGATGCGTCCTTGGCTTGGTACTCTTCTATTCAACTTCCCTTTTCGACTTACTCTCATTTTTAACAAATCTTGGCATAAATCCTCTTGATTCGCCAAATGCCTCATTTTGATGCACTTAAATTACCAGTACCAGTTTGATTCCAGCGGATTCCATACATTACGCCATATAAACTTAGGGCTTATCGTCAAGTCATATTGGAACTGCAACATTACCCCCTCCTTGACTGGACGATAGGTTCTTACTGTTTGTATGCTTGAAGGAACTTCGCGTGGACTCAGTTGATAACCTGACCCCCAGCGGGTTCCTTAATGGTGTAGACATCTTTGCCAGTCTTCTTGATAATCTCAAATGGGCCAACCCAAATGTTGGATAATTCCAACGTCTGAATACATGCTGATTGTGGAATAAAACATAATCCCCTACAGCAAACAATGGAAGACCACTCCATCTCTTCTGGTCGGCTGCCTGGTCGCGAATTTTCTTCACTAGACTGGTGGAGTAGGATTCCATTTGCAACTTGATCAAAGTATCCATGAGTTGATTCAGATATCGCTGAGGAATCACCCCACCAGTGTCCTTTACACATGGATATAACAAGGCAGGCAGAGCCAGATATTGACCATACTGCAGTTGAAATGGGCTCTTACCAGTGGCCAAATGATAGCTGATATTGTAAGTGAACACAGCAGTAGGTAGAAGGGCACTCCATTATGAGGGCTGATCCATTATCAATTTGCGGAGTATGTTCACTAGGGTTCCATTGACTCGCTCCACCATCCCATTGGATTCCAGATGATAGGGGGTGGTCAAAACCCCACAAATGGCCATCAACTCATTTAACTTTGGCAGAATATTCAAAGTGAAGTTGGTTCCATTGTCTGTCAGAATGAACTGCGGGCAGCCATTCCACTGTATAATGTACTCCATGGTGAACTTGGTAGTGTTGACCGCACCCAAGTCGCTAATAGCCCTGGCTTCCACCCATCAGGTCAAGTGATCAATAGCGACAATTATATACTTGGATCAATTGGCACTATTTGGCAGAGGTCCCACTACATCAATGGAAACATTGTGCCAAGCGAACTGGGGTTTCACTAGTTGGTAGGTGGTTTTCTTGCGGAAAGGTTTTTCTACTTGACACTGATGACAACAATTAATTGTTTCCAATACATCATAATGCATGCTCTCCCAGTAGTATCAGAATTATAACATCTCCAGTGTTTTATACAACCCTCCATGGCCTACAGCCCAATAATCATCCATAATTATTGCAGGTTGGGATGAAGTCTTAGGGAAACTCAACGTCTGGTCGCCAATCCACTTATATAGTTCTCCTTCAAATAGAAAGGTATCTGCCCTAAGTCCATCTAGTACCTTGATTACATGTGGCAGCTCATCCTGGTATTTATTTACCACCATCTTCTCATACATTATGTCAGCTAGATCTGCTGTGATTGCGACTGTCAGCAGCCTAGAGAGACAATCCACATTATGGTGTTTAGCCCCTGGTTGATGCAAAATCTTGAAATCATATGCTTGCAGCCTCAATGACTAATGTGCGAGCTGTCCCTCTGGTTCACGAAGATTCTGTAGCCAGTGCAAAGAAGCGTGATCCATCATTACTTGAAATCTCATACCATGCAGATTTACTCAAAACTGTTTATAAGTGTAAATTACCGCTAAACATTCTCACTCAGTAATGATGTAGATCCATTCATGACAGTTCAAACTTTGACTACAGAAGGCAACAGGATGCTCCACGCCATCATCGTCCTTCTGAGATAATACTGCCCCTATAGTGGAGAGAGAGGCATCCATTTGCACTACGAATGGCTTATCAAAGCTGGGGTATTGCAAAATGGGTGCACTTGCTAACGCGGTAAGCAATACATCGAAAGTGTTCTGGCATTGTTCTGTCCAATCAACAGTAGCGTTTTTTTTAATAGCTCGAAAAGTGGGGCCCTGATGCAGCTGAAATTGGGAATTAACCGTCGGTAATACCCAACCATTCCCAGAAACACTTGAATGTCCCGCTTATTCACTGGCGAGTCATCTTGCTTATTGCTTCCACTTTAGCCAGCTGTGGTTTAAGCCCATGTGAATCCATGACAAACCTGAGGTCTTATAATTGATCCTTAAAGAAATGACACTTTTGAGGCTTAATTTTGATATTAGCAGCGGTGAGGTGCTGAAACACTTGCTCCAAGTGATCTAGGTGCTCTGTAAATGTCTGCAAAAACACATTGATGTCATTGAGGTAAACTATGACACAGGACAGCTTTAAATCACCTAAAGTCATATCAATGGCACGCTGGAACGTAGCCAGAGTGTTACACAACCCTTGTGGCATGCGCGTCAGCTGAAAAATCCTCTTGAGGTGATGGTCGCACATTTCTCCTGTTCCAATTAATGGCAACATGATCTTCCAATACCTGAGATCAGATCCATGGTGGAAAAATAGTTTGCCCCACCTAATTGGTCTAACGCATCATCAATCCGCGGAAGAGGGTAAGAATACTTCTTTGTTACATTATTGAGTATATGATATTCAATAACTACTCGATTTGTGTCATCCTTCTTCTTTACAATGAGCACAGGTGACGCCCACGGACTGTTTGACAGTTCTAACATTCCTTACTCAATCAGTTTATCCACTTTATCAGAGACAACCTCTTTCACTGATTTTGAACATCTAATAGGTCGTGAACAAATGGGAGGGTGATCCCCCATATCTATATGATGTACCACCCCTTGAGCGCACCCCAGGTCATGATCATCATTTGCGAAAATATCCCAATACTTTTCAAATAATGCCATAGCCTTATCTTGTTATTCTGCCGAGAATCCTGTGAGCGCTTCCAGCGGAACCACAGTCAGTATGCTGAACAAGAAGCGGGCTGGTAGTCAGAGATCTTCCCATGAGCCAAAGTCATGAATATGATGAACTTCCCCAATAGGGACAAAGCGTAGGTAAGCCACCACTTGGTGCCACCTGATCATTTTTGTATCCTTCTGTAGGTTCACGAGCAGCACCTTCAACTCCCCATTCCCAGGTAACAATAACCCAGATCCACATGTGGTTCAAGCTGCGAGTGCTGATAAGGCACCAGGATTTCTCCATAAAGCCCCTTAGGCACTTCAATTTTGAGCCCAGTCCCTATTATGCCCTGGTGTCCAGATGGTAAGCTTAAAGGGCGCGTTGCCTGAAGCGGAATTCCTTTATACTCATAAATCTGGTTAGGGAGGACCTTGGTCTGCCAACTCAGTCATTGGTAGCAAAAAGGGATCACTACATCACTCTATTCTAGATTGATCTGACCGGAGTGGACTGGATCTGTTGGGATTACACCAGAGGAAAAATATACTGAAATCTGTTGGATGAACATAGTAAGGGTTTCTTCCGCCATATCTATCACAACGCCAAAATTCCTAATTAAAGCCGCGCCAATTAACATATTGTAGTGGTTATTTGGCAAAACCACCGCCGGGGCAGACACCTGGACTGACCCAAATCATAGAAGCAAAGCACTATATGCTCCTTCTGACACAGTGCTGTGCGTTCCCAGGGTCCGATACACTACTCAATGGTCCACATCTGGTTTCAACATAAGTTTAGCCATCAACCAAGTAGAGACTATGTTCACAGGTGCTCCCGTGTCTATGATAGCGCGGATTTTTGTGTTTTGGACAAATATGTCGCAATAAGTACATTCCAAGTATGAAGAATCATCGGTGCTTATTACTTGTACGTTCAAGGGTTTTGAGCTACTCAAAAAGGAAGAAATGACCTGCCAACTTGAGGATACTCGCTAAAAATTTTTTCTACCAGAATGGCTATGCTAACCCCTACTAATGGATTGACATTTGGTGAAGGATCCAAGTTTCTAATGCCAATATGTTCCAAGATCTGCCACGCATATGGCTTCTGCACATCTTGGCGAAGCTTGGCCAGATGGGGTGAGCCTTTACTCACAGAAGCAAAAGCAGGGGTATCTGACAAAAGCTGCTTATATAACAAATCATCCAATTGAGGGTTAATTTCTACCCAAAAAAATGTTTGGGGATTGTTGGGGACAAGTGAATTGGACTTAGAGGAGATAGAGCGTCCCATCTCTACGCCGCTTGAGCTTTTCCCTGCTCGATTATCTTAGTTGGAATTGCACACACATGTGGTTGACTAGGGCAATTGGCTGCATAATGCCCTCTTTGTCCACACTGAAAGCAAGTGTTCATAAAAAGTGCGCGTCTATAGTTTGGGGCGGAAGAACCAGGCCAATTATTGCCAGTAAGGTTCCAAGGTCGCGGATGAACTGAGGAAGCGTACCTGGGCCAGAAAGGGTATATTGACTCATGGGAGGGACAAATACATTCCAGCGGCCAATAACCCAGTCGCTGCAACCTATATCCTGCAAGGGTTGGAGCGGGGGCAACAGCAGTTTTTCAGGCTATGTTGGGAGCGCTGTTCATGGTGGAGAGCTGATGTAAGTTGTTCACAATCTTCATAAGTTTAGCATCCCCATCCAACACATGGGACATTGCATTATATAATTCCCAGTATGCTTTGACAGCCGCCATAATCTCTATACTTACATCTTCAGCGTTGAAGATATTGGCCCCAAGAAGAACGTGAGCTTCCACTGAAAATCGCTCTGCAAATTCTGACAGAGTTTCATTTTGGTCAAACTGTATAGTCATAAAGTCAGTTTTTCGTTGACACAACTTGTTAGCGCCCCCAAACAGCTGGATGACAATCGCTTTCACTTGTGCGTAAGATACCAAGCTTTTGGGAAGATAGCAAGTCACCTGGATCAGCGCTTTCCACATCCAAAGCGGACAGCAACAATTTCGCTTTTTGTCAATCAATAGCTCTTTCCACAGCAAATTCAAACCATTTAAAGAAACTATGTAGGTTCCCACCATGACTGAAAGGAGGTAATTTCTCAATATGAACGAATTCATTCTTCTCTGGATTCCTGCTGCAAAGGGCAGGCGAACTGTTGTCTGAGCGACTATGGGAACCAATCCTTGATGAGTTATCATACAGCTAGCCGGATGGACTTGAACTCGTCAAAAAGGAATAAGAAGAGGTGGTGTCACACAAGGGGTTCACCGTACTGCCCAATGGATATTTTTTTGTTAATCCATAACATTCTTCCCCCAAGTTGCCACTAACTACACCATTCCCCACAGCTCTGGTATGCTCCGCTAACTGTTTGTTGATCAACTAAGTTTCCTGTTGCACCGTTTCATATTGTTGTTGCAATTTCTGGCAGACTTCCCTTTCTTTATTCAGTTGCTGTTCCACAGCTTGTACTCATGAAAGAACTTCTTTGATTATATTCTGCGAGCAGGTTTGCTGTCAGAATGGAGGAGGACTCATCGTGGAGTAATTTGCTTTCTGGTTTTTTCCAACTATAGTTGCTCAGTGGGCCCCCTGATGTGAGCACCAACATTAATTCTCAGCGTTTTGGGCTTAATTCCGCCGAGTTGGTTTTGCACAGGGTATGAGCCACTGATCTATTAAATCAGACAATATGAGGATCAACAACTTTATAATAAACTTAATAAATATGTATGGAGCTATCGCCCCTTATTTCCTCTTTTATTATAATATAATTGCAGAGTTTATCTGCGCTCTCTAATCATAAAAAACCTCCGAACCTTTTATGTTCCATTAGACTCTTTATACTTTGGTTCCCCAGCCAGATGCGTCCTCAGCTTGGTACTCTTCTATTCTACTTCCCTTTTCAACTTACTCTCAATTGTATCGAATCTTGACATAATTCCTCTTGATTCGCTGAATGCCTCATTTTGATGCGCTTAAATTACCAGTACCGGTTTGATTTCAGCGGATTCCATACATTGCGCCATATCAACTTAGGGCTTATCGTCCATTCATATTGATATTGTGACACCTACACTACTAAGAAACCTGCGGGTAGTCAGATTTTCAATTGTAATATGTGAAGTTCCTTTGGGTATGCAAGCAACAGGAGCTTACCAACCAGTCAAGGGGGTAATGTCAAGAAATTGATATGACTGGACAATAAGTCACTTATCTGCGGATCAAAAACTAGAGTCAAAGTGGTACTCATGATTGAGCGGTATATTATGTTGAGTGAGGCAAATCAATCCTGTATTCATAGTTTAGCGAATTGAGGGAATTACTCCAAAGCCTAAATAATAGAATGAAACATCTAAAATGGAGCAAATTGAGAATTATTAAGTGGGATGGAAGAACCAAATTAGGAATACCAAGAATAAGAGTTGAGCATGAGAATGAGAAAGGGGGTCTTTTGGAAAGAGAGTAAGAGAGGAAAGGATGAATAGGAAGTAAGTTATATAACATATGAGATAAGTGGCATCTTTGGGGAAATAGCTCCTTAATTTAAGTACTTGATTATTTTTATTTATCAAGGATCAGCAATCATCATATTGCACATACGTTGCACAGTGGGTTTTCACATGTGCAACTGGCTCAATGGAATAAGCCATAACCACCAAAAGTTAATAAGTCCCATTAGAGTCTCTCTTGTGACTACAACCTATACTATGGCCAAAGTTTTATTGCAGAGCCCACACTCCTCTAGCAATCCAAATTTTAAAAACTTCAGACCTCATTGATAGGTGGTAAAGACCTTCCTATGTAGTCCCTCTGGTATATCTATTCTAAGCACAACCCCCAATATGACTAGCTGGCCAGCAGGTATCATTATGGCGCTCACAGATCTTAGAAAAAGCCTTTCTAGCATGTATTTGGTTAAAGGAACCTAGTCCTCTTTTTTTATTCAGAGGTAGCGTATGGGAACTACCCATCCTGGTCATGAGGTTAATGTGGTTAGTGCGGGTAGGATCCTTTTGCACGCCACTTGAAAAAAATAGAACGTGTTACATTGCTCATGTTTCTTTAATGTTTTCTCAAACGTGTTGACTACGCACCAAAGCGGCACATAAATGATGGTGCAATAAGCATATCAAAGTTGTAGTAGGTTAACGTATTTTCTGGCGCTGATATGTAAATTGACTAAACCATAAAGTCAGAAAACTTTACACTCTTTTATAAAATGGTGCATTGACCCAGATGTCCCGTATAGCACCCAATGTTCTACAACAGGTTTCAAAAGCTGTTTGGCCATCATCTTCTTTGATACTAAGTTAACAGGTGCATCAGTTTCTATAATTGTACGAATTTTGGTCTTTGACAAAAAATTAACAATAGTTGCACTGGGAATAAGGATAACCTTTATTGTTTAATACAAGTATATCCAATAAATTATTTTTCCAAGGAAGCGTCTGATGCCAGTTCAAACTTGGGGGTATTCCTTGGTGATCATTTTATAGTGATGCGACATTTACCCTATCAAATGAGGGCACATTTATAGAAGATTGAGGGTTTCTGAAAATTTCGCTTCAGTTTCTGGAAGGCGTATTGCTTTTAAATATCCGTACAGGCCTCCTCTTCTTCTATTTCCTTAGCCTTGAGTGGTTCAGGACATGTACGTAATTTGAGGTTTGTTGATACATCATCTCGTTAATGGGGTAGCTGGGTATGTCATAGAAAAGCTCATTGGTTTCAGGCAAACAATTGAAGTCAAAACAGCGAAGGTAGAGTGTCCCATCTCTATTTTGCCAGTCTTATCCCTTGTTATACCGGTTCATATGTATGACATGAACTTAATGTTTGGCAAATCAGTGTACTGCAAAGTGTAATCGTCACCTGAAGTTATTGCATGTCAATGCGGAGGCATCTCATCTTTATGTGTTGTTAGAAGTACCCATTAAAGATTTGGATGGAAGATTACATGATCTCTCGGTGGGGTACTCAAGGAGGGCATCTCAACAATGGTCAATGGTGGCTTCTAGTCAGATTTAGGGGTCTGTAAGTCGCAGATAGTCATCACAGGTAGTTGACAATTATGAGTAAGGTTACATCACCTTAAAAAACTAAAGCCATCATGTTGAAGATCTCACAATGCGTTTTCTCTGCCAAAGTAATTATGATCCCGCTGTTAGCCTGAGATAATATGCCCACCTCTATTAAGATGTGGGCTACATTAGTGAATTAATCATCAACTTTATTAAAATTTCCATTCCGCTGTAACCAGATTGTCAAAAAGGCAGCCTTTAATTGGTTTATTCTTACTATGCCCCTTAATCTTGTAGAACCATGATTTTGTCTTCCTGGTAGGTGAGGGCACTGTCCCTCAAATAGAAATTGACCTGATTGACGCTCTCAACATCTAAGGTGAATATTAGTAGATCTCCTTATGACAATTTGAAGCTTCTTCTATGGTGAATTCAAAATGCTTAAAGATATATGCATGTTCTTATCTCAAATCTTATAGACGGCTTATTGATGCAAACAATATCATTCCTCCCTGCTGTATGGTCTAGGAGAAAACTGCGTTGCCTCCTGCCAGGTGAACGTTGCACCAATGGAAGAAGTGCACAAGGGTTGGGAAGCAGAACTCGAGTCCACTGCAGTCTTTTATGGGGTAACAGGTTCCTCAGTTTTTATTATGGCAGCTACTGAAAAGATCTCTTTGGAGAGGCATAGTATCATCCCCCAGAGTTATCATTGTCCTAAACTCAGCATTCTTTGCCAATTAAATCAGTAAAGATCTTTTACTAATCTATTTTGCCCTTGCTCTTCTTGCACTGACAACGGCCTACATTTCATCTTGGTTATTTTGTTGATCTCACATTGCAAGTCACGTTAATATTCCCTTATACCCTCTACTTTCCACTCAAGACATGAATGATGCAAAAGTAATCGTGACGGGTTCCCTTCAGTCAGGGTTTTCTGGTGCCCAATGTTGCAAAATTAGCTGGACGCATCCTTAAGTTGATACATGAGGAATTTTTTCCTGAAGTAACTCATCATTGGATTGACGCAGGGTTTCCAAGTTGGTCTTGAGCTCAGGTATTCTACAAATCAGTGAACAGGAGTAAAGTCATGGATTAGTTGGCGCTAATTAGTGCCTATACTTGATCCACTAGAATAATAAATGTCTGACTCAGCGGATCTGAGGAATTAGTATTCAGGCTTTTGGCTTCTCTGTGATTACTCCACTCCCAATGGAGTTGCTTAAGATCAACAGCTACAAAATCTGAGTGGTCAATGACACGCCGTTCCAAGAGAGTGACACAATTTCCTGACACGTTCTATGGCAATTTTCAATTTCCATTAACCCAGCTACTCATCTCTTTCATCTTCCCTCGGTATTATCCCCAGCGTGATAATTTTTTATCCTTCATTCTTAAGGAAAATTCACAAAAATTTTCCCATAAACCAATGGGAGCGCCTGATTCAATTGAGCCACCAATCAACCCATTCATCCTGTATGTTGGTATTGCGTTCTTAAACTTATTTGAAAGCTCCTCTGCCCTCCATAAAGTTATGAACCAGGTGCTCCACAAGAGTTTTGTTTTTTTTCTGTTTAGCCTGTGAATATCACGACAGCACATATCATTGATGTGGCAAGCTAGAACTTGCAGAAGATGATGGATAAATGATTGTACATATGCGACTAGGTAATCTAGAATGTTGTGTTGGGAGTTGAGATGTACTGTGAGGCCAATAGTGCTGGCGTCTAGATAAAACATGTACAGCTAATAACATTGAGCTTGGATTTTTTTGTGAAAACATACTTTTGAAGTTCTCCACTGGATCTTTGTCATAGAGATAGAATATTCTGAGGAGCCACTCCACTAGTTAGTGAAGCTGCTGGGGCAACCCCTAGTTGACCGCCCCTGTTGGGCTGACTCAAGCATCAGACAGGCTGTGGAGTTGTATCTACGTTGGAGCGTCACCAGGGTTGTTTAGAGCGTTCACAGTGAAGAGGGGAGGTTCCTCATCTAAGTTCTCCTTAGGATCTCCATTATACTTTGCTCTGAAGCCCACGAGGTTCTGAAAGAGTAATTAGAGTTGTGTTTATATCTCTACATAGCTCAAGTATGGTTGCAGTTGTTTTTGGGTTAAAATCAGTAGGATCCATGTAGTGAACACCAATATTACATTTCTGGCGGATAGCAAGTACTATTGTAGATAATCTGGAGAATGTTGCCTAGGATTGTTGCGCAACTGATGTAATGGGAAGCAATATGCCAGTTTCAGTCAGTCAAAATATTTTAGTATTCAATTAAAACAATAAGCGCATATAAAAATTCTTATTTATTGGTAGAGTCGCACTACCACCAAGTCCAGGAATTCTAGTTGCCTTCTTCCTTCACTAGAAAAGCACTTCTGGTTAACGATACCAATAAGTCCACCTTACTACTTTGTTTGTTGCTCTTCTTAAACTAATCTGTAGAGTCTTTTCCACTATCCTCTATTATGTTTAAGGTGAGTGGGTTTGAGGTTTTGACTGTGCAGTTGAGTCTAAATCTATTAACCTAACCAGTATTATTCTAATTCAATTTGTTAGTGTAACTTCCGGCGTAGTTATATATTTTAGCTATTTTTTCTGATGGATTATAACAGTAGCAATTAACAATGTGACTCAATATAGTTGACTATAATAAAACACTTTGGTCATCGATTTAGAAACTGACAAATATAGAATTTAAGCCTATTGCTCAATTATATCAATTTCCAGCATCTCCTGTTGGGTAAAATATAAAGGAAGTCATGGGATAAAAACCCTTGAAATATTTTTAAACTGATATCTACTTTTGAGGTTTTGTTGAAATTAATAGATTTAAATGACTAAAAAACAACCTTCCAATGTATCATGAGAATTTAATTTCTTACTTATGAGTATATTCTTTACTAGTGACAAAATTAACTTCAATCAAAGATCTATTATTGCCTATAGTATGAAAACCTTCTAAAGATCCCATGTTTTACCAATCTCTTAAGTTGAACTCAGCAAAACAGTTACCTTTACTGTAGCTAAAGTTTATAATGGGCTCAAAACTTTAAATAGAGAACAGTCCAAGGAATAGAAGATGAGGTAAACTAGACTACTTCATTGTGTTAAAAGGTGTTAATATTTATAGACTGTGTGGGGACTTAATGACTTGGGGACCTACATGGCCCAAATTATCAGGATCATGGGCAGCCTTACAGAATGACTGCCTGAATGACGGCCTCATCTTTTTTGCATCATCTTCATGACCGCAATGGTGGAGGTCATGACACTCAATGTTTGTGAAGCGGTGAAATTAATTAATTCATAACCATTAATCCTCAAGAACGTAATGCTTACTAATCAAAATTTTCCATTAGTGCCTTCAAGGTAAGGGTTTCACTGTGAGGTCTTAAGAGTCAATTCATTAAGGAATAATTCAGGGTAAGGGAATTCAACTCGCTCATCATCTTGCATCCTGACAAAGCTCCCCTCAAGTTCTTATCAAAGGGAAAATAGGCCCATATGAATTATCCATATAATTGGTTTATCACTGACCCTTGATCTATATCTGCAATGGTGTACTAATAATTTACCTTTTGAATCACCTTGTAAGGTATAGACCAAAGAACGTAAAGCTTGTTCTGTAACCTCCAGGTCAATGGAGAAAAAAGAACTAGGTCACCTAACTGAAAATAGGTAATAAGAGTCAGCCGACATTGTTTCAGAGTGTCTCTTTTCTGTGGTAATGACAAACCTTGTGTGGCTCATGATTGAAGCTGAGCAATTTTACTGGGTCTGGCCCTCATGGTCAAATTGGAATTTCAGGTATGGAGGTATCAAGTTGGGCTTAATGCTACTAGGAAAACAATAAGCACGCCCATAAAGAGCTTCAAAGGGGGACTTCTTGATGATTTGATGGTAGTTATTTGGTAAGCGATCCAGGCGCTGGGTAGGTTTGGTTCCATTAAGTGTGGTTTGAGGCGGCCATATTCGTCAAAAATAAAGATATGTGTTCTTCAAGTACATTCCACCACTCCATTGGTTATGGGGTTATAAGGGGTGGTAAGCTTAGGTTATTATCAAAAAGCAAAGTAAGTCCTTGAGCTAACTTAGAAATGAATTTAGCACAAGGTCCAGAAGTAACGTTTGTGGACATCCATGCTGGTTAAAAAGGATCAAAATAAGGAATAAGGCCATGGCTTTCATGGTGGCACTGGTAACAGAAATTGCTTTGACTTATTTAGTCAAATTGGCCACGTCTATTAGAATATATTTTGGAAGGGTAACCGAATGGGCAGAGGGCCCACTAAATTGCTGCTGATGAGAAAAGGAGCTTGACGGAGCCACAACTGAATGTGATATTGGAGACTAGCCCAATCCTGGTATCAACAAGGCATACAGGATTAGAACCTCCTGTATGGTCTCAATCATTGGAATCCAGTAGCATTGTTTTTTTAAAAAATTCATTGGTCTTTTGATGCCTCTTGTCCCATGGTCATGTGTGCTTCAAGAATGACATCAGTTCAGGAAGAAGGGTGAATATGAAGGAGCCATTTCATGTTGATTTTTTTATACAAGATTTCCTCAATGATTTGGGTTTCATGGGTCATTTTTTTGGAGCTTAATTTGGATTTCAGGAGTCTCCAACGCGTATCACTCTGGTCGGCCAACAAGGTCATGCAGATGGTATTTCTAAATGATCAAGGTGGCTAATACTGAAATCCTCAAGAGACCATTGGCGTTCTGGTGAATTGCTACTGTGAGATGGACGATCTGAAAATTATGTCATGCAGACTTAGATCTCATATTAATAACCAGCCATCTGAGTCCTTCCTATTCTGCAACCATCAGAGTTAAGAATGGTCAGTGATAATGGTGAATCGGGTGCATTATAGGTAGGACCAGAGATACTTGATCTTTAATAAACAGCCATGCACTCATGCTAGGTAATGCTATGATTTCGTTCAGCCTCACTCATCTTCTTTCTAAAGTAAGCCAATGGGTGATTGGCCTGATTTTCATTGTTCTGAGTTAGGATGGCCCTGGCGAGACATCATTAGCATATATGAATAGCAAAAAGAGTAGTTGAAACGTGGATTATTAAAATAGATTTAGTACAAAGAGCAGGCTCAGCGTACTAAATGCCTGTCCCTATTCAGGCCCCAATTAAAAGGTATATTCTTTTGTAGGAGGGAGACCAGTAGTTTGGTAGTTTGAAAAACAGAGGGATAAATTGAAAAATTTAACCCATTATGCTAAGGAATACTTCAATATTCCTTAAGGCTCTGAGTGAGCAACATCTTCTTAATGGAAGCAACTTTATCTTGGATGAGCTGAACACCATAATTAAAGACCTTGTGTCCTAGGAATTCCATTTTATATTTTAAAAATGAACACTTAAAAAGGCTTACACTTTTTGAGGACTTTCTAAGACGGTTAAGAAGTTCCAGAGGTATTCCACAAGCTCATTGTATGTTTTTGAGAAGACAGTGATAATATTGAGGTACATGAGGATACCGGATAGCTTTAAGTCCACTAGATTCCCATCCATGGCGCGTTGAAAGGTGGCTGGAGCGTTACAAAGGCCCTGGGGCATCCTCATTGGCTCAAATAACCCTACATTGGCTATGAGCGCTCATTTGGCTCAATCTTCAGGAGCTAATTTTACTTGCCATTATCTGCAATAAAGATCAATAGAAGAAAAAACAGTCATTCAGCAGCAAGCGGTGAGAGTTGTCAATATGGGCAAAGGTTGGCTTTCATTCTTGGTAATAAAGCTAAGTTGTCAATGGTCCATCACCACATAATGAAGCTATCCTTCTTCTAAAAATATAGTAGGGGTAGACCAAGGGCTAAACAAAGGCACATATAGCCCAGCTTAAAGTAGTTGCTTAAGCTCAAAAGCCACCCAAGCCTCTTTGACTTTACAATTTATGTAGGGGTAGGCCCAAATAGGTGGCGCGCCCCTATCTCAACGTGATGCAAAACGCAATATATTTTCCAATATATTGTAGGTAGATGTTGATAAAAAGAAAAGTATCTTCTTCTAGTTTTTTTAACTTGGGTCTGTTATTAACTAGAAATCTCATGACCCAATAGGTGTGTCATAATGTTCTAATGATGGGGTTGTTTCTAGTTCAAAATTTCTTAAAGTTACAAATGCACGGTTGTAATTGATGGCCTATACAGGAAGGAGGTAAACATACGCGGCTGGAGTTTTAGGCTCCAATATTCTAGGTTTGTCAATGAGGTTAGCCAGCAACATCAATATGGATCCAGTCTAGGCGGGATCTAATGTTTTCTACATGCCACGATTTCCTTGACTGATGGTTTATCCATGCTTCAGATTTCAAGCAATTTTCAAGAAGGGATATTAATATTAACCTAGGTAATGACAATGACCTGGGACTTGGAATGGTATAGTGGTCGTCTAAGGGAGCAGATATGCATGCCTTAATGGTCATCTACCGCATATAGAGGTATCTATACCCAAGAACATATTAAATGATATTTTGGCCTGTCAATCCAGCTTTTGCTCTCAAACAGGCATGATCAAGCTTTGTCCTCTGCCTTGGAATCATGGAAGGGTCCAAACCCAATGAATTTTGGTGTCCCAAATGGGATTAAAATCCTTCATTTAGTTGTATGGCGGTGGAATAGTCTTGGAGAAACTAAGTCCCAATGAGAAGGATATAACTTGGGTTGTTTAATGCAATGGCAGGGGTATTCGCCAAAAGATTCCCAAAGAAATGGTAACAAGAAAAGGCCGCACTTGTACCTAGTGCATTGTGGTCCAACCATGGCTAATACCATGTTTTAGAAAATCAAGAGCGATTTTGATGCGCTTCATTAATTTAGAATGTAACAACATTCACAAGGAACCACTATCTACAATCCTTTGGACAGGGATCTTAAAAAACGAGCTGCAATGTGCGTTGACAGTTTATTACAATCTGATTATGTAATAAGAGTGGTCCAGTTCAAAATAAGGATAAAAATAAGGACGACTTTGGCCAAAAAACCTTAGCCAATTTTTGGTAGAACCCTTTCGATTGGGGCAATAATTTCATTAGTAATTCTCATAAATACCATGAGATTAAGTAGTTGGATTGCTCAGACCAAATAGCAGAATCAGGGGAGCAGAAACAAGATTCCTCCTTGTTCCATAAACAATTTAGTTAAACCACTTACGCGGGGACACCTACTTTTATAGCCTTGGAGGGGGTCCTCACAGGTTTAAAAATTTTCCCTAACGGTGATTGGTTCCAGTATACCAAATCCTTTAGCTATAGGACTGTTCCTACCTACTATTGACACTTACGCGGCCATTCTGTTGAAGAAAATCAAGTTTCATGAGATCCGATAGTTTAAAACTTCATATTTTCTAATTTGGATATTTATAACTTAACCATGAATTTCTCAGCTGTCACACTTCAAATTTCATATTGTGTTTATACTAAGCAGTGACATAGCAATAGGGTTCTTTTTTAGCTTTTTTTTCTGCTACTATTAAAACAACAATAACCTCTTACTTTTTCATAGTTTAAACTTTCCTAGTTTGATATAATTGGTTACTAAAAGTCCTTTATTTTATTTAACTGTAGTTATGAGTTTTTATACTCCTGCTTCTTTAAAGTTGTCAAATCCTGTGCCATTAGCACCAGAAAGTTTTAAATAACGCCAGAATTTTAACAATTGGTGCTCACTACAGGGTAACCTGTACACCAAAAAACAACAAAAAATGGAGGTTGGTGAGGTCAGTATCCCTTACGACCTCCCCATGGAAATAAACTCCTGGCTAGCCAATCTTGAGCTCAAGCTAGCCGTGTATTGTCGCAACTCAAAAGGCTCTAACAACACTCATTTAAAAGCCCTTATGAGACCTCACCTGGTATCCATAGACCCCCATTTAGGGACAAGTTTACCCAAAGTGAGGGAAGGGTTGCTTCTTTTCTCTATATGCATGATGTTTCTATGGAAAGGGCAACGGACTATCTCAAATTTAAGTATATCCTTCCATGCTTAAGTCGTGGAGCTCAGGAGATAATGTGTTCGCACATGACTGACCTCAGCACCTGGGCGAAGGTGAATCAAGCAATCACTGAGGTGCTTGGTTCCCTACAAAGTTTGAACAGGCAAAAACAGGACTTTATGTGCCTTAGCCTGCAACAGGTATAATCGATCGCCTATCTTGCTGAACGCTTTTATAATTAAGCTCAGCCTTTACTGCTTGAAAAAATTCTACCCCTAAACGATGCTATTGCGGCTATCTTGGCTGGCTTGTCGTCCATCCCTCATTGGCAATGCATCTGTTATAAAATTGATGGTAGCTAATAGATACGCTGGCGGAGTTTGCACAGGGTTTTAGCCCATTGAGCAACCTGGACCAGCGATATGATGATCGTTGTACTTGAAACAACAGTATAAACTTAAAATAAATATAGAGCACTCTCTCCCACAACCTCTTTTATTTAATATATTTAATATTGCGGATTCTTTTTATTCTGCTTACTCTCCACTTACTTCACAACAACTTTTTTAATCATCTCATCTCATCTAAATTATAGCGACTTTGAATGCTAGCACTTCCATGACTTAGTAAATTAATTTGCCATATCTCATTGGTTCCATTAATTCTTCAATCGTTAATTTAATAATCGCCTAATTTGAGGCGATTTCCCAAAAACCCAGTATTGCCTTATTTCAAGGCATTAGCATTTCTATAACACATATTAAACTCGGCAGATTTCATCCATTCCATCATAACAACATAGGGCTTATCATCCAGTCTTATTGGAATTGCAACATTACCCCCTCCTTGACTGGATGATAAGGCTCCTATTGCTTATATGCCTGGAGGAACTTTTCATGCACTCAGTTGATGATCTGACTGCTTGCAGGGTCCTTGGTAGTATATGCACCCACCCTGGTCTTCTCAAAAACTTCAAATGGCCCAATCTGGATACTAGACAACTTGTGTTTCCACCTGAAACCGTGTTAATCATGAAATAGGACCATGTCTCCATCTTTAAACTGGGCTAACCCACTACTTCCTGCCTGAACAGCAGCTTGAGTCTTAATCTCTTGGTTAAACTGAGCGAGGATGCTTCAGTTTGCAATTTGATTAAGGTGTTAGCTAAAGTCATCAAATAACGTTGGGAATCCATTACACCAGTATCCTCTAAACAGGATTATAGCAATGACAGAAGAGCAGGGTGTCAGCCGTATAGTAATTGAAAGGGACTCTTCCCTGTGGCTGAATGATAACTAATATTATAAGAAAAGACAGCGGTGGAAAAAAGGGAACTCCAAACCAAGGGTTGATTCGCTACTAACATATGGAGTATGTTCACTAAAGTCCCATTGACCCGCTCCAGCATTCCATTAGATTCAGAACGTATGGTGTTGTCAAAACCCCTCGGATGGTCATTAGCTCGTTAAGCTTTGGTTTAATGTGGGAAGTGAAGTTAGTTATATTATCAGTAAGGAGGAACTGAGGGCAGCCGTGCCTCTGAATAATGCACTCCATTATGAATTTGGCCACTGTGACTGCACCTAAGTCTCTTATCAACCTTGCTTTAACCCACCGGGTTAAGTGATCAATTGCTACTAAATTTGTACTTGGACCAATTAGCTCCCATTGCATGGGACCCACAACATCAATCAAAACGGTGTTCCAGATGAAGTACGCTTCACTAAATGATATGAAGTCTTCTGGTGGAATGGCCTTTACACTTGGCACTGATGACAGGAGGAGATAGTATCAAGTACATCAAAGTTCATACTTTCCCAGTAATACTGAGGCCACAATAATTCCATGGTCTTACGTACTCCACCATGTCCAACCGCTTGGTGTGCACCCATAATAATAGTTGGGCAGGCAGAAGGTCTTGGGATATTCACACTAGTGTCCCCTATCCGCTTATAAAATTCCCCATTTTTCTGGAACGTATTGGCCCACATTCCATCCAAGACCTTGATGACTGAGGGCGTTTCATTATTGTACTTGCCACTAAGCATCTTATCAAACATGATATCACTCAGATCCGCTGTAACTGCAATCGTAGGTAATCTAAATAACCAATCAGCGTTCTGTTGTTTTGCCCTGGGTCAATGAAGTATTTTAATTGTATGCCTGCAGTTTAAGAGCCCATCAGTCCAAACGCCCTTCAGGCTCTTTAAGATTCTGTAACCAGCGAAATGAGGAATGATCTGTTACAACTTTGCATTTCACCTTATGCAAATGCACCAAAATTACTTATGGGCGTAGATCACTACCAAACACACCCTCTATGTCATGGTATAGTTGTTCTCATGGCTGTTCAAAATGTGGCTACAGTATGCTATGGGGTGCTCTTCTCCTTCCTCATCTTTTTGGGATAAGACTGCCTCTATAGCGGAAAGGGACGCATCTGTAAGAACAATAATCTTTTTTTTCAAAATTGGATAGAATAACACCAGCGCACTGGTTAACGCCATTTGAAGTTTATCAAAAGTACATTGCTGACGTTCTGCCCATTCAAATGTAGCGTCCTTTCTTAGTAACTCAAAGAGTGGGCCCCCAATACAGCTGAAGTTAGGGATGAAGCGCCGGTAGTATCTGACCATTCAAAAAGACCTGTATATCCCGCTTGCTATTGGATAAAGTCATTTTACATATAGCTTCCACCTTTGCTGGTTGAAGTCTCAGCCCTGTGGCATTAACCATGAACCCTAGGTACTCCAGCTGGTCCTTAAAGAAGTAAAATTTACGAGATTAGATCTTGATATTGGCCTCAGCAAGCTAACAGTATACAGCTTCTAAATGGTTGAGTGTTCAGAGAAGGTTCTGGAGAAAACATTAATGTCATCAAGGTATACAAGGACACATGACAGTTTTAGGTTCCCAAGAATAATATCCATAGCCCGTTGAAACGTAGCTGGAGCATTACACAACCCTTGTGGCATCTGGGTTGGTTAGAGAAGACCTTTGTATGTGATTACAGCACATTTTCTCTGCTCCGCTAGTGGCAACTCGATTTGCCAGTAGTCTAAGACCAGTTCAGTAGCTGAGAAGAACTGAGCTCCCCCTAGTTGATCCAACGCATCATCAATCCGTGGTAAGGGATAGGAGTCCTTTTTGGTGATGCTGTTGAGCATAGGTAGTCTATTACTACACAGTTGGTAACATCCTTCTTTCTATGATCAGAACAGGTGAAGCCCACGGACTCTTAGAAGGTTCAAGCATCCCTTTCACTAATATCCTGTCGATTTACTCATATACTACTAATTCTGCCACCCTTGATTGGTGGATCGGCCTTGACCTGATGGGAGGATGATCTATAGTGTCCAGCCTATGAACCACCCCCTGAGATCATCCTAAATCGTGGTCATTGACAGCAAAAATCTTTTATACTTTTGAAATAAAGAGATTTTTTCTATCCTGCTGTGGTTCTAACAGCCCAATTAATTTGTTGCGTGATACAAAAGCCATTACGTTGAGCTGTAAATTGAAAGGCAGATCAAAATCCTTCAATGACCCATATCATGAACTGAAAGAACCTCCTCAATAGGGATCAAGCGTAAATATGCCACTATTTGGTGGCAGCAGATCTGCAGTGGTCCCATTTGTAGATTTGCAAGTAAAACTTTATCAACCCTTGCCATGGTAATCTAATGCCTGGGGCCACATGGGGCTCAAACCGTGATTGCTGGTATGTCCCAATAACCTCCCCATAGATCGCGTCCAAATTTCAACCACCAACTCAGTGTTCAATATAACTTGATGCCCAGATGGAATAGATATAGATCTGGCCGCTCTGAGAAGCAACCCTTGATATTAATAAATCTGTTGAGGAAGGGCCCATGTTTTTTAACTGATGGTAGCGCACTGAGATTACACCATGACTTTAAGCTAGATTGATAGTCCCCATATGCACCGGATCATTTGACACTCCATGAGAAGTGAAGTGAATTGGAATTCGCTAACCCACTATTTCAAAAGTCTCATCCGTCATGTCAATGAAAGCCCCATAGTATCTCAAGAAAGCAGTTTCGATTAGCAGATCAACATGCATATTTGGTAACATTAACTCTTGGGCTACCATGACAATAGAACCAAACCTCAGCAGAAGCGCACTATATGCTCCCTCAGAGACCATATTTTCCACTCCAGCAGTTCTGTATACCATTCGGTGTTCCACATTTGGTTTTAATGACAACCTGGCCACCAATTTGGTGGAGACTATATTGACGGGGGAACAGGCATCTATGATGGCACAGACTTGGGTCTTAGCTACAACCAGGTCACAATAAGTACATTTGGAGTAAGATGCATCTCGACTGTTTATAACATGGACATCTATTTAATCCCTGTTTCTAAAAAACATGCAATCCCCTCACCAATCCTGGGGTATTGTTTTATAATAGTATTGATTGGAAGAGCGATGCTTACTGCTTGAGAAATGTTCATCCAATGAGGGGTCCACCTTTTTAGGGGAAATTTGGTCAAATAGTTTGGCAGGCATATGAATCAACCTGCATCTGAGACCCCTCTTCTACCATATCCACATACTGCACTGGTGTCAAAACATTCACCCCCCCAACCAGCTGCTGATACAAAACTAACTCATTGTGCAAGGGAACTTTCACTGAATATTCTAATCTGGGTTCAGGTGGGACGTCTGGTTTAGCGGAAATAGAGAGTCCCTTATCTACTTCGCTCTGACTTTTTCCTGTATGTACTGTTCCAAATGTACACAAGATCAGTTGATTAGGGCACCATCACACCAGATGCCCTTGTCAACTGCATTTGAAACAGCTGACCCCATAGAGCCCACATCCCTGATTAATATGAAACAAGACATGGCGAGAGTTGGGCTGGAAGTGGTTGTCATAACCAGGGTTAGGGCGATAGTAAGGCTGAGGATGATAAGCAGATATGGGGTGGATCTTTAACCAATGAGGTTAACTTGGTGAAATGTGAACTAAACTAGCAAAGTTCCCCAAATAAGATGATTTTGCGATTAAAGCAGAAGGATTCTGCTCGGTATTAGGTGAATGGGAGTTGGCTGATATATGGTGTAAAATTGAACAATTTTAAGCAAAGGTACATATGCATCCAACGGTGAGGCCATAACGTTATTTAACTCACGGTATGGCTTTACATCAGAATTTATTGCAATACATACATCTGATTCAGATAAAATCTGGCCTCAATTAGCATGTGAGCTTCCAGTGTAAATTGTCAGCAAATGCAGTGAGGGTATCATTCTGCTGAAACATGATGGTCAAAAGTCGGCCTTCCGCTGTGTCATCTTTGCAGTCCCACTGAACAGCCACAGCACCATCTCTTTAACTTCTTGGTATGTAATGGAGCTACTGGAAAGGTAACAGACGACTTGATCAGCACTTCCGAAATCCAAGGAAAAAATCAACAGTTTTACTCTTTGTTGAACCAAAACTCCTTCAATTGCAACTTCAAATCGTTTAAAGATACCATAAATATTCCCTTCACGAACAAATGGGGGAAGCTTATTTCACCAAACCTCCTGGAGCAGCTCATCTTGTTTTATAAGCACAGTGTCCAAAGCCGTTTCAGCTCCACATAGGCAACTGAACCAGAGTGTTGGGTAGATTTTTTATCAAAACAACATGAATGCGACATAGCAGGCAACTGAGTTTTTAACATTTTTGTTTTAATTGAACAATGGGCCCCCTGTGGTGAGCACCACTGTTTTAACTTCGATAGTAGCTAATAGATATGCCAGCGGAGTTTGCACAGAGTTTTGGCCCACTGAGCAATCAGGACCAATGATATGATGATCGTTGTCCTTGAAACAACAGAATAAACTTAAATTAAATATGGAGCACTTGCTCCCACAACCTCTTTTATTTAATATATCTAATATTGCGGATTCTTCCTATTTTGCTTACTCTCCACTTACTTAACAACAACCTTTTTTTAGTACTAGATGGTCCCAACCCAAGGGGGGACAACAACCTTTTTAATCATCTCATCTCATCTAAATTATAGCAACTTTGGATGCTACCACTTCTATGGCTTAGTAATTTAATTCGCCATATCTCATTGGTTCAATTAATTCATCATTTGTTAATCTCATAATTGCCTAATTTGAGGCGATTTCCCAAAAACCCAGTATTGCCTTGTTTCAAGGCATTCAAAATTCTATAACCCATATTAAACTCAGCAGATTTCATCCATTCCATCATAACGACTTAGGGCTTATCATCCATTCATATTGGAATCACAACAGCATCTCTCTTCCATAAAGTGCTCTTTCGAAAATTTATGAGATATCAAGGAAGCTTTGCTACTATGGCTAATATTTGTACCTGACCCTATGTAAGGGTCTCTTAGAAAAGCATTTACGCCAACTAATTTAACCTCTATTAAGGCTGCTTCCCTCTGAAAACCTGCTCCTGCAGATTTGCCATCACAAACTGCTTTTTCATACCATAACAATTATCAAATGGTAAAGTCTGTGACGGGGCAGTGCTCCCCTTTGTCTTCAGCTCAAAAAACCCAATTGGTGAAAGCAGTTGTTTATTTATCTTGCCATCTTTTTCTCTAGAGCAGCCTCACCTTAGGGTTCCAAAGCCTTATCATAAGCCTAAACCCCTTTCTTGGGTGCTAATCGCCCCCACAACAATGAGTTAGATGACCGGGTCACAAAAGCCAAACCGCCTGTTTCACTAAAGCACACAGCTACTGATTGACCCAAAGCTGGCACAGATAAAGGATCCACCTCCATGACGCTATATCCCTTCAACCTCTCACCCAGGTAACTCTATACTGAAACCTGTCTTCATGAGGTGGCACAATCTCCTACTTTATAGGTCAAAATTGAACCGTGACAAATTCAAAGCTTTCCCCAAAAGTATATAAGGTGAAGGTGCAATCCCAGGATCTAACATGCCATAAGGGAAGTCCTAACCTACCTCACCCCCTATGGGCTTCCATACATGCATCATTAACCCTTTGATAACTAATCTGAGGGGGTGGCAAAGATATGGGTCATTATGTTTTAGGAGCCCCAGGTGAAGTGGAGGTGCCTGACCAATTGAACCAGAGAGATTGGATTGCAATAAGATTCCCGCCAAACAATCTCCAACAAGTGTTGAGGGGTCTTGATATTAACGACACTGCTAGTGATGCTGACTGGCTCATTGCTACATTTATTCAATTTACTTAAAGTGTTCATGCCCTGCAATAGATCCAGGGTAATCACTCTGAAAACCCTCAACCATTTACCTCCACTTTTCATCTAAAGAAGGTCCTCTCTCTTCACCCACCTTGGGTGAAACTTTAATTAAAGTGGAGGTCGTCGTTAAGGAAGTGCAGGTTAGGTCTATCCTTGACACTGGGTCCCATGTGAACGTTGTTCCAACCAAGCTCATTAAGAAAATTAAGCTGGCCCCTGAACTCAACTACACCAAAGAGTTTGGAACTGCGAGTCCAAAAACACCTGCTATTGGGGCGTACTTTCTCAGCTCATTAATTTTAGGAAGCTTATCTCGTTGGCTCCTGAGGTGGCCTTGAACGATATTCCTACAATTTACTCATTGGGACCCAGTTTTTGCTTGAATATGAAGGTATTATCAACTTGAAGAAGTGCAATTTTTCCCTGCTGAACTACGAGGTTTCTCTGATTTTAACCAATGAAGAGCTCAATAAAAGAGATTACCTTGAACTGTTGAGTACTCCTCCTCCGCCTTATCCCTAAACTACACAATGGCAGGATGCAACACCAAGATGTTGACTCGATCAGTAGACGCCCTGGAGGAAAACCCTTTCTATGATTCTGAAGAGGTGTTCATCAAGGCGGGTGAACAAAATGGTAGTTGACACAAAGATTACCATTCAAATTCACCACAACTGTCTATTTCACCTAATCAGCTTTGATAAAGTTAGCTCTTGAACCTAGAGTCTTTAGTCGTGCTAATCCCAGCTTCATCAGAGACCAATCATTTTCCTGTCGGGAATTTCACCTCAAATGACATGGTCGTAAAAAAGCATCAGGAGATTGGAAGAAGCCTTCTGATACCCCTTGAGGACATCAAGCAAGTCAACGTACAATCTATAGCGGATATAGGCTACCTTTTGATCAATCGTTATGTATTTTACTCTTTGTTCAAATCACTGATAATATAACCCCTGAATAGCATAATTAAGCTCATAAGTTATTGAAGTCCTATAGCGACATCTTCTTTACCTCTGATACAAACTATGTGCACATGAAGGGTTGGATTCGCTTTATTGACGTTGGACATGTTCATCCCATTCAATCTATCCCTACCATAAATCAAAAGTTGAGGAAATACAGATAAAAACAGAGCTAAAACAGTTGCTGGATGCTGGGTTGCTGTTGCCATTCTTAAGCCATTGGTCGTCCCCACTTCTACTGATAAAGAAGAAAAACGGAGGTCATTGGTTATTATGGACTACCAAAAACTGAACAACCTCACCAAGAAGGATATTTATCCTATCCCCCAATTTGACGAAGCCCTAGCCCAACTATCCAGAACTAACTTCTTTTCAGCCATGGACCAGACTAGGGTTGTTGGCAGATGGACCTCTACCACAAGATTAGGAAAAATGCTCTCTTATTTGCAGTGAGGGTCTCTTCAATCCTACCTAACTACCTCAAAGGTTAAGCAACGCCCCTGCAACTTTACCAGAAAGCCATGGCCCACATCTTGCAGGATTTGAATTTAAGTTGCGTCATTGTTTATCTCGATGGCATTAAAGTGTTCTCCAAAAGCTTCAACAAACATCTTGCTCACCGGAAGGCAGACTTTTAGGCCTATGTGAAGTCAACATCAAGTCAAATCCCTCCAAGTGCACATTATTCATGAGGAAATTAGATTTCATTGGACACGCCATTTCATAAGGAGGGATTAAACCCCACTATGCCAAAGTTGAGGCCATATCCAAAATGCCTACTTTAAGCTCTGCGCGATATCCAGTATTCTTGGATATTATGGGGTATTACCACCAATTTATCCTCAAGTTCTCCCAACTAAATGAGCCTCTTTTCCGGATATTGGCTAAGAATGTCCCTTCTTCATTAAGGAGCTGAACATCAGGCCGCCTTTGAGGCAATAAAGCAGTTGTTTCAAAAGCGTCCAATCCTGCACCAC
This sequence comes from Massospora cicadina, assembly GCA_022478985.1. Classification (NCBI taxonomy): domain Eukaryota; kingdom Fungi; phylum Entomophthoromycota; class Entomophthoromycetes; order Entomophthorales; family Entomophthoraceae; genus Massospora; species Massospora cicadina. The sequence continues at coordinate 73,965 of JAKSZP010000133.1, forward strand.
CCTGACTATAGTAAACACTTTATGATGATTACCAATGCCTCTGACTACACGCTTGGGGCCATTCTAGCTCAATTGGATGATAATGCGTGGATCACCCCAACTCCTATTTCAGCAAGACGTTATTTAAGGCTGAAAGTAACTATAGCATCACCTAGAAGGAGTGCTCGCAGTCCTACTGGCTGTAAAATATTACCGCCCTTTCTTATATGTAACTTCCTTCACTATGGTCACTGATCAAACCTCCCTGAAGTGGCTACAAAACATGAAGGATCCCACTGGGCGGTTGCATGCTGGGCCTTAAAGCTCCAACACCAAGGTATGAAGATTGAGCACCGAGCTGGAACCCGCCATATGAATGTTGATGGCTTGACTTGGTTGCCTATCCTTCACTTGGTAATAGTGAAGATGAGAGGCTGCACGACATCCTTATGGCCCCCAAAGCCTGGGAAGACAAGGATGAACCCGCCAGGAAAACATTGGCTTGACACTCCTGCAATATCTAGGTGTAAAGTGGGAAGTTGTATAAGAAAATAGTGGTTAATTAGTTGCTCTATCTTCGACCATCAGAGTGATTACTCGTGATCTTGAAGTCCCATACCCTTCTAGGGCATAGAGGAGTACTGAAAACCTAATAGTGGGTTAAAGAACAATATTAATGGGAGGGCATTAGGGAGACATCAACTGAAGTCCCGGATGCATGTCTGACCTGCAAGCAATCCAACTACAAGGCTAGGTATCAGTATCAACTGACTACGCCCCAACAACCCTTCCACACCATAAGTTTGGATGTGGTAGGGCCTTTACCTCAGACCATTGGTGGCAATCGTTATATCATGGTCAGGATTAATTATTTCACAAAATGTATTGAGGCTGTGGCTCTTTCTGCTCAAAATGCCAAAGCCACGTCAAGTTCCATCATCAATACTATTTTCACATGGTTTTCCCCAAGTCCTGCTTTGCGACAATGGAAAAAATTCACCTCTAGAGTGGTGAATATCATCTCTACCTCCATGGGAACACAACAGCTTTTTTCAGCCCTCTATAACTCCTCGACCAATTGTACTGTGGAAAGAGCCAATAAAACCTGGTCTCTAAATTATAAAAAATGGCATCTTCCAACCCTCTTCACTGGGATCTTTACTTAACCAGTGCTCTCATGGCTTACCATATCAGCTATCACCAGATCTAAAATGGTGAAGTTCAAAAGTGTTGTATGGGTGAGAGCCTTGGGTGCAAGCACTACTAGCCAAAGATATCTTCTCCAACAAAGACTGATCCTGAGTAATCTATGAAGAAGTTATCCCCAAACATCATCCAATTGCAATTAAAAACGATGATCAACTTGGAAAAGACTGTCACCAAAGAGGGTCAAGACGCTAAAAAGCTCCAGTCCCCTCTACCTTCCTTCCAAGTGGCATACTTAGTGTTATACTATCACAATTTAATCACTCCAAGAAGTGAGAAGTTCAGATCTATCTGGGAAGGCCCATATGTAGTCACTTATAAGCGAGTGGATGAGTACTCAATCAAATCCCTGGCTATCAAAGTTAATGTGGTCCATGTCTATGGCCTGTTCTTGTGCCTTTAATTTTCCCCTAACACTCTTGAAGGGGATAATGTTGGACAAATACAAGTATGATACTGTAGTAAGAGTGCTTTGGTTCATGATAAAGACAAAAACGGCCAAATGACCCTGGCAGACTTTCAGAGGAACTATTTGAATTGGGGAATTATATTTACTATTAATTCTCTTAAAATAGCATGAGATTAAGTAGTCGGATTGCTCTGACCAAGCAGTAAAATCAGAGGAACCCAACCAAGGTTCCTCCTTGTTCCATAAAAAATTAGATAAACCACCTACTCGGGGACCACTTCCTTTTATAACCTTGGAGGGGGTCCTTACAGGTCTAAAAATTATCCCCAATGGTGATTTGTTCCAGTATATTAAATCATTATTTAACGAACTGTACTACCTACTATTGACACTTCCGTGGCCATTCTGTTTTTGCAAAGCAAGTTATGAGAGATACAATAGATCAAAACCTCATCTTTCCAAATACAAATTCTTGTAGCTTATACTAAATTTCTCAGCTTTTCAATTCAAACTTCATATTGTTTATATAATAAGCACTGACATTAGAATAGGGTTCTCTTTTAGCTTTTTCTGCTACTAATAAAATAACAATAACTTCTTAATTTTTATAGTTAAAATTACTAAGTTTTATATAGGTGGTTATTTATAGTCCTCTATTTTACTTTACTGAAGTTTTGAGTTTCTCTACTACTGCTTCATTAATATTATTGAATCATGTGCCATTAGCGCTAGTAAGCCTTAAATAACACCAGGAATTCGACATGTATAACTAAACTCCTGAACTGAGAAGGTAGTATGAGGTATATATGAGCTTCATAATAAGAAGAGTAAGCATTATTAAGTTCTTTATTCTTATTGATACCAAATCACCTTTTTCTGATATTCGATGATAGCCTCATTAGAGGCCACTAAACATTCTTAAGGTGATTCAAAGATGACATCATGAATTTTATCCTTCATACTTGCCCTTTTCCCTCATCCTTGGAAAGTCTATTCCAACAAGTATTGGTGCTACGGTAGAATTATTACAGTAGGAGTGTCGAGGTCTTGGATCCTTCTGGTTCTATACAATGTGTACCAGATGACAGCTGAAGGAGATGAATGTGGTAAAATGGTATGTAATTTAAATACAAAAAATTCATGAAGTTCTTCCTTAATTTCCAAGATGAAAGTTAAGCTGTCCTTCTGGTGTATCATGTTTATTTATATTTCAGGATAATATCTCAATGTAGAAATGACCGGGGTTATGGCATTGTCCAAGGTAATATGATTAGTTGTTACCAAAGGTTGTGCTAGGGCATTAAAACGGCTGGCAAACCTCACAAGGCTTACTACTTTGTTCAACTGAATGCCCATGAACGCTTGCTTCTGATTGGCCAAGTTTTAGTTACTTCTGAATACCTGGATTAGGGCGGTAAAGTCTTATTTTCAGGTGAGGTATTCCTTTAAATGGGGAGTCATGCTCTCCTGGTAGGTACAATTCAAACAGGAGTGGAGGTACTTTATCTTTTGGCATTATGTATTCTCCTTCATATAGGTTTTAAGCGTACATTAGGGAGGCAAACTTTTAGTGCCCTGGTGTGTTTTCTCCTTAAATAGGCTTATAATTATTCACAAGAGGTTTGAAAGTGTATTGACACTAGAAACTAGTTTAGGCTCAGAAATCTAGCTTCCACATAGTCACAAGGGGCCTGTTGATTCAATCATCATCTTAATCCTTCCTAAATCTACTATAACTCATCCTGATTTCGGTTTAGTGAGATAATAGAGGCTTTTTTAGTCAACCTGCTCCTTCAGCGCTTGAATTTCAGCACTTTGGAGGAGCAGCTAACTATCAAAGCAACTCAACAGAGTTTCGAACCTGCGGCAGGTTTGGTAAAGTTAGGGGACATGACTATTAATGAGCTTCACAAATGAATTGACATTATCTATCTCGTCTAATAACGCATCAATTGAGACTCTGGTATCAAGAGACTACGTCTACTCAGAGCTTGCATCCTTGAGCCACATTGCATATATGACTATAAGGTAGTGAGCGCCATTAAGACTCTTGTATTCAGATGTCATTAGTATTACTAGGAGTAGGCACCTTGAGTTCAGAAGGTTCCTGTGCCCAAAGGGACCTCTGGTCCCTTATGGCCCTTCAAGTCCTTCTGGTCCCTGGTGCTGTTGTAATTTTTTTGACCAACCATTAGTTTATATTTATATCTATTTTTACAACTTATCTTTGATAGAGTTTTAGATCTGATCTTAGTGATAGGTACAGTGCGCGGCCTACATTTTATATGAAATTGGTCCCTTATCAACTTAACATAGGCTATCCTTAAAATCCCACTGACACATTTCTTATTCCCTTATGTTATAAATAACCAGCACTATGGCTTTGATTGATTAGTTGCGTCCTATTTTATATAGTATCCTTATTCTATTTTGCCCCTACGTCAATGTAAAAAATATTATAGGGTCCTTTACAAAAACAATGACTAGCTACCAATAATTCGAGTACCATCAATGTAATTTAATTACTCTGGCATACCAAACTTATCATGGAAATGCCCAATTTTTATTTTATTCATTTTCGCCTTATTTGAATATTACGCCAATTTTTATCAAGATTAAAGTGATGCTTATTAACCAAAAAATGCTCCACTGAGAACTCTGGTAGCAGAAGCATATCTGAGTGATTGAGATCTGGAGGGGGCTTTTTCCTAAGTAGCTAGCTTTTATTCTATAATAAAGCTAGTAATGCGAGCCACCAACTCAATGGCAGTATTAGATACTAAAGTGTACTATATTTTCTTTTAATAAATAGTCCTATTTCCAAAAATAAATCCATTTGGTTAAGTCTTCCTAATATTGATGTCCTCACACAGTATCTGGTTTTGTTATATATTTTGAAATGTGCATTAGGAACAGGAAGCCTAAGCACCAATTTCAACAGGAGCGCTTCAGGCCCTTCACTTCTGGAGGCGTATCATGGGAAGCTAACACTGGGGTAGTGCTGCTGGATATTCTGCATATTATCCTTGTTTTATTGAGGCGTTGGTTCCAGGTAGCCTCAAGGAGCTATACATTTTGACGAAGCAGTTCCTCAATGTAACCTAAAAATTCCACTGTCTGTCGCTATAAGTTAATTATAAGCCTTTTTGATTAATAGACGGTTATTGACAATGGCTTCCTGATTGTCATAGATGAAGGAAGAGGCTGCATTATAGCAATGTCAATATTTATATGTAGGGTTTTGAGTAAGCCAAGCTGTCATCATATTTCATGCTGATGCAACCTGACACTTTTGTAGAGGGTGTTATATGCTGGATGGACGAAGTTTAAGAAATAGCATTCAGTAACCAAAGTCAATTATTCATTGGGTAGTAGGGCCTAGGTATATAAATCTTGCATTATGGAAGGCACCTAAGAGGCATGGGATTAATTGAACAGCCTCCCATGGAATAGATGCCATTCAATAGTTGTTGATTTATCTCATTAATATTCTCAGTGTTAAGATTCCCACCAAAATTGAAGAATTGGAAGTCTCAACCAAAAAATTTAACCCAATCTAACCAGATTTCCAAATATTTATTGAGGTTAATCCTTAACAAAATTCAAGGGCTCTTGATATTGGGGATCAACCCCAAATTATGCAGTTGACTATTGGGGTTCAAACCTGATCCATGTGGCGAGCAAATCAAATTCAAATAAGGTACTAGTCTTCCTAGAATCCCCAATTTGTGACAATTATAAATCTAAGCTGAGAATTCTCAGAGATTTACCAAAAACCTCCCATGATCTCCCTTATATTTTTGATTATAAAAAATAAAGATTACTATTTTCTTTGCATTTTAAGTTGAATCAGCAACCTCTATTAACTTAGGGACGAACATATATAAAGGATTTACCTCTTCATGCATAGTATCAAGAGTGGAGACTTATTGACCAAGAAAAGCAAAAGGTATACTCCAATACCCTGAGCTTCAGGTCCCCTGGCCTCAAAAATTTAATGGTACGTGTTAGCAACCCCCGTGGTTCTGACAAAACTGTGCTACCTGCCAGGTACTAAACCAAGTTCACGGTCAAAAAATAAAATAAAACAAACAATGGACATTAACAATGCAGCTTCAGAAAACGCTGCAGATTCTGAAGCCGCTCATCTTTTTAACTGGGCAATAAATATGCACGTAGGAGATACAGCAGTGATCTGCAACATTTTAAACTCCCACATTGTTAGAGTTACCCTCCACGCTCCATCCTCTGAGAAATATCACTTACACTTATCAGACTTTTCTGAAGCCCTTCAGCTCCTCTTATCTGCGGCCTTTGCCCCTGTAGGCCAAGCTAATAAATGACGGGCTCATGCATGCCAGCACCTATGATGATATTAGCTCAATATTCTTTGCTCAATTTAGTTCAGGTTTGAACTGGATTAACAGAACGCTATCTGCGTCACTTTAGACATTCCACCTTATACAATCTACCTAAGTAGCTGAGTCCCATCCTCAACAATTACTCCGCCATTTATTGTTATTAAAGACAATACTTTACAGCTCTTCCAATTCTATTAATCTGCCTCCCACTTTGGTAGTAAAAACCAAAACGCTATATTGGAAATTAGCACCTCATTAACGAGATACAAAACGTGGTAACCATTCTGTATCAAGTATGATATTCATTTTAAAAGAACTCACTAATTGTTTTAGTCAACTAGAGGTCATTATTCAATATCAAGTCATAATATACCCTTGATTTGCAAGGTAAAGTTAATAACTTTATCTCCTCTGTAGACAAACGGGTTCAGTCATTGGAGGAAATTATCTATTAAGTATGTAGTAGCCAGAATAGCCTCCATTCTTCTGGGCCACAACCAGTTTTCCTGATGAGCGAGGACCCCACGGTTATGAAGGGCGTGATGATGAATGAGGACCCCCTAGTTGTAAAAGATATGATGGTTTATGAGGACCCCCTGGTCATTGCAGACAGGAGGGTGGACGGTACCCCCTGCGCCAAGAGGACCTCCTGGACATAGTGCTGACCCAGGAGTTCCTGACGAAAGCCTCCAGGCGTTAATTCAGCAAGTTAAAAACATCAATGTCCAATTAAGATGCGTCGCCCAAGGAGCCCAACTCACTCTGGAAGGAGTTCCCCTCTCCCCTAAAATTTCCATTATCGCTCATCATGTAAGCCTTGATAGACTTGACAGTCCTACCTACTGTGATATGTGGGTTAAGCAAAGAGTGCTCGCCACTGAGCAACATCAACTTGAGCTTTAAAATGAAAACACTGCATTAAAAAATGTTTCAGTTAAGACAAATCCTCACCATGAAATTGGCTCTTAGTGCCGCTCATGAACAAGTAGATTTAGTATTAAAAGATATTAACGATCTATAAAGTCTAGTTGATTCGCTTCATCCCAAAGAGTATTCCCAAGATACCACTTCTTTGTTTGGTGAAAGCGCAGTCCTAGTGTCAGTTCATGTCGTTCATCCTTCAACCCACAAGTGGTATGTTTAAACTCTTGTTCAAAATAAAGTACATCTTCAGAGAGGGTGGCATATTCTCTTTCTAATATTGCTATGAAAGCTCTATGGAAGAAGTGACCAATCAACATTGGCTCAAACACTGACAAAATGTCTTAGTCGCATGGCTTAAGACATTATGGTCCCCTATCTAATGCATTGCCATACTTGGACTGACGCCCTGACCGCCCTGCTCCCTGATATTAGGAGCGAACTAACCCTATCCAATCAAAGAAAGACCTTCATGGAAAATAAGCCTTAATTGGGGAGAGACTATCAATTAAGATTTCACATTGCTTTTACCTTGAGGCTCAAAAGTTGGTTGCAGGGAATTGTCTTACATTAGATGATGCTATCACCATCCCATTCTTTGGCTTTAAAAGTTTGCCTATTAATCTACTTTATTTAAAGCAATAAAATCCAACTTGACATCCCTTCTCCATATCAACGAAGTTGTTTTGGATATTCCTTTCAAACTGCATAAACCCGCCGGGACACAACCTCATTTTAAAACAATAAGCCCAAGCCCCAAGTGTTAGATATTACTCCCACCAATTTTCCTATATCTAAATTTTACTGCACTCATTGCAAGAGGACCAACCATACTGTAGACTATTGTTGCGTCCTTCAACGTAAGTCAGCAAAAGATAAGTCTGTAGGGCATGAGGCTCCCTATGCTGACGGCAATCTTGATCCTCAAGACCCTTGGTCTAGCTCTAGCTCTATTCTCAGAACCTCAAGAACTTGTTTTAGTTACGCCTATAAAAGATGATGGAACTCTTTTTATTCAAGTAAATAATGATCTCCAGATTTTTTATACATAGTTTGGTCAGTTACCAAAATAAGGTTCGGCGGTCAGCTCCTCTATTGAAAGCCAAGCATTAGAAGATAAACTTTAAAATGCATTAAACAGCCCTGAGCCAGGCCGTGGCAGAATCCTCAATTTTCCTCGCTACAAATCCCTAATGACAGTTTACTAGCTGTTAACACCGGCTCAGATCTTTGGCGGTTTAATTAGAGGTAGTAGTACATAAGGTTGAATTCCCGGTGACAAGTGACACTTGTTCCCAGTCAGCGTTATTTTCTCCTGACTTATCCAGAAGATAAAAATGGCTCCAGACTTTATTCATAGAGCTGAACATGGGACATCCGGTAATCAGTTAAATAAAACAATAGGAGCCTATTCAGCCTTACATCTCCAATTTGGGAAACTTTTAAGGCTCCCCCACTATTGCACTTAAAGTTGATAATTATGAGCTGCTTATTAGGGTTCAACTGATGCAAGACTTTAACTGCATCATCAACCACAAAAAAATACCTGACTACTAGGGTATTAGATCTCAATAATATTTGAACTTCCTGTATAAAAAGGAGCCCCAAAAATGTACATGCCTTTTTGAATATCCGTCCTCTATTTGAAAAATTGAATATCAAGTCTTAGGGGGGATCAAGTTACCCCTGGAGGCTGTGGATGCCAAAGACGAGATCCTACTGTATTCCTTTATCCTATCACAATACCCTAGGATCATAAATTATTGTGGATATGGGGATCCAGGTTCTCACCCCTCCCAATAAAATTTTGGAGCTAAGTAAACACCCAAACTTTATATTAAAAGTAGCGCTGATCTGCCCAGGGATTATAGATACTGGCTAAGGAAATTCAATCCCTATTCTATTAAGGAACTTTTCAAATGAAACCCTACAAGAACCTCAGTATGCCCCTATCAATTACATAAAACTATGTCCCATTGAAAAATATTGCCAATGTGAGCTGTTTTGGCTCCTCACAAGATTAAGGATTATATCCCCTACTCACCATAGCTCTGGCCAAAAGCAGAATAGGAGATAATCTCACCTATTACAAACGCCAAAACGTCTAAGACCTCCTTGAGGAGTATGGTGATATTTTTTCTTGGGACCAAGTGACTGCGAAAAATGTTTAAAGTAATTGTCCAAATCGAGACTGAGGCTCACCCTATGTTCAAATCCCAGCCATACCAAAAATACAAATCGGAGGAAGCTCAAGTGACCTTAGAGTTTCAGCAACTGCTGGAGGCCATTTTACAGGTGCCTTCTAAAAGCCCATGGGCTTCCTCACTCCTATATATTTGGAAAATTATGGTAACCACTGTGTTGTCATGGATTATCAGCGCCTTTATTCTATCACACAAAAAGATAACTATTCTCTGCCGCGTATAGATGAAAACTTATGCTTGATGTCAGGATTTCACTATTTCTCAGCTATGAATCTTGCCAGCAGGTACTGGAAAGTCGACTTGTTGATGGATGATCATGATAAATTGCACTCTCATCTCAAGTGAAAAATTACATGAGCCACTCAAATGCCGCAGGGGTTATGTAACGGCCCTATTAAATTCTAACACACCATGTACGGACTCTTAGGCGATCTAAATCGCTCCTGTGTGCTAGTCTATCTTGACAATATTACCATTTTTTAAAAACATGTACTGAGCACCTAGATCACCTCAGCAATACTTTCAGCGGTTACAGCAATCTTTTTTCAAAACTAAAGCTATCAAAATGCTTCTTCTTTTAGAGTGAGATGTATCCTTAGGCATAATATAGTAAAGCTGGAATATTCCTGATGGATTAAAAGGTCCTGGAAATTGTTAGGATGTCCCCCCTTAATCCCTTCAAGACGTACAAGTTTTCTTTAGGGAAGATAAAATATTATCGCCAGTTTATTTCCCACTTTTCAGACACCTTTGAGCCTCTAGTGTACCTACTGAAGAAAGAAATACCTTTCAGTTAAAGGAAGAGCAACAGCAGGCCTTTGACCTGCTACTCATCTCTCTCCCACTCTCCGTACTTATTCATCTGAAATTTGATAAACCCCTTTCTACTCTTTACTAATGCTAGTGATATAGCCATTGGAGCTATACTATCTCAGCATGACAAAACCTTTGTGGACTATATTTATCATCACTATGCAAGACCTTAATCAGAGCTGAACTTAACTATAACGTTACATAACATCAATGCTGGCGGTGCTGCTAGATATTAAGAATTTCCACCTTTATTTAAACGGGAAACATATTACCATAATTACAAAGCATGCTTCCTTGCGATGGCTACAGCAAATGAAGGACCCTGACAGGAGATTAGCCTGATTTGCGTTAAAACTCTAAAGCTACGACTTTCCCACCATCCATCAACCAGGGCTCATGCACCAAAATGCAGATTTTTTATCTTGGTTTCCATATTAAAGTATAAATGACCTTGATGAAAATAGTCTCTATGATCTCCTAGCACAATCAAATTTATTAAAGGATGAATCCCTAACCCTTTAAAAAATGTTAGCAAAAAAATCGGTGAGTCTACAAGTCAAAAACAGCTAATTATACAAACTTGCATCAAAAAGGTGGGTGCCCTATGTACAACCTTTGGCTTGCAATGACGATATATTTGAGGGACATTGGCAAGTCAGATATGAGGGAAATCGGAAAACTTACCAGTGGCTCAAGATTCAATGCTACTGGAAAGAAATGTTTGTTTAAATCTAAGATATATTAAAGACCTTCTTGAAATGTAAAAGTCAAGCTAATCCTAATCTTTGATCTCTGTGATGGTACAGGATATTCCTGACCATCACATTGTTATTATTAGAGTAAAAAATAACAAACAAAACAAGATTTTAATGATAATAATAAGAGAAAAACCACCAAATTGGGGCAAAATTTAATAATAAATGAAGGCCCTTGTACCACCTCGAGGGATCTGATGAATCTGAGCTCAAGAAATCTGAAAAACATTAATAATTGTCCGACAATAATGTCAGATTTCCTCCAAACGTGGGCCTCAAAAAACCCCTATTTATAGGGGTTCCAAACAAAGTAATTTTCAAGCGAATGGAGTAATTCATCTGTTTTGCATATAAAATTAATCTATAAAAAGTGGTCCCAAATTTTTATCAGAAATCAATTTGATTGAAACAAGATTTTCAGGTCTAAAAATAGACCTTCCAAATTTTTATTATTGACAGTGATTATCAATTGCTAATAATCACTGATAATTATCATATTTTTATAACTATTATCTAGTAAATTAATCCTATGTTTAAAATCATAATTATTACTATTCTAGACTAATAATTTCATAAGACTAAAAAAGTCTAAGAAATTATTATTTGCATACTATAAGAAAGAATTGAGTAGAATTTTATTCCTCAATTCTGTGTTCTTACTCAGTTGGCTCAATAAACATCTTAATAAAAATTATTTTAATTTTTAATTTTATTGAGTAATATACTATAATGAATGCCTTTCTCCAGGAAACTGAACTCAGTCTCTTAAGGGATTCTCTATTGGCCCTCACCTGGAGTAAAGGATCATTGTTAGGATTAACTATTAACCTAACCCTTATCCAAGGATGGCTTCAACCTTATTATAGTGGAATGCGGACTTACAGAGCACTATCTGGGGTTTTATCTAGTTTGTGGACTATTACCTGGTTGGTATTGCCCAATTCTTTTGTCCATTACTGGAAAGAACAGGTCCGTTACATTACACAGAATTCATCTAGTTTTTGGTCTGTGGTGAGAGTTTCAAGAAAGGTGCCTGTTCAACCTCTCTTACCTGCCTGGTATCAACATTCTCCTACCATGTTGATGATCATCTTTACGTTGTTATTTCTAATGAATGAGATCTATTGGATGATGAAGGGATGTATTTTAAGTCCTGTCAACCATGAAGCAGCTACAATTCAAGTTAGTCCTATTCAGCCTATCCTGGGAACCTTGGCTTTGGAGAAAATTCATGAAGTTTTTGACAAAGTGCGTTTCCAAGGTCACTTATCTAAGACACGGGGAGAAAATCCTACTTTTGCTGATCAGATTTCTCAAGTTTTGAATGATTTATCTGATAATTCTGCCACTTGGATCAGAAATCTCCTAAATAAACAGAAGAAGATGCCTGAAACACTGGATTATTGTCTTCAGTTAATTGATCAAGTGGCATGTCCTGATGAAGGTCAAGATGCAGCATGGTCAGCTTTTGTAGTTAACTCAGGGACAGGGGTACGTAGAAGGAGATATGCACGTTCATTCTGTCCACTTGCTCGGGCAGCAAATGTGGTTCCCTTAAATCTTCCATGAATGTTTAGACAAAACTTACACCCAGACCTTCTTCCAGCCTTGGCGGCAACGCCTATTGCTGAGGATTTGGAGGAGGAGATCTGTTGTGCTAGGAATGTAGAGCATCATCTTAAAATTGCAAAAACTAAGCGGGATCTTTTATATCTCCAAGGGTACAAAAGTGTAAAAGGAAAGGATTTTCGCCGTGAAGAGTCTGAACCCCTACGTCTCACCAAGAATCCTCAAGCAGAACAACCTGCGCACTCTAAAGAAAACCATGAAATGGTTGCCATAACCAAACACCCTTGGGTCTGTTCAGGCTAGTTCAGAGCAAATTGCATCATCTGCTCCAGTCTATGAGACTCATACCAATAAAGGAGACTCTGCACATTACTCCTATTTACTCCTTCCACTTAAAATAGTCAATGGTCAAAACCATGAAGAAGTGACAGCTTTAGTAGACACCGGGACCAATGAGAACTACATCCAAATTGAGCTTGAGCAAAAATGAAACCTGCCCTTAAAGAAGGCGGGTAAAGTGTCTCTAGCGGATTCTACTAAGACTGCTGTGTTTTGGAGGGTTGGAGGACAGCTCCAAAAAGATCAGGGGAACGACTATTTGATGAGAGCTTCTGCACTCTAAATCACCTTCCTTATCCTGTGGTGTTGGGAATGAAATGGTGGCACCGGTTCACACCTAAGTTTAATATGCTGACTTAAAGAGGTTACTTTTAATCCCACGGATTCCCTATCCCTTCAATGGAAGTTCACAACTTGTGAGCCCACAGCATCCAGGATTGGAATTTCGTCTGAAGAAGACACTGACAATGCCTTGCCCAAGGAATATGTTGAGTTTGACAGTGTATTTGGCCCTTGAGAACTACCCAAGTTTGATGCTTGTGGCCCATTTTCTCTCAATTTCCAGTTCAAGAAGGACTCAAAATTGCCAAGAGGATGTCCTGTTTATACGTTGAACCGTAGATCAAGGGAATCATTAGAGAAATACATTGATACCATGCTGAAATCTGGATCAATTGTTCCCTCTAAATCTTCCATGGTCTCAACAATCCTGTTAGTACCTAAGGCTAGTGGAGATCTTAGGCCTTGCGTGGATTTCCGCAAACTGAATGAGGTAACTGAACCAGACTCTTATCCACTACCACTTTTGGAGAACATTTTGCCTATGATCTCTGGAAACACTTGGTTTACCAAGTTGGTTTTATTAGAGGCCTTTCATCAAGTACTGGTGCACCCGGATCATCAGAAATTCATGGCATTCAAATGCCACTGGGGATTAATTGAATATTGGATGATGCCCTTTGGACTAAGAAATGCCCCAGATGTGTTCCAACGGCTAATTGATCATGTGCTCCATGACTTATTGGGACGTTGCTGCTTTGCCTATATGGATGATATATTAGTGTTTTCTAAATTGGAAGAACAACACATTGAGAATGTCAAGTCTGTCCTGTAAGCCATTCAAAATGCAGGACTCAAACTAAAACCCTCAAAATGTGAGTTCCACAAGTCATCAGTAACGTTTTTGGGGAACGTAGTTTTCAAAGAAGGGCTGGCGATATGCCCTGACAAGCTTAAGGCCATCAAGGAATGGAAAGCTAAAATGGATCAAACTGGGGTGAGAAAATTTTAGGAACGGTTAACTTCCTGAGAAGGTTTTCTAAAGATCTTTCCACAGTGGCAATACCCCTAACTAGATTAACGGGGAAGGTGCCCTTCCAGTGGGGTTCAGAAGAAGAGGAAGCTTTCCAAGAAATAAAAAGAAATCTTATTGAAGCCCCTGTCTTGGCTCATGCAGATCCAGAGAATCCGTTTATAATTGAAACTGACGCATCCAACTGTGCAATTGGTGCCGTTCTTCTGCAACAAGGGGAGGATGGAATAGAACATCCCATCTGCTACTACAGCTGTAAAATGCAGCCCGCGGAAACCAACTACCCTATTTATGATAAAGATTTTTTAGCAATAGTGGCGGCACTCCAGGAGTGGCAACACCACTTGATGTATGCCTGTTGGCCTATCATTATTTGGACTTATCATAAAGCTCTGGAGTTCTATAAGAAACCACAACAGATGAATCAGAGACAGTCTCTCTGGCATTTGGAGTTATCTAATTTTGTGTTCAAGATTGAATACCATCCAGGCAAAGAGAATTTACTCTCAGATCTTTTAAGCCAGAATCTGGGGTTATCTTATACTCCACATGAGTTAGATAAAATTAATACGGCCACCATGTTACCTCCTGATGTCTTTGCATTAATTAAAGATGGAGCCCGGGGACCTAATGGAAGAATATGATTTGCCCAAGCGAAAAACAAATTTGGGAAGAAGCTATTACAGGAGTTGGTTAATGGACCTTCACCCAAATTCAAAGATTTTATTAAAGAGGAAAATGGGATTCACTACTGGGTGAAGATATGGGTTCCCACTAAGAACTTACAGAAGGAGGTTTTAGAGGCCTGCCATAACCATCCACTGGCTGGACATCCAGGAATTACAAAAACCCTATAACTAATCACTAGACACTACTCCTGGCCTGGGATAGTAAGACGGGTTAAGGAGTATGTGAGTCAATGTCTGACTTGTGCCCAGGTCAAGCCTCAGCGCAAACTTCCTGTGGGGAAGCTAATGCCCTTGCAGAGACCCCACAAGCCTTGTTCATCCATTAGTGAGGATTTTATCTCTTCTTTACCTAAGTCCAGAGGATTTGATGCCATAATGGTTGTTGTTGACTGTTTAACCAAGTAGTCAGAGTTTATTCCATGTTCCACCCAGATCACGTCAAATGGAGCAGCAGCTTTGTTTCTGGAGGAAGTTTTTTCTCGCCATGGAGTACACAAGGAAATAATTTCATATCAAGGACCCCAGTTTGTATCAAAAATTTTGGAACCATCTATTGGGCAACCTACAAATCAAGCCTTTTCGATCCTCTGCTTATCATCCTCAAATTTAATGGTCAGAAAGAGAGAGTAAATCAGGTGCTTGAACAATACCTTCGTTGTTATGTGTTAGGCCGTCAGACAGACTGGAGGGATTGGTTAGGATTAGCCCAATATTCATATTACAACTTGGTTCATGAAACAACTGGAATGTCCCCCTTTTTTGCAAATTATGGATTTCATCCAGATCCTTAGAACCCTTCAGTGGGAGGTCAGAACCCCACAGCAGATGAGATTGCCAAGAAGGCTATGGAAACTTTGAAACTCTTAAAGCAGCGTTTGGATCAGGCCTCAAAATCCCAAAAACAGAAGGCGGACAAGAAAAGATGGGACAATCCAGGAATCAGAGTGGGAAGTTATGTGTTGATTCACTCTAGGAACTACAATACCAGAGTTCCACATAACAAGTTTGGTCCTGTATGGATTGGTCCATACCAAGCGATTAAACAAGTAAATCCAGTGGCTTTTGAGTTATCATTACCAAAAGGATCAAGAGCACATCCCACTATCCATATTTCTCAACTCAAGTTGTTTAAAGGGGCACTTCCAGAGAAAACTTTCCCCCTCCAACCTGCACTGTGTAAAAATCCTGAATATGAGGTTAAGGAAATATTAGACAGCAAAGGATATGGGGCAACGCAAATTTCTGGTCAAATGGAAGTTTACCCCATTGAAGATTTTACATGGCAAACAGCTGAAGATTGTCGCCATTGTCCAAAGAAAATTAGGGAATTTCTTGCCTCAAAGGGGGTGATGTGACGGTACAGGATATTCCTGACCATCACGTTGTTATTAGAATTTATAATAACAAAAAAACAATAATTTTAATGATAATAATAAGAGAAAAAACCACCAAATTGGGGCAAAATTCAATATTAATTGAAGGCCCTTGTACCACCTCGAGGGATCCAATAAATCTGGGCTTAAAAAATCCGAAAAACATTAATAACCAATCCAACAATAATGTTGGATTTCCTCTAAACGTGGGCCTCAAAAACCCTATTTATAGGGGTTCTGAATGGAGTAACCTTCAAGTGAACAGAGTAATTCATCTGTTTCGCATATAAAATTAATCTATAAAAAGTGGTCTCAAATTTTTATCAAAATCAATTTAATCAGAAAAAAGATTGTCAGGTCTAAAAATAGGCTTTTGAATTTTGATTATTGACAGTGATCATCAATTTTCAATATTCACTGATAATTATTTTTATAACCATTATCTAATAATTTAATCCTATGTAAAAAATCATAATTATCAACTATTCTAAACTAATAATTTCATAAGACTTAAAAAAGTCTAAGAAATTATTATTCATACTATAAAAAGAATTGAGTAGAATTTTATTCCTCAATTCTGTGTTCTTACTTAGTTGGCTCAATAAACATCTTAATAAAAATTATTTTGATTTTTAATTTTATTGAGTAATATACTATGATAAATGCTTTTCTCCAGGACACTGAACTCAGTCTCTTAAGGGATTCTCTATTGGCCCTCACCTGGAGTCAAAGATCATTGTTAGGATTAAGTATTAACCTAACCCTTATCCAAGTATGGCTTCAACCTTATTATATTGAAATGTGGACTTACAGAGCACTATCTGGGGTTTTATCTAGCTTGTGGACTATTACCTGGTTGGTATTGCCCAATTCTTTTGTCCATTACTGGAAAGAACCAGTCCGTTACAATCTCAACATCCAGTTGTTTAACCTTATGAACACTTCTATAATATTAGCATTGATGTTGTAAATCCTCTCATTTGAGCCACTAGTGGTCATTGGTTCCTCCTCTTAGCAGCGGATCATAAATAAGTGGATTGAAGCTGTATCTCTACCCTTTGCTTTGGCAAAAGCTACCGCCACGTTTTTATATCAAATTAACATCCAGCATGGGTGCCCTCACATCATTCTTTCCAGTAATGCGCAAAACTTTCAATGGTTGCTTGTGAAAGATATAGCCGAGCTGATGGGAACCACACAGGTATTCTCCACCCCTTATCATCCTGAAACCAATGGAATGGTAGAGCGGAAAAATGTTACTCTAACTGCAACCCTCCAGAAATGGCTATGACTAACCCCCTTCATTGGCCTCAATATTTGCTTAGTGCAATTTTGGCCTATAGAATCAGTTATCATTGAATAACTAAGATGTCGCCCTTCCAAGCGTTGTACAGAAAAGAAAATCCCCAGCTGCCTTCTAAAGTTCAGGCTATGCTTGACCAAGTCTCCCCAAAGCACCTGAAGTCATTATGTGAAGTATTGATAATGAATTTATCTGACTTCAGGCCATGGCTTCTGAAAACCTATCTGCTACAACTAATAGATAAACTAATCAATATAATGACAAGCATGACCCTTGCACACCTTCCAACCAGGTGACCTGGTCCTTTTCTAACGCCATCATCCTGGAGGTTGCAACAACATATTGGGCACCAACTGGTCTAAACCCTACTAATTCATTTATAAGCGGGGCAACAAATACTTAAATGTATTAGTTGTTCAGGGTACCATATTAAACTGCGTACATACTCACTTCTTTGGTCCATTTTTCCCCCTACGCCAAGATCTATAGGGGGTGTTGTCAGGATTCCCGTCCAAATTGGAGATTTGGATGTCTCAACCAAAAGATTTTGATCCTAATATAACCAGATATCCCAAACATTTATTGAAGTTAATCCTTGACGAAATTTAAGGGCTCTGGATATTGGTGACCAACCCCAAATTATGCAGTTGACTATTGATCTCTCTGATCTTCCTAATCTTGGATTTAAACCTGATCCATGCGGTGAGAAAATCCTATTCAACCAAAGAACTAGTCTGCCATAGAATCCTCGATTTGTGACAATTATAGATCTTAGATTATACTGCTTGGAGATTTACTTAAAGTACCTTCTCTGATCTCACTTATACTTTTGATTCTTTTCAAATTAAGATTACTCTCTTCTGTGCCATTTTTTATCACATTGCCTACTTTTTATTAACTGAGGGAAAAACACATATTTAGGATTTACCACTTTAGACATAGTATCCAGAGAAAATAAATTTTGACTAAGAAAAGCAATAGTATAATCCAACATCCAGGAGCTTTGTGTAACCTGGCCTCAAAAAAGGGATACGTGGTAACAACACCCATAGTCCCAACACTTGTATTGGAGTTGACTCTGATCATGGTCACCAAAGGGTAGGGTAAATTGGAAGGCGGCCCAAAAATATTGGCTTTCAGGCTGTAAGGGAGGTAGTAAGTACTGAGAAGTGTTAAACTCGTTGAGTTACAATTTTTTGATCAATCAACAGGTATTTTCATGATTGCTATTTTTCCATTTTTTGCAATAGAAGTTTTCACATAGACATCTTGGAGCCCCTGTAGTGAGCACCACTTCTTTTGGTTCAACAGTTCTTTTGACTGTAGCCAAAGCATGAAAATGCCTAAACCTGTAAACTAGCAGAAGGGTCAATGAAGATGAAAGGATGGAGCGAAAAATTACTTTTTTGAGCTTATAAAAGTATTGATATTTATATAATGTGTGGGCACATGGTGCCTCTTTGGGACCTCCATGGCCAAATATGTAAAGGTTTCTTCAAAGCCTTCCATATTGACTGAATAATAACGCCCTCATTCTTCTGAATCGGCCTCATGATAGTAATTGTGGTGGTCATGCCTCCTGAGGTTTGAGAAGTGGAGGTGCAATTCCTGAAGGCATCGCCATCAATCATCAATTAAGTGATGCTATCTAATTAAATTCTTGTTGGTGCCTTCAGAGTCAGGATTGATTGAGAGGTCTCAAGAGTTATTTTATCAAGTCTTAGCCAGGTTTGGGTTGCTCAATTCACTCATAATCTTAAGTTTCTGATAGTTGGAATTATCCAAACTGATTTATATCTACACTAATGTTTACACCTGAATTTCACCATTTGGCTCAAATATAGGGGATTCATCACCAAGAAATAAAACAACGATTTTAATTACAAGAGTCGCACACCTCTTTGTTATAATCTTACAACTTTGCACCTTGGTTTAAAAGATAACCGTGATCCATTTCAGAACATTGACATCGAATTATACTGTTAGAATCACTGGTCTAATTGGATGTATTGGTGGCCAAACTCTTATGGCGAGGAGAAAGCTTTAGATTTTGAGAAAACTTAAATTGTTATTAACAATCAAATAGCACCACTACCTTCAAACTTAATGCCAATCAAATATGTTTCTTTACATCAAACCTCTTAGCTATAAGAGAAAAATGAGAGATCAAGCCTCAATATGAATCAACAAAAAGAAGTATGATTTTAAAAAAACATCTATTCATAAGTACTCCTGGCCCCTCAACCTTAAAGCGCCTAGTGGGACCACAGGATTGGTCATACTAACTGGTGTAGAAGTGCATTCTGGACCAGTTGGATCAACAGATCAATATGACCTAACAACCAGTTGGAACTATTGGAACCCTTCAAGCCTACTTGTCCAGTGGGACTCTTGGACCTATTGGACCTTCTAAACCTTCTGGACAACCTGTATCCACCATACATCTTCCCTCACCAGAAGAGGATAATTAATTATTGGTAAAGCTAAAAATTAAACCGTAGATAAGTGATGTCTTAAGATATTGGTTATAACAAGATAAAAAGATGGTCGATCATTACTTTACCTTAGGAGTCCAATCTAAAGGAAAGATGATGACTGTCATTTTTTACTTCTCTTATCAGTTTGAATAGTCAAAGAATAAATAGCTGTCTTATAAAGTATACAACAAGAGCACTGAGCTACTATATTTTATCAAACTGAAAAATAGAAAATTGACAAGAAAAAAATTTAAAAAACCTTAATTGAATAAGGAATCACGGCTCAAGTAATAATCTTTAAAAATATAATGCATGAAACAAAACAGCTGATTTAGTTTTAGTCCCTAAGCCCCCCAAAATGAAACTAACTTTTTTATTATACCTCATACCTATCCTATGGGTATATATATCATACCTTTGGTTTTTTAAATCATAATTAAGCTTACATATAAATTATTCACGCCTGGTGAGAAGAATGTTTATTCCTATATCTTTGTGTATAAAAAGCTATGGATTGAGCTGCAACTGACAGAATATTAATCACTTGCCTTCTTGTCTTAGTGAAAGAGCTCTTAAAGTGATGCTACCTTAACTTTGACATTGTATTACATGGCTTGAGGTCAAAACAGCTCCTAATATAAGTATGCAGTAATCAGACCTTAGCTAATCAAAAACAAGGGTTTATGAGCATTCAGATCCATTCATCTTCGCTTTTTTGCTTCTCGCCTCTATCATGAAACTCAGATCTTAATAACCAACAACGGAGATACCTCAATGAGGCTATAACAGCCATAATTTCCACTCTGGGTAGTAAACATAACCCAGTTTAGCATGATCTCTATAAGTTTTTTTTTGCACTTCTTATACTCATACTAGGAAGCTCTTCATGAGTTTATTATAGCTCTAGTGAATATTACACCGCCTTCCTATAACCTATCTTAACACCCATACACATGATGAAGAAGGACAAGGGTAAAAAAAGCAAACTATACTTTGTGAAGTCAACTTAAATATAAATATAAAAGCTTCAGACTTGATTATCTAACAAAAAATCAAAAGAGGATCATCATATGGCGGGAGTCTCCTTGTGCAGACGTTTCTTATGCGCCTCAATTTAGTAATATTTACTTTACTTCAATTGAATTCACAACTACCTATGCTAACAACAATGAAAATTCAGAGAACCCTTTAAATTAATAAAAAAGCCTATTGCTTTACCTTTTTATCCTGTCTCTAAAAAGCGTTTCATAGCTATACCTTCCTCACATCGCAATAGGGAGCCACACCATTTTTTGTGGATACAAAATTATGTAAAGTTTTTGTAAAAGCAATCGTTGTCTCTGGTCGTCTATCAATATTGTTACTTTGGGGCTCAATGGCTTCAATTAAGATACAAAAAGTTCTTATACATAAAATTTTAGTATGGTACTGCAGGTACTGCCTCTGTATAATCAATTAGAAAATAATAAGAATTTTGTTCAAGGTTGGTGTGTTTATTGGCTTTAGGCCTTAGCTACAACTGCACAGGTCGACTACTTTTTATAATAAACTAGGGATTATATACATATACAGTAGACCTAAAAAAAGAATAACATATGTATCACCAAATGTTTTTATTTTAAGCAGCTAAAACAAGATAGGTAAAAAAATCCCATAATATTCCATCCCCATCGTAATAACTTACATAGTAGATTACCAAGCAGCTCATAGTTATTCTAGAAAAATGGTAGACATCATTGGCTTGGATTTTTGGTGAGAAAACCCTTGATAATTATTTTTTGCCAGTGGAAAACGAAGAAAATAAATAAATTGTTGTAGTTTACGACGCTATAAAGCCTCATAAATAGATAGCAAGTGATTTGAAGGATTTGCTGGTGGGGTGGTAAAGATTTTACCCTAAAGAGCCATTTTGCTTATATATAAAAACGTGGGCATGTAGGAAAGATATTTCGCCAATACTTATTTTTATGGATTACTAAAAACATTGAAGTAATCCGCCCTAATTTAATATGGCAAATTAATATCATCATCAAAGCCTGAGGAATTAAAACCTTGTTCTAAAATAAAAAATATATATAAGCTAGGATAAAAAAAGGGTGGTCAGACCAAATTGCAACATTCCTCCCCACTTGACCAAACATTCCAGTACCAAAATGAGCGTGGGCTAGAGGTTACTAAAAAGATGAGGCTTCTTGGCCAGGAAACACATAGGTATAAGCTACTATCTGATGCTTTTAAATGTGCACTGGGTAAGTGTAGATGCTCTCTGAGGACACCTTATTTTCTTTCCTGGTATGGATAAATGGCACCAGAGGCAACATCGGGATCCTTTTTGGATTAATGAAAACTTTAAGGATTTTACCATACAATACTTCAGAATTTTTTAGTATAATATCTGTCCTGAAGAGGGCCTTATGCTCTGGCTAAATAATGCATTTTTGTCTAGAGCAGAGGGGAATTAAATTTAAATATTAAACTTGGGTGCAAACTAAAGGGCTTCTTGCACTTTTTTAACCTTTTCACTCTAGACATTCTGGACGTTAGCTACTAGCTACTCAGCGCCACTTTGTGGCAGATTTATGCATTTATGAACCCTCATATTATTTAGTATAGTTTTGGAACCAAGTAACGTATTATAAGGATATTGGACTTTTATGAATTGGTTAACATCAAGGAATGAATATTTTCAAAAGAAATTAATATTTTATTTTTTATAATTTTGTAAAGTATGATAACGTTTTAAACACTCCCCAATATGCACTGCAGGCTAATTTGTGCATGTATAAAATTAGTAAGTTGTCTGACGTCTTCCACCAGATGTTTTTCTGTCAGAACAAACAATACAATCCTGTTTTCTTTCTCCCACACTGGGAATATGCAGTTGATTATTCAGTTTAATGTCCGCTGAGATGTGGATGGACGTGTTCTCAGTTCCCAAAAATCACCTCTTAACTGGTCTATAAGTGCCTTCACAAACTTGAAATGCGTCATGGGTGTTTGATTCTTGTATTCTTCAGTGATGTGGCAAATTGTGTAGGAGTCTACCATTTCTAAATAAGCGTCTATCTGGAACTCATATTCACTACTACTTGTGTCATGAGACTCACTCTTGTTTGGACGTTTTACCATTGTTATAATAAAAAAAATGAATAAATACATGGGTTGAAAATTTTTAATTGTTATTACAAACTCGCAAAATGATATTACCAAAAAGAATATCACTTTTACGATCACTTTTTAGAACAAAGCCACTTTTTCTCACTTGTTAGATCTATCTATACCGCTTGGCGTATCAAATCAGACTGATTTTATCTTTGAAAATCTTTTCCTCCAGTTTTATATTTGTTTATTTACATTTATAAAACTCCTCTGCCTCACACCATACAGTGCAATGCATGCTCATATAGAAACCTTTCTTCTACAAACTCTCCTTATCGCTCCTTTCAAGTGGCACAGTCAAGTGCTCAGACCATAGTGAGCACAATTCTCACACTCTTTTCTGACACAAAATCCGTTGAAATTTGTTTATATATCTTAGTAATTTTACCATATTTTGGTTTGTTTTTTTCTGCCATTTCAAGAGAAAATTTCAGAAAAACATGCATATCTCAAAAAGTTGTGCTGGAATAAGTTAATTCCCCATAATCATTAATAAAACTTTTTTGTCCCCTGAGAGGTGACATCTGAGTGATATACTAGAATTATGATGTCCCCTGAGAGGGGACAGCGGAGTGCAAAGGGTTAATTACAATGGAAGTTATCCCATTGTTAGTTTCAAATTTCACAATCGAAGATTCTTGCGATGTGGACTCAAGCTGAGCACCAGATTCAGCTTTTGCCAGCACTGGAGCTGCAAAGGTACAGTATGCACAATATCCTCTCATCTATAATCCACTATGATGAAAAATAGCCATCTCTTCATCCCTCATTGACTATTTAATCTCTGTGGGATTGATTGAACAAATTTACTATGCCCACCAAGCTTTATTCAAAAATGGTTGAATCCTGGGTATAATATAATGGGACGCGTTATTTGCCTACCTCTAAAGTATTATCTTCAAAGCTGGATTTCACCCAATGCTTCCTCATAAAGGGGGCTCCAAAAAGCTCATAAATGTTATATGGTAAAACGATGATGGGAGCAGGCAACTTGTTAGTGCCAAACCCCAAAGAAAAGTTTAATTCATGATATTAAATGATAGTAGCATTAGGGCCCACAGTGCCATACTCTTTATGGTGGCTAATGTTGGGTTCCATCTCCAATTTTTTCATTAGTTTAGAGGAAATAAAGTTGATGGGGGAATCTCTGTCCACAACAGCCCAAACGGGTTAATTGTACATGCTAATTCCCATGTAAGGCCCTCAGCGTGATTATCTGGGCTGGTGAGTGTGTGAATGTCAAGGGTATTCGCTTGACTTAAGTAATCACATATAGATTATGCATCTGGGCCCGCAGAGCCATAAAAATTTTAGTGGGCATATTCAAAATGGGACTTTTCCTAATGAAGGTGCATTCTGTTATATTTAAGTCATTAGTTGGGAATATTGTATTTTTGATAGATGGAAATTTTTTTGGTTTTACTACGCCAGAGCTTTTCCTAAATCCTTTTTAGTGGTAACAGTTAGTAAATAAATAATTGACTCTTTCTTTCAGGACTATGTATTAAGGCGCTAAAAGTAAGGGTACAACGATGGAGGTAATTTCCCATTTTAATTATGGCAGTATAGGAATTTAAAATATTTACATATCCAATACAATTTTTGTAGGGCTCAGAGGTGTGATGAAAAGCTATCTGAGCGTCATAGTGGCTCAAAACCTTGGCCTCATACAATATTTAAGCCTCAAAGTAGAAGTGATCAACGAAAATCAAAGCTTCTTCGCCTGACTTTAAGTTAATATTTTGAAATGCAGTTTATCAGCCTATTAGTTCTTCTCCACAAGCTCACCCAAAATGATATTTTAGCGTTGAGATAAGACATACCAGCTTAAGTAATTTTTGGCAGTAATAATTATTGGCTATGGATATCCAGTAAATTCATCATTGTGGACAATTTGGTACGTTCATTGGTGCTTCCCACAATGATTTCATATAGCCATACAAAGGTACTGGTATTTCCATGGCTATCAAATTTAAGCAAGCTATCAGGGATAACTGAGGGTTAAGGCGCTAAAACACTTGCAATTTATAAATAATTGAAGAAGAAGCTGCTGCGGGGCTTTCAGTAGCAGCCAATAAAGGTAAACTCATTAATACATTGGGCCTATTGACCCCATCTTCCTCCTTAGGATCATTAAGAATAGAAACCAACAAATTAGCTATGAATCATGTAAAAATTATTTAATGGTTGATTATCAGTTGTCAACCCAGTAACCTTTTTACTGCACAGGTTCGGTTTCCTTGTGCACCTCACTTTTTAAAGAATATATTATTCATTAATAGTATGGAGACTAGAATCTGTAGTTAAGTTAGAACTTTTATCAGGCTTATCGCTTCAGCCAGTAATTCTGATTAAATACTTGATAAGTCGTACTTGTAGAGATTTGTTCCCTCTATTACTGTCCACCTGATCTTCATCAAGATCTCCTGATGACAGTCTTTTTCAGCCCAACACACAGTTGGCAGCTATCTCTGAATTGTGGTTCCCTTCATCTCTAGATCCCTGCTCAGATCTCTACTCTTCTCTCTGAGAGTCTTTTTAATTATTGCCTTATGCAATAATATCCTTGAGATGGAACTTCACACTAGATGCTGATAGTCTAACTTTACACTAAATCTACAATACTACTAAAACTAATATTAATGCTTTAATGTCTGTTTTTCAATGCTTTTTTATTATAGTGAACCCTAGGGAATTATATAGTAGGAGATTTGGCTGTCTAATCCTTGGTTGACATCTCTTTGATGAAACAGCAACTGTTGCCATTGAAACCTTTCCTCATCTTAGCAGCAATGGTCTTCCCCATCCTGGCTAGGATTCTGTCATTGGACATCCTCAAGACCTCAAATGAAAAGAGTTGGAAAACGTGTCACTAACATTTTCCTCTTGATTCAAGCAAAACAACCATAATTGGCTAGCAACCTGCTTATGTAATGGGAATTATTACCCATTATGGCAGGTCACTTTACCAACCGATCAATTTGCTAGTTGAAGGCAGCATCACTTGCCTCACAACTCACCATTCATTCCCAACCAGTCGGTGATGAAACCTGACTGATCCCAATTAGTACACTTGATAGTTAATCACTATCAGATGCCCCTATTTTGTTGGCAACTCCACCCGATGAGATATTAGGTATTCATCCAGATCAATCCCCAACGGATTTGACTGGGCGAATATCCCAAAATCCCCCAGATGTAGTTCCTCCAAAATTTGGGCCAACCGATTTCTGATTCACTTTGCTTTAGGGAATTCTCCTTAGTGACACCAGGTAATCTAGAAGGCTTGGAATAAGGGCAAAAATCCCAACACATCTTCCCTCTTGCCTAGATTTCCAGCGAGAAAAGGACTGGGGCATGAGAGCACCACTTTGAATACCTGGTCAAATACTTCATTGGTTTAAGTGGAGTACACTCGTCAATGCTCAATGCTAATTGGGACAACCTTTGGCATATTACGTTCCTCCTCTTCCTCCTCGCTAACACCTACTCATAGTGCGGTCCCCACGACCTTTTGCCATGCTGGGATGATCGATTTACTCAAGACGATGATATTACCAGGCTCTGGTTTTCCCCCATCAGGGCCTATGACCCGCTGTCATATTCAGGATTCTTGGTCCAGCGTCCTTGAATTCCTGATTCTCTCCTCATCCTAAACAGGAGACTCTTGGCATTGATGTTCATTTCATGGCTTGATTAAGATTACTTTTTTCTATTTGCCCTCATTATTTCGCTCATAACCACTTGGCTGTAAGTCAATCTTAATCCTTCCTCTGGAAAGCTTATCTCATTAATTTTGAGATTAATTTCCCCAAAATTGGAGCCTATTGGATTATAGAGTGCATAATGTCAACTTCTATATAAGTCCAACATCCCCCCTATAGTCCTGCTCATATGTCAAATTTAGAATCTCGCTACCAGAAGCTTCTTAACAGTCTGTCAGATCTGAACCTCCGCCTCTTCCAGCAGATGAGTCAGGATGCTCGATGGAACCTCTTCTATGGTCCTTCCAGGTCTCATACACCTAGTCTGGCACAAGGGGATAGTCTTTCCATCGAATTACCAGAAACAATAAACAGTCCCTTTAAAACTACGCTGGCAATTGTTTTGAACAAATCTTGGCTGACTCTTCCTTTGCAGTTAATCCCCGAGGTGGACTTCAAACCATCCTGGATTTGGTTCCTTTTGCTGATGCTCTAAACATCATTGTAAATGATCTAGAGATTATGCCAGTCGCTCTGGATCATTCGTTCTTGGCCAGGTCAGACTTGCTCCCTGAGTTCCTCTTCTGACTCAATCAATTCTACAAAACCGCTGTGCTGGTTTCTAAGCTTTCAATCAGGAACAGCATACACTTTGAGCTCCCCTATGCTGAACTCCAGGCCCAAGTCACTGAGGTGTTGACACCAGCGCTGAATCCCTCTGATCTGGACATTCTTCTTGATCAGGGTACTGCCGCTTATGC
This sequence comes from Massospora cicadina, assembly GCA_022478985.1. Taxonomy (NCBI): domain Eukaryota; kingdom Fungi; phylum Entomophthoromycota; class Entomophthoromycetes; order Entomophthorales; family Entomophthoraceae; genus Massospora; species Massospora cicadina. Next base: position 101,299 of record JAKSZP010000133.1, read on the forward strand.
TCTCCGCTTTGCTGGCCAAGTTCTTTGAAGTTGGTTGACAAAGCTTCTAGCCTCGCCTGGATTCCATCAGTTGTTCAGCTTTAGCTTCTGTGAAGCCTGTAGTCATTGTTTGCAAGATGCAATCCGCTCTTTACAAAACTACCTCTTCTCCAGAGCTTCTAATTGCTATCTTCCATTGATGGCATTAATTGGGGGCATGATTCAACAACCCCATCAAGTATTCCTTCTTTGTTGCCAGCTCACATGTCTGGTGTACTTGATGAAGCCTGTCAGTAAGCACTCAAGACAAATCTTCTGGCTCCAGTGCCTTATCAGGATTACTCGGGGTTATTCACCAATTTCCTCTTTCTCTATTGCTGTTTTCCTCCCTGCTCTGGGGTTTTGGAATTGGCATCTTATGACATATAAATTTACCTTCCCCTAATCATGTTTTCTCAGGCCTCAGCATCCATTCTACAAATGTGGTTTTGTGTAGATCTTGCCCACACAAGTGTCTGATTGCATATCAATTCCAATGAGCTGTTTCTTCCTACCACGATCCATCCTCCCTCCCCCAAGAGGCAACATAGGCGAAATTATCCCCATACTGAGGATGACCAATAAAGATAAAAAATTATAAAATATATCAGCTTTTTTCTTTTTTCTATGCATCTTTTTTACTTTTTTTTGTTTTTTTCATATCTCTTATCAATTTTTTATATTTATTCTTTTTTTTTTTCTATGGGACTTGACCATGTCTCAATTCAGAGGTCCATCTTTTCCCCCAAACTGGTTCCTGGGCACTTATACCTACCAGTTTTCTATGGTTCAGAGGATCTTTTTTCGGAATTAGCCATCTAGATTGGTTCAGAGGTCCTTTTTTTGGACTTGACCTAAGCATCAGGACATGACCAACTTAATGGTTCATTGGTCCTTTGGGAACTCTTTTATTTTTTTCAATTCAACACTTTAGATACTTAGTGTGGACTCAATTTACTACTCTTCCATCCAAGATATTCTTGATGGAGTAAGCATTGGTCGCCATCTTAGCAATTACTTAGAATGAACCTGATCACAATGCATCCAATTTGTTTCTTTATCCAAAACCATGTGTATTGCATTAGGAGACTCTTTCTCCTATTCGATATTCTTCTAATGGCAGTCAGTTCTTGTCATTTGTCAATTTTGCTCATATCCTTTTCTTCAAGGTTGTATCAAATGCTTGCAATTGCATATAGATAAGGAAACTCATCAGTCAGTTCAGGTATTGTTCAGTACTCATCCTCAACGTAGGTTCTACTACTGAATATAATATTGGCGGCAATGCGGCCTTCCTCCCATATAGTCATTCAAACGGCGTCTTTCCCATCACTGTATGATTACTAATGTTGTAGGCAAACATCACTGAACTCAGGTACATTCCCCACGCAGAAGTTCTCCCTGCGACTAGCTTCCTCAGTGTTGTGGCCAGCATCCCATTGACCCATTTTTACCAGTCCATTCATCACAAGTCGGTATGGTACTGACATGACTCCTCAGATCCCCATTATTTTGTTTAGCCTTGGGATCACATGAGACATGAAGTTGGTCCCATTGTCACTCAGTAGGAATTGCAGACATCATGCCAGTATACTAATTGATCCAGGATGAATCTCACAGTGCTGGTAGCGTCTACTCTGGTTAGGGCCTTCGTTTCAACCCATCTCGCCAGAGGGATGATAGCAACTATGATGTACTTGACTCCCCGCTGTGCTCATTGCCAACGGTCCCATCACGTCGATGGACACTGTGTGCCAGGCAAATCCAGGTCAGACTAGTTGGTAACCAGTTTTATTCTTGTGTGGTTTATGCAGCTGGCACTCCATGCAACAAGCCAGATAATCAGCGACATCATAGCTAATCAATTCCCAGTAATAATACTGGCGAATATGGTCAGTTGTTTTTCTCAGGCCTCTGTGCCTGACAACCTTATGAGCTGCTTATACTATTGCTTCTCATCATGACAGTTTCAGGAATAATAGCTGCTTCCCATTGATCATCTTGAATACTTGTCCATCCAAAGTCTCAGTGTTTTCTATCACTTTTTGAAGCACACCTTGGATTTCTCGAAGCTCATACCCAAAAGTTCCTTCAACCATTCTCTGGAATAGCTCATCCGCCTGCGGGTATACCAACAGGACCATTGACAACCATGATAAGCCATCCGCGTTCTGACGAGAAGCCCCCACTTGGTAGACTATCTCATAAGCATAAGTCTGAAGCTCAAGTGCTTATTGGGCGAGTCGTCCTTCTGGTTCCCTTAGATTGTGCAGCCAACGCAGTGAAGAGTGGTCCATCACCACCTTAAAGTGCGTTCTGTGGACGTACACCTGAAACTGCTTACATGTTTAAATGACTGCAAGGCATTCACACTCAACCACAGTGTAGTTCCTTTCAGCGGCTGAGAGTGTCCAGATCACATACACCACCGGATGCTCATCCCCAAGTTTGTCTACTTGGCTCAGTACAGTGATGATAACTTTCAATAAAGAATCAGTTTGAATGATAAACTCCAGATCAAAATTCAATTATATCAGAATCAGCGAATCTATCAAATAATGGCATAACTCATCGAAGGAGTCCTAGGCCTCTTCATTCCATATGAATCCTTTTTTTGGATCCTTTAATAAAGAAATAAAGGCTCAGCTATTCGGGCGAAGTCCCAAATAAATCTTCTATAGTATCTGACCATCTCAAGGAATACTTGAATGTCTCAGACACTCTTCAGTACAGCCATATGCTCTATAGCTGCTATCTTCTGGGTTTGCAGCTGCAATACAAGTGTGTTGATCACAAATCCCAGGTATTCCAACTCTTTCTTGAAGAAGTGGCACTTCCTTGGCTTGATCTTCAGGTTAGCTACAGACAGTCTCTTAAAAACTTCTTCTAAGTGGTACAGGTGGTCAGTAAATGGACAATTGAACACATTGATTTCATCCAGATATACCAGGATTCATGACAACTTCAGATCGCTTAATATTGCGTCCATGGCCCTCTGAAACGTTGTGGGCGCATTGCAAAGACCCTGGGGCATCCTCATCGGCTGGTATAACCCCTGCGCGGTAATAATCGCGCAATTTTCTTGGTCTTCTTCTGGCAAGTCAATCTGCCAGTATCCTGAGATCAGATCATCGTGGAGATATACTTCTCTTCTCTAATTGATCCAGCACATTATCAATCCTCAGTAGAGGATATAAATCCTTCTTCATAATTTTTTTCAGCCTGCGGTAGTCAATCACCACCCAGTTTGATCCATTTTTCTCTTCATGATCAGAATCAGACTTGCCCAAGACTTGACAATGAAACTAGAAGCCCATGCTTCACTAGTTTGCTGATCTCATCCTCCACTACCGCTTTAGTGGCTTTTGATTATTTCTATCAGTCTAATTCCTATCAGTAGATTTTCCCTGGTGTCAACCTTGTGAATTACATCTCATGCGCATCCCAAATTGTGGTCATCCTGAGCAAACACTTCCTGATATTTCTCAAATAATCTGAGCACATCCTCCTGCTGGCCTCCCAACATATCAACGAATTTCTCTTAATCAACCAATAGGTTGATACTTTCAGCTGCTCCAGCCAATAGTTTTATCTCATCGAGGGTGGAATTTCCTCCATTTGGCTATCAGGATTTCTTATCGCTTCTTAGGTCCAAAACTCTTAGACCATAAAGTCGATATTTTAGTATTTTATATATTTTTTTGTATTTTCTTTTGCAATGGGACTTGTAACCTACAAAAAGGCTCAGAGGTCCTTATTTTCCCTTCATCCAAACTGGGTCCTGGGTACTTAAAACTACCAGTTATCTTGGTTCAAAATCTTATCCTCTTAAGATTTAACCAACCATTTGGTTCAGTAGTCCCCTTCTGGGACTTGACCAAAATCTCAGGACATAACCATTTAATGGTTCAGAGGTCCGCTGGGAACCTTGCAATTATTTTCTCTTAGGTTCAATACTTCCAATTTTTTAGTATTGACCTCTTTCACAATATGACAGCTGCGTTGTTTCTTCACGTATAGGCTATACTCGCTGACCCTGGGCAGTCCTCCTGAATTAGGCCTTTAATCCTGACTGGAAATTCGTCCAACAGGCCCTAATTTCATCTCTTATTTGGCAACTGATGCTTTTGGATCTTTGTATTCATCAGCCAACAGTTTCGTCTGATTGTCCAACTCATTGTTCTCCTGAAACGATTTTCAGCCTTCATGGCTTAACCTTAATTACACAAGTCGTTCTGGCCTCGTTAGCTTCATCCAATTTCTCCTGAATTGATGAAATCGTCTCCAGTAACTTCTGATCAGTGATTGAGTGTTATTAAGTCAAACAATTTTTTCCACTATCTTAGATCTATCATTTCCTATTTTGACGTCATCTCTTCTTTGGTATGGCAATCCAATTCTCCGGATTAATTCCTTCTTATTTCGTCCAATGCCTCATCTAAACACTCTTCTCCTCAGGACTGTTTAAAGTGGACCCAATTTCAACCTGAGTTGATCCTGCTGCTCCTTTTAACTTTTTACAGCGGGCCCAATTCCAACCCAAGTTGGCCCTGCTAATACTCTTCATTTCAAGTAAATGTCTGGGGGAACTGGTTTCCTTTCAGCTCTAGATAGTTCCATATCTAGGCTGAAAGTCCTTTTCCCTGTACTTGAGTATCTTCATTTTGCTTCACTTGAAGCTCCACTGCTGAGCTGGGTGAACGCCACTGAACGTGATCCTTTTCACATTTTATCTTCGTTACTTCCTTCAGTAACTTATTTCCAAAATTGGAAACATCTTCATAGAGCATCATATTTTATATTCTTCAACTCAACTACCCCTGTAGTGAGCACCAACTTGTAAAAATTTACTCTAGTGTTTGATTATTGGTCATCAACTCAGTAACCTTTTTACTGCACAGGTTCAATTTCCTCGTGCACTTTGTCACATTGTATAGAATGTATTGATTGATAATAGTATGGAGACTATTATCCATAGTTAAGCTTAAACTATTATTAGGATCAACGCTTTGGCCAGTACTTTTGATTAAATATTTTGATAAGTTGTACTTGTAGGGATTCGTTCCCTAAATTCCTGTCCTCCCAATCTTTGTTAAGGTACCTTGGTGACAGTCTCTTTTGGCCCAACACACAGTCAGCAGCTATCCCTGATTGTTGTTCCTTCATCTCTAGATCCCCGCTTGGATCTTTACTCTTCTCTCTGAGAGTCTTCCAATTATTGCCTTCTGTAATAATACCTTTGATATGTAACGTCACAATAGAAGCTGATAGTCTAATTATACACAAAATTGACAATATTACTGTAGATAATAATGTTTTACTAAATGATGATTTTTTATTTTAGTAAATCCTAGGGAATTATATAGTAGGGGATTTGGCTGTCTAACCCTTGGTTGATACCTCTTCGATGAAACAGCAGCTGTTGCCATAGAATACCCTCTTTGTCTCAGCAGCAATGGTCTTCCCTATTCTGGCTAGGATTCCATCATTGGACATCCTCAAGAACTCAAACAGGAAGAGTCAGAAAACGTGTCCCTAACATTTCCCTCTTGATCCAAGCAAACCAACCATAATTGGCTAGCGACCTGCTTAGGTAATGGGACTTATTACCCATTATGGCAGGTCACTTCACCAACTGATCAACTCATAGTTGCAGGTGGCATCATTCGCCTTGCAACTCACTATTCATTCCCAATCAGTTGGTGATGAAACCCAACCAATCCCAATCAGTACACATGATAGTTGATCACTATCAGATGCCCCTATTTCGTCAGCCACTCCACCCAATGAGATCTTAGGTATTCATTCAGATTGATCCTCAATGGATATGACCAGGTGGGATATCCCAGAAACCCCGAACATAGTTCCTCCAAAACTCAGGCCAATCCAATTTTTGATTAATTTCGCCTTAGGGAATTTTCCCCTAGCGATACCAGGTAATCTAGCAGGCTTGGAATATGGGCAAAAATCCCAACACCATATGGCATCTCAAACCACCTAAAAACCTTGAAAAAATTGTAGTTTATCTATTGCAACTTGTTCTGCGCAACACCAACTTTCTAATTAGTATAACTTAGTACTTTATAAATAGTCAGAAATGTAAGATTCTCAAAATTAGTAATTTGAGATATTATTGTGTATCTCATATTTATTTATAATAGGAATTGTGACTTTAATAACCATTGAGTAAGTAGTAAGCACGTCATAGTCTGACTAAGTTCAAGAACTTTAGGAGCTTGTGTACAACTAATTAATGACCTTTTGCTTATTATGCCTTAGCACATTGTCTCTACCTTTCCATCCCCTGCACATCCACATAAAATATTGATATCCTCTTAGGTTCATTACTAGATCATTAATTGAACTACCTAGTTTATTAAAACCTTAAATTTTTTTCTAAATCACTTCTTTATTCAATGGACTTAGTCCAAGTTTGCCTATGTATCCCAATCTTATATTCTACTGGGCGACGAATTACATTCTATATACCATCAAGCCAACAACTTTATATTTAAAAATATAATCTATCAATCTAGAATACACCATATTTGCAATGATACTAAACAACTCTTTGACTCAAATTTGAGATTAAATTCATTACTGAATCAAGCACTATAGTATGCTACCAGATGCATGCAACTGAAAAACCTATTGCTTAGTCACGACTTATGCCTCCCCTGACATTGGGGTTGCTATCACAAGAAATGTGTGTCAACACATTTACAGCCCTTTGCTTGTTGCATGGGCTTGGTATGAATTTAAACAAGTTACTATCTCACATGATAACTATAAGTTCCTAAATTCAGCTATACATATATTCATATGCCCATGGCTTCCTGGGCTATCCACTGGGTTCTGACTATAGTGCGTGGCAAATTCACATTACTGCACAAAAAATAGCTCCTCCTATGACTTCTTTAATCATGTATAGTTGCATAAAATCTGTTCACTGACAACGTCAATTTCACATAATAATGTGCTAAAGCTACACAATAACTCAATATCAAAAATTCCTGGCATAGTGATCCTATAATTTAGGGTCAATTTCCAAAAAACACTAGTTGGAGTTGAGTATAAGTTGATTCTTAATCAGGCTAAACATAAGGAAATTTTAGTCCTTTTTATAGCCACAGACCAGCAATATCCTGATTTTGAGTCATTATAGATAGGGAGTACAATGATACATTGAGTACAATGACTACAACTGACATAAGTATGCACTTTTGGAGTGAAATTTAATTAAATGGATGAGATCTGCCATGTGACAAATATGAAATGACTGGAAGGCTGAAAGAAGGGACATATACTTTGTGATTTGATAGCTTTAATTTTCATGTTTGTTCTTATAATGTCCAAATAATAAAAGAATTGAAAAGTTAGGTATCCAAAGTCAAGTCAACATAATTCATCACTTTTTCCCCTTGAATCAACTCATGTTTTGAATATCCTCCTAAGAAGTAGATTGCCATAGGTGAGTCTTGGGACTTTATGCGAATCCTTAATGTTGATTATCCCATTATATAGGTGCTTGGTAGTATAGATATTAAATGAAAAATGGTACAAAATATTTATATTTCTTTTAAAATCGTTGCCATTTGTGTTTTCTCTTAAACCTATAATTTTCACTTTAGGGTACCTGGTCTCCTTCTTTATACTTTTGTAAGGTTACTTGATGCATATTATCCCTGATACTCTGATTGAATTTTCTAGTATAAGCAGAACCATATGTTTAAGTTTGAGGCTTTACTAAAGCCCTAATAATCCGGTGAAATATTCCTTAGGTCAAATTACATCCTTGTTTTCTACAATGGAATATAACAAGGGAGTAAAGCAAGCGGCCAAGCTTAGAGCATTTGAAGGATAGAGTACCCTGTAATTCTATGATGCCATTTTTAAGCAATATTTTTGGACTGACCTAAGGGTCCAAAGGGATGAGAAACCAGCAGAAGTTGTGAATAATTTTTTCCAAGGTTCCATAAATCGTCTTGACAGTTCTATTAGTCTCTGGGTGGTATGAAGAAAATAGGACCCCTCTACTTATTATGAGTTTATTTGTTCAGAGTTTATTATAGACTTAAATTTGTAGCAAAGTCCATTAAAAACCTGGGATAGTTGTTTATAGATAGTGTGTTCCATGTTGTTTTAGCATTAGTGACTACGCCAAAATCATGAAGGGGTTTAGCCTTGACCCACTTAAACGAGTGGTCAATGGCTACAACGATGTACCTGTGAATTTAGTGTTGACAAGCAAAGATCCAATAACATCAATCAAGATGGTTTCTCAATACCATTTGTAGAATAATTAGTTGTTAAGTGGTTAAGACCTTGAACTGTTATTATAACTGACATTTTTAAACCTTTAAACTCCTGGATATCAAATTTTTATGGACTTCCAGTGATTTTTCTGATGGACTTGGTTCAGAGTTTTAATATGTCCTCAATGCCCAATAATCTGGTGAGCTTGCATAATGTTAAGCGACCCGTTTAGATGGGGCTGAATGCAACCATTTATAACAATCACGTCAAATTTTGTAGAGTAAGACATTTCACTACACTGTGACCTTTAGTAATTGGTCCAAATTGGTCTTAAAGTAGGCTGCTCATAATCATATTTGTAGGCCTTCAATCACCTTACATTTGGTCCACTTAAAAACTATGATGAGCATTTGGGAAAGTCTGTCAACATTTTTTGGTAAGAAGATACTGATAAATGTAAAACTTCATGGGCTTAAATCTAAGGCTTCATTGTCCATCAGAATAATTTGTCCTTCAGGCTCCTTAAGCTTTTGCAGCCGCCACAAGAAGGCGTTATCTTGATGACCTGAAATTAGTCTATGGAGATAATTGCGGAAACGTTTGAAAGCAATAAATGGCTAACTCATATTATGTTAACATGTGATTTTTCACCTCAGTGAGGGCTTGGCTAAAAGAAAAATATTATATGTTCCTCATGCTCTTCATATTCGGATAGCACCGTTCCAATGGCCTTCAAGAAACTTTCTATTAAAAACTAAATGGCCAGTTGAAATTAGGGTAGCATAAAGTTGATACTTGGATAGATTTGCTTTTAAATTGTTGAAATCCTCCTCACATTCTGTAGAAAATTGATTGGACACTATATTTCTAGGTAAATGAATAAGTACTCAGCTAACTGTGCAAAACCTTGATTAAACTGATGACAGTATCCTGCCATCCCTAAAAGCACCTAAACATCCAATTTGTAATCAGGCATTTCATCCTGTTAAAATGATTGAGCTTTTGGGATAGGGTCATATCTCTTGAGTATTGACAATGTGGCCCAGGTACTCCAATTGAGTATTTGAAAGTGACATTTGCTTGTTATGTTTTGATGTATGAGCCTTGCCTATCCGTTTAATTATTTCCTTAAGCGAGATAGATAATGTGTAAAGTTGCATAAGAGCAAGTTGGTTTTGTATAGATATAAAAAATGATCTCAATCTTAGTTTGCCTAGAATAATGTCCATAGATTTCTAGAAGATGGAGGGTGCGTTGCACAGACCTTGGGGCATTATTGTTGAATGATATAGTCCCTGGGATGTGACGATTGCGCATTTTTTTGTTCCTCTTTTGGGAGGTAAGTCTGCCAATAACACTGGTGAAATTTAAATCAGTGAAATACTTATCAACTTTTAATTTATTGAAAGCGTTGTCTATATGTGGTAAGGGGTAAAATTCTTCTCAATTATTATATTATTGATGCTAAGTAATCACTACTAAATTAAACCATCCTTTAGCTTAAAAAAGTACTGGACTAGCCCAAGGACTGCAAGATAACGCAATCATTCTTTTCTGTAATTTTGGATTGAGCTCTTTTGTAAAATATTATATTGGCTTGGATTGCCATATAGGCTGTGAGAATATTGGTTTTGCATCCCCAGTGTCAATGTGATGTAATGTTTCTTAAGCGCTCCTTAAATCATCATTTCTGATTTTAAATCTTGCATATTTTTCTGTATTAAAAATAAGGCTTGATCCTTTTGTTCTTCTGACAATCCCTCTAATCACTCTCATGAGATAAAAGCGCATGAGATTGGATCAGCATCATACAAACCGAATTCTAATAGCCCCTAAAAGCATTAATTTAATAGGATTTTTTTGGGTGTTTTGATGTATAAAGGCGACTTTGTCCTTTCTTTAAACGATATCTTCTGAGCAGGTTTGTTAGCTTAAGGACACAGATATCAATTGTTTATAAGTATATTTAAGCCTGAAGTAACTGGTAGCCTAATATGTGACATTCCAATCTATAGTATAATGTTCCCTGTAACCCATCAGGAAGATCTAGAGATAGTCCAGTGTTTACAACCCACTTTTTCTTAAGGAAGCAAATCAAAACTTTTTTGGACGCTTTTAAGGAAATACCTCATTTTTAGAAATGATGAAAGAGGGGCTTGACTCCAATGGCCAAATAACTAATAGCAATCAGGAAATACACTGACAGTGTATATTAAATGATAGATAAATGCACCTGATAAAAAGAACATTTTCTTCAAATGAGTAATGTTTTGGCAAAGAAAGATTATGAATCTTGAAGATGTTTTTTTATAATTTTGAGCTGCTCCATAAAATTTGAGTAAACTGATGTCAATTAAATACTGATAGTTGCTTCTGTGAAACACTATTACTATAAAGCTGAAAAGAAGGTAACCAAACATCATGGGAAAAACTCCGTAGGTTCCTTAACTAATGGTGCTGCCTGTATAATTCAATTTAATTTTTGTTGACAATGGGCCATGACAAGTTTGATCTGCATCTTTTTTGTTATTGACTTAAGATTACATTGAATGAGTGCCACTGTTGACTATTGCGCAAATTTCTAATCTTATTAACAAGTATAATGATATCATTGCAATCAAAGAAGTAGTATAAATTAACATTTGATATATGAACAGAAGGGGCATCAACTTGATCAAATATGACCTTGATCTTCTTGCCAACGTCTAGAAAAAGAGAATTCAATGTCTTGAGGGTAAAGCCAATTTACACCGTTTAAAGGGGGTTGTCCAAGTCATCTGACTATCTGAACTAGGTTTATTATGAAAGTTACATATCATATGTTTTATATGACTTATGGCCTTTTTCTTGAGTTTAGTTCAGTGGCTTTGGGTTGCTGATAGTACTTAACAGGTGTTAATTTATCTGTTTATTTTAATAAAATGATTGAGTGACAATAGAGTATCCCTCCTCTATTGTCAACTGCCCCTTATATGATATTTATCGTCCACAGACAAAGTGAATTAAATTATACTGGACTATTTTTTTAGGCAGCGGAAACATAGTAGCTTTTGAAGTTATAGGTTCAGCAGGTAGCTTCATAGATTCCCACTGAGGTCCAACATTTTCATCTCATTGGTAATTAGTCCCCAATGCACCTTCAACGTTAACTTGCCATCTATTAGATTTGCCACATACCTTTAGTTTGCGGGACAAAATTGATCCCAAATCACTTCAAATAATTAATCAGCCCAAGGTGTCTAAGTCCTTTACTAATGTAAGCAATAAAGACTGATATAGCATAGAGTAATTCTTAATAGCACTATGAAGAGTAATCTTCTTTTAAAAATCAGCCATTGCCTTTCCCTAATAGAAACTGGCTTATTTGTAGAAACAGTCAAAAACTAAGTAATAAATTTGTTCTTTTAGAACTGGATGTTCATGATTTTAGGCTTACAAGTGGCCATCTTCCCCTGGCTGCCAAATTATTATAACATGGCGTTCTTAACATCTGCAAATCCTTAGATGTTCTTTAAAAGGTAAGGCATAATAAGTTCCCTAACCTTGATTATCTAAACAATTTACATATTGGTAGCTTCAACAGTTCATCAGCTCCGTGCATGGTAACCTCTAAAATCTTTAAGAAGGACTTTACATTCCTACATTGATCAATATTTGGAAAGATAATGGGACTGAACTGCCTACTAGGCTTGGTGACATTCCAGAGGCAGTGTACCAAAGGCAGCTTAAGAGCCACCATGGAGCCTGGGATTACAACTTTCAATATAGTGACCCCTGATCCTGAGCTGGAGTCCTGGAGGAGTGAGTCAAAGTTATAGTACATCCAGCATGGGGTGTTGGGACTTTCTTGTAGGGATAATTACAGAACCCACCTCTGATTCTTCCCTAATCAATTAAGGTTTGACCTGAGTGGGAAACCAAAGTTTAAAAATGTCAACATCCTTCATCTATGTAATTTTTGATGCTCCATTCTTACGTCAATTGTTCTTCCCATTCTTTTTTCTAATTGCTGTTTAAATTGCTATAAGAAATTAAACCTCAATTGGAGCATCAAGATTCTGATGTATATATTTTTGGTCTTCTGATACTAGCTATAATCTTGCAGCTCTCTGGTAAATAGGGTAAAGGCAATTATTGGCGTTCAGTAATCTCTCAAAAAATTTGTAAAGTTAGGCAGGTGTCCTTCAATGACTCAATATCTTGATTCATGGAGCCTTGTTAACTATAGCAACTTATTAATTTCTATGTAAAGAACTATTAGCTTTGGCAGTACTTCTGAGGTCTTGCACCACAATTTACATCTCCTGCTGACTATACTGGAAGATTTATTCCACAGATTCATCTTGTGAATCTTGGCTTGTGCAGCAGTGGTAGAATTTTGGTCTCTAGTTTTACTGGTTTAATTCTTAGACCCACACAGAGGTAACGCCTATCTTGTTCATGGCTTGCAGGCTTATCTCAATCGCCTTGTAGTTTATCTGGCTTATAAGTTCGTCCAGTCATTGAAAAATTTGTTGGTAAATTTATGATCGGAGGGTGCTGCTTATTATACACCTGGAAACTGTTCTCCATCTGGATATTCAGGGACCTCAGGGCATCTACAGTTTGCTGATTTTGGTTTAATAATTTATAATTAATTTATGATGTCAGAAAATAGTCATCTTTGAGCTAATCACGGATGTTTGGAAAAGATCTATTTTTTCCTAAGATGCCGGCGTTTCTGTTGAAGGATGATATCTAATTATGGTTCATATTTTGGTATCATTCATTTCTAAAGCACGTTCATAGTCATGCCAATTGTTATAAAATTGAGTGATATCATTGTGATCCACCATAAGGTATGCACATGTTGAACTCACTGAGAAATGAACAACAATAGGGATCGCTGGTCCTCCAAACAGACTGAAAATATAAGAAAATAGGATCAATTTCCCAAACAACACTTTTCATCTTATATAACTACAGGAAATCTTTGCTGTTCAGTTCCTTCTTTACTATTAACTAACTACTCTTACAATCGCCCATCTTGCTTATATATCAGCAGCTTTGGATGATACCATTACCATAGCTTAGGCTATTCTATTCTGCCAATTTTAATTAGTTTTGCTTGGTATTCCTTAACTCTCTATCACCCTAATTCAAGGCGATCTAAATTATAATTGGCATATGTTGACATTGCCTTATCAACTTATTTTAGAGGCAATCCAAAAACAACCCATTATAACCCAATTTGCTTCATCTCAAGGCAATTGAACACTTGTAAATATTACCCTAGTTGGCGGATTCTCACCATTTTGTCATAAACTCTTCAGGGTTGTTCATCCAGTCATATTGGAATCTTGACATTATCACTTTTGACTGGATGATAAGCCTCTTATTGTTTATACGCTTAGAGAAATTTTGCGTGTACTCTATTAATGATTTGGCCACACGCTAGATCTTTGATGGAATATGCATCAACAATATATTTTCTCAATTATTTTCAAAAAGACCAACCCAGATGCTGGTCAGCTTATGTTCCGCCCAAGCACATGCTGGTCATGGAACAAAACCATCTCACCTTCTTGGAATTGGGTCAACCCACTACATTCTTCCTGATCAGCAGCCTGAATCCTAATCTTCTTGGCCAAGCTAAAGGATTTTGCTTCCATTTGCAACTTGATCAATGTGTCAGCTAAATTTATTTAAGTAATGGTGGGGTTTAATTCCGCTGGTATCTTTAAAGACACAAATAGAGAAATGCTAGAAAGTCGGTGTGCTGTCTGCTTAACAGTTGAAAGTGGCTCTTCCCCATAGCAGAATGGTAGCTGATATTATAATAAAAGACAGCAGTAGACAGGAGGTAACTCCAATGGGAGGATATATTGGTTACCAGCTTCCTAAGGATGTTCACCAGTGTCTCAGTAACCCATTCGACCATTCAGTTTGACTCAGGGTGATATGGAGTCATCAGAAACTAGCGGATGCCCATGAGCTCATTCAATCTGGGGAGAATGTGAGAGGTGAAGTTGGTTCCATTATCAGTAAGAATGAACTGAGGGCAACCATGTCACTGAATAATAAATTCCATTACGAACTTGGCGACTGTGACTGGCCCCAGATCCCATATTGGCTGAGCTTCAACCCATTTGGTCAAGTGGTCAAAAGCCATCAGAATGTACTTACACCAGTTGGCTCGCGTTGGCAAAAGCCTGATGACATCCAGGGAAACCATATGCAAGAAAAATGTGGTTTTAATAACCGGTAATAGTTCTTCTGGTAAAATGGCTTTTCCACATGGCACTGGTGACAACAGGAATGATTTTGAGCACATCAAAGTTCATGCTTTCCCAATAATACTGTGGATGCAACAACTCCATTTTCTTGAGCACAACACAATTCTAACTGCCTTGTGGAAGCTCATAATAATTGAAGACCATGCTGAGGGTTGCAGGAAATTCACCATAGAATTGCAATTTCGCTTGTATAGTTCCCCCTTCTGTTAAAAGTATTTGCTCACATCTTATTTAATGCTTTGATCACTTGGGGAGGTTTATTGTCATACTTTCCGTTGAACATCTTCTTGCACATCACATTGCTGAGATCCGCCATCATGGCAATGGTCAGCAATTGATAAACAGTCAGCGTTCTGATGCTTTGCTCCAGGGCATTGAAGGATCTCGAGTTCATAAGCCTGCAGCTTAAGAGCCCATCGAGCTAGACACCCTTCAGGCTCTTTGAGGTTTTGCAACCAACATAATGATTCGTGTTCCATTATGACTTTAAACTTTACCCCATGTAAGTACACTCTAAATTGCTTATATTCATAGATCACCGCTAAGCACTCCTGATTAATAACGGTATAGTTACGCTCATTGCAGTTCAGACTTCAATTGCTTGAGCAATGGGATGCTCCTCTCCCTCATCAACTTTCTGAGAAAGTACTACCCCAACAGTGGAAATGGATGAATCCATCTTAACAATAAACTCCTTATTAAGTCTGGATAATGTAGCAACAGCGCACTGGTCAGCGCCATTCAAAGTGTATAAAAGGCATATTGATGACTTTCCATCCATTCAAACGCAGCATCCTTCTTTAACAGCTCAAACAACGGCCCCCTAATACAGCTGAATGTTGGGAATGAAATGTTGATGGTAACAACCATTTAAACAAATACCTGTATGTCACGTTTACTATTAGATGTATTCATTTTTCAGATGGCCTCCACCTTGGCCATCTGTGGTTCCAGTCCCTCGGGTTTCTACCATGAACCCCAGGTATTCCAACTGATCTTTGAAGGAGTTACATTTTTGAGGCTTAATTTTGATGTTTGTCTCAGCGAGCTGGCGGAATACTGCTTCTAGATGATCAATGTGCTCTGAAAAGGTTTAATGATATTGATATTGTTGAGGTATATAAGGGCAACACAGCTTCAGACCACCGAGGATAGTGTCTATGGCTCATAGGAATGTAGCCAGGGCGTTACACAGCCCTTAAGGCATACAGGTCAGTTAGAAAAGACCTTTGGATGTGGTTATGGCGCATTTCTCCTGTTCCACTGCAGGTAACTCAAATCTGCCAGTAACCTAATATCAAGTCCATCACTGAGAAGTAATGGGCTCCTCCTAACCAATCCAAAGCATCGTCAATCCGAAGCAAAGGGTACAAGTCCTTTTAGATAATACTATTAAGCTTCCAGTAGTTTATTACTACGCGTTATTGCCATCCTTTTTTACAATCAGAACAGGTGAAGCCCATGATCTCTTGGATGGTTTGTGCATTCCTTGCTAAAGCAACTTATTAATTTCCTCAGTGACAACGTCTTCTGCTGCCCTTGATCAGCAGATTGGCCGAGACCTTATAGGCTGGATGATCTCCTGTGTCCAATCAATGGACCACCCCCTGAGCACACCCTAAATCGTGATCGTTGACAACAAAAATCTCCTTGTGCTTCTGAGATAAAACTATCGCTTGGTCTTTTTGTTCTTCCAATAGTCCTATTAAGTTCCTTTGTGGTACCACTGCTATTACGCTGGCCAGCGACTCAAGTGTTAGTTAAAACTCCTCTAATGAACCATAACCATAACCTGAAGGACTTCTCACTTGGACTCAAGTGTAAATATGACACTATTTTATGTCATAAGATTTTCATTAATTCATTCTGGAGCTTTGCTAACAAAACCTTGATTTCTTCATGCCC
Organism: Massospora cicadina; assembly: GCA_022478985.1. NCBI lineage: Eukaryota > Fungi > Entomophthoromycota > Entomophthoromycetes > Entomophthorales > Entomophthoraceae > Massospora > Massospora cicadina. The sequence continues at coordinate 117,753 of JAKSZP010000133.1, forward strand.
TGAGAGTATAATCACTGGAGCCACATCCGTCTCAAGCTATGTTTGATGATAGGGCCAAATGACTCCCCATAAAGCCCAGCAGGCAATTCCACTTCTAAATCAGTGTTCACTAGAACTTGATGTCCAAAAGAAAAATATATAGGCCCTGCAGGTCGGAGAGGTAGCCCTTGGTCTTCATATATCTGCTGGGGAAGGGTCCAAGTCTTGCTTTTCAGTCAATGATAGCAAACTGGAATCACCCCATCACTATATGCAAGGTTGATGTGGCCCATGTGCACTGGATCCTTTGGCACTCTGTTAGAGGTAAAGTAAATTGGGATCCTCTGTCAAAGATATCAAGGGTCTCCTTTGTCATATCAAAGGCAGCCCTGAAATGTTGCAGGCAAGCAGTTTCGATTCTCAAGTCATAATTTTTCTTTGGTAGCACACTTTCTGAAGGTACAACAACAATGGACCCAAATTGCAAAGGTAGCATACTGTACGCTCCCTCAGAGATGGTGCTTTCTGCTCCAGCAGTCCTGTACACCATTTGATGGTCCACATCAGGTGTTAACGTCAACTTTGCCATCAACTTAGTGGAAACCATGTTGACTGGAGCACCTGTCTCGATTATAGCATGAACTCTATTCTTTGCTACAAAATTTCTAAAGTATGTACACTTGGAATAATAAGAATTTGATTGTTTAATATATGGACATTTAGGGGATCTCTCTTTTCGAGAAAATATCCTTCTTTCCGCTTGACAGCACTTTTGAGTGAGTTTATTAAAAAAGCATCCATTAATTTTCCATTGCCACCTCCACCGTATCATTTTCATTTTATGTCAGCAGATCCGCCTCCTGCTGCCCCAGCATGGGGCAGCAGCGCTCCACCTGCTAGAGATTTCTGCCCTGCAGGCAAACACATGCAAACTGGCTCATCCAGTCCGCCTAATGCATCAGGCAAATATGTCCCTCCAAGGGACTTATCTTTACACTTAGCATGAGTCCACCCAACCCGCCCCCACCCACTTGCCCTACCCCAATCCAATATTCGCTTTTGCCTCATAGTCAATTATGGACATCTATTCCCATATGCTGACAAAGCAATAATTATGCTAGCAACATTCACGTTCTCACCAGAGGGATTCATTGACTTCCGCCCTTATAAGGGATATTTTTATATTGTTTTTACCACTGAAGAGGACGTAGCTGCTGCAGCAACTACGCCCTTAATATATAAAAACACTCCTATTGCCTCAACCTGTACACGCCTCTCCAGTGACACCACAATGGTGGTGACCTTTGCAAACCTTCCATCACACCTTCCGCCTCAAACACTCTATGAAGAACTGATGTTGGGCCTATCCAAATATGGTACAAACTCCATCCTCCTCTTCCTGGTCCCAAGTGGTGCGAGCGGTTAGCAGCACCACAGTCAATTGCCACCATTACCCCCCACCAGCCAACCATAGCCCAGCACATCCATCCATGTGCCCATATTCCATCTGCACCAGATCACTTCTTTTGGGCTTGTGTTGACAATGCTGCACCGTTTTTCCCCTCTGCCATGAGTTAGATCATTCCAAAAAAAATGTAACTACAATTTAAAACAAGCGGAATCTGCCAAGCCCATACATGAGGCCACACAACCAGCGTTTGAGGTGTGATTTTGGTTGCCCCCACCCCCTCCAGATGAACGCTCAAAAATTAACAAAACCTTTGCAACCAAAGCCCAAGCCGGCTTAATTTCTAACAATATACCCAATCAGGAGCAGGTTTGGACCCATATTCAGTACAACCAATTTAATGCCCCAAAACTTACCCAATCAATACCTCGTCCCTCTGAATCGATCACACTCAATCAAAATCCCTGAGACCTATTAGATGAAATAACTGAATCTGGGGAAATTGTACCACCTCCCGACTTTCCAATTAATTTGGAACCATATCTACCTTCAGATTTCGACGCCCCATTCCCACCTAAGGAATATGTCCCCAAACCCACCGCTACCCCATTCTTGAGTGACCATCAACTTGCTGAAGCCGCTTTGGCCTCTCCTGATAGTTGCCATCTCCGCAAAGCTATGGCACAATCTGTCACTCAATTTAATGAGGGACTACATACAATCTTTTACCCTGCTGATTTCCCTGAGGTTGCAAAGGTGGAAATTGAACGATTAAGGAAAACCGCCACCTCTGCTGTCAAGCAATTTGTTGCACTGGCAGAATTTCCCCCACCACGAGCATTACCAGAGCCAATATAATTAAATTTCCCAGCTTCCCAATGCATGCATACAAGTGGAACATCATGTTGCCAAATTCCTGGAGGCTGTGATCCAGGTCCAGCTTGTTGACAAAAGCTTGACCCTTTTCCATTTTTCCCCAACCCGCATCCTGCAGATGCCCCAACCCCTTTGCTCTCAGCTTTAATCCATCTCTTCATTAGTGAAGAAGAAAAAAAATCTATCTGATACCCCCTCCCCCTCCGCCATGGTGGGTTAAGCGATTCACAACTGCTACACCTGGTTGACTAGGGCTTACTTTTTGTTTTGGTGTTTCGCCACACATTTAGGGCGTTTGGTTTTTGTTTTGGTTGTTATTTTGTATCGGTATTGTCCATCCCCTGGTTGGCTTGCCTCAAATAAATTATGAATAAATTCTAAATTCTCTTTTCAAGAAAACTCATTATACTCTCACCAACTTTAGGCTATTCTTTAACAATAGCATCTACTGTAAGAGCAACTTTACTCCCTTTAGAATTGGTGCATCTGCAGCAGAATTTGGCTTATCTGAGGAAGCTTGATCAAGCATCTGAAAGATGTACGGATTTGGTTGCTCTGGAGATCCTTCACCCTCCGCAGCCTTGGCTTGAGCTCGTGTCACTACGTTTACTCCTCCAACTGGCTTCTGGTATAAAATTTCGTCATTATACTGATGGACTTCTGCAGGATATACTACTATTGATTCAGGGATGTTTTGGTGGGGATCGTGGAGGTAGAGAGTCCCATCTCTACTCCACTCAATCTTTTACCTGGTAGTATTGAACTTATTGCACGTAGTGCACAGGACGGTTGAGGCAGCATCATGCCAAGTGACCAGGGCGACCGCATTCATAGCAACTAACCCCATAAGATCTGCATTCTTAATTTCCTAAGAAGGTCCAGGTTGGGAAGTTTGGGGACGTTTAGCGTAACCCAGGCTATGTCTTTAAGATATTTTGTTGGAGTTCAGCGTAAATAGGTCCTGGTTGGTAGTTAGGTGGTGAAACTTTTTGTAAATGGCCCCAGGGTGGTAGTTGAACTGTTGTAATAATTCAGCTAAGGATGTGGCGCAGAATTATTGTAAGGCTGGGGGTTTGGTAGGTGTAACATGAGCCGGATAAACGTATTCCCCTTAATAAGAGGGTACAGTGGAGGCGGTATTTTTCTGTTCCATATTTGGTGGCAGAAAATTAGGGGATATGCAGCGCAAGGACTTTACATTTTTAAAAAGGAACGTCGTCATCCATAATTGGCAAAATGATATTTTGAAGCTCTCAGTATGGCTTCACTGTAGAAGTCATTGTGATGCACATGTTGGCTTCCACTAAGTATCCTACCCCAATCAGTACATGAGTTTCTGTTGTAGATTGATCAGCAAACTACATTAAGGTCTTTTTATAGCAGAATATAACCTTCAAGAATTTTACCTTTTGCTGAGACATCTTCGAGGTGCCCCCAAACAGACGAAGCATGGTTTCACTCATCCCAGTAGGTAACAGAGCTTCTTGGGAGGTAACAGGTGACTTAATCGGTGCTCCCAACATCCAAGGCAGATATCAACAGTTTTGCTTTCCATCAATTGGATGCGTTTTCCACGCAAATTAAAACCATACTAAGAAGCCAAGGATATTCCCATTTCAATCAAATGGAGGCAGTTTCTCAATATTGACCGCCTTGTCTCATTCATAAGCATAAATTTTGGGGCATATTGAGGAATGAGCAAAATCCAAAAGTAGTTCTTTGATGAGAAGCTGGTCCAGCGGAAGTTGGAATGTCCGCTGCTTTGGAGGTGTCATGGATTTCTGATGTGGGTAGCACCGCCATCACTTGAGGGAATTAACACACTGACTCATAATCATATCCAGATCTGCTATCCTGGGTGCAGTAGCTCCTACCAGCATCATATTACTCCTCATATTGTACCCCCGTTGTCATCCATCCTATTCCCAATGAGAGGGCTGGGAGGTACTGGTCAATTTCTGCTCCACATATTGCAGTCATTTGGTGGTGTTGTCCAAACTATTGGCAAGTTCCTTGTTTTGTTGTCCCAGAATTTTCACCTGACTGAACGTGCTATCAAGCTGTTACATAATGGCATTCCATTTTTGAAGAAGTTCATTTTGTCTCTTAAGCACTGCATCTAAAGTGAGCTTAAGTTTCTCATAATTGACAGGTGCAGTGCTTTGTGAAGATTCCCCAACCACACAGGCTTTATGATACATAGCCAGCAACTGGAGATTTTGAGGTTTTAGTGGTTGATTAATGGGCTTCCTGTAGTGAGCACCACTGTTCTTGAATTGGGCGGTATCATTGGGATCCACTGTAAGGGTTGCACAGGTCAAACCCATTGAGCAACGGACTGACGACGTGGGGATTGTTGATCCTCCAAAAAGACTGAAAATAAAAAATAGGAGCAATTGCCCTAATAACACTTTTATTTATTTTCAAATAACTACAGCAACTCTTTGTTCTTCCGTTCCTCTTTCACTACTAACTAAATACTCTTTCAATCACCCATCTTGCTTATATATCTGCAGCTTACAATGCTACCATTCTCGTAACTTAGGCTGTTCTATTCCGCCAATTCTCATTGGTTTCAGCTTGTTATTCTACAACTTTCTATTTCCCTAGTTAGAGGCAATCTAAATTATAATTTCAATCATCAACATAACTTATGCTTTATTTTTGAGGTGATCCAATAACAGCCTGTTATAACAAAATTTGCCTCATCTCATGGCACTAAAATTTTTTGTTAATATTAGCCTAGCCAGTGATTCTCACCATTCCATAATAACTATTCAGAGCTGATAGTCAGTCCTATTGGAATCTTAACACCAATATCTATAAAATCTAAAATCATTGTATTTTTTAATTATGAGCCTCATTATCTAATGATCAAATCAACAGAATAACAATATACTTGCTAAAAATACCAAGGAAAGTTTGAAAAGGAATATAGGATATCTTAAATAGTTATATATATATTCTTTATAGAGGTATTTTGTAGTGAAATATGATTCTAACGATAACCATATAGCATTTTGGCTGAGCGTTTTGGAATTATTTGTTTACTTCAAGTGGTCCATAGGTTTTGATAAGCAATTTGGTTTTTGGTTGCTTTATAAGTTTCATAATTGTTTTGGCTGAGTGATTTGTTATTTTTAGTTGATTCAAGGGCTCAATGGTTTTATGTACATGGTTGTTGGTTTAGTTAGTTTGATAGTATAAAATTGTTTTAAATTTTTTTAGTAGTTTCTTTGCTAAGTTATGTTTCCAATTGACTGACTAAATGGCTGATATTTTATTTGACTTAGTAGGTTATATGATTTTAAGTAAAGTAGTTTTTTTTGGTATAGTTTTAACAGATACATTATAATTCTGAACTTATCAATGCCATCACCAAATTATAAACTAAGCAATTGATTAGAATCATCTGTTAAATTATATACCCAAGCAAAACTGGGAAAATTGGCTATAGTAGAATAAAGAGAGTATATTTCTTGAGTATCATGATCTAAGATTGGAAGCCATGCAATGCATTCATCCAATCTGCCAAATTTGTAAATAATAAAGAAGGATTAGTAATTAATTCCACAAATAGGTTGTGTGGTTCCATCATATTTAAGTTGCTTCTAATTAAAAAGGGTTGGGTGGTTTTCATATAACAAAATAGATTTATCATTCATGAGAATGTAAACTTGGGGTTGTATTCCATATTGGAAAAAATTAATTCTTGAGTGTAGGATATTTAATGTGGACGCCCCCTTATGATGATCACAACAATGTAATGCATGGCAAATGTTCACCACTGTCCAGGTTATAGTTCCTCTTTATTTTTTTATATTTTATTTGAGGTGGGCTGACCTGGGGGATGATACCACACTAGTGAGGGGAAATTAAAAGATTGGGTAAGGAGTATAAAACTGGAAAACTTCCATGTGTGGTGTATGATAGGCCATGAACTCCATGGACTGCCTTTGCTATTCGCTATCTTGGTTCAGGGCATCGGTGCACAACGCCTCCACAGTCATAGTCATCCTCTACCTAAAGTTCCTGTGTTGTAATCAAACTCAGAGAGGCAGTGGTAGAGGTCCCTAATCTACCACTGGGTATCCTCCCTTTTCCTGTTTATTCTTTTCAAACTTATTCTTTTCTAATACTTTTTCTCCTGACTAGGTCAATTCTTCAGAATATCATATAGAAAAGTTATACAATAATTAATTCCTCCAATTTAAGTGTGTAGTAAATCTCTATTCTAAAACTGACTTAAAAGCAATTAAGGTGGGTCAACCTTGGGACAAATATACCACACCGAGATTTTCCATAGCCAGTACAGGTTTCAAACATGTGTTTAAAAAATGCACTAGAGTAAAATCAGGAATTAACCCACCAGGATAACCACCCTTTATAAATGACTTCTTCCTTATTAATCAATTCAGGAAAATGGTAATTTTTTATTATGAAAATTGTAAAGGGTACTTGTAATCTTTCTATTATCCATGGAAAAGAAATATCTAATTTTAGAAGCATGATAGATAGGAGTATGACTGGGTACAAAGAGTACAATGATTTAAATAGTCATGATACTACCCATTTACAGAAAAATATTGATTAAATGACTAGAACTACAACGTGACATTTTAAAATTGTTGGGAGGCTTAAAGATGGGGTGGATAGTGGTATGAATTGACAACTCAGATGCTCGTGCTCACTATGATAATGCCCAAATAACAAAATGAAGCAAAAAGTTGGCTAGCTAAGCAAGTCAACAATTTTTGACAATAGAGTTGAATGCCTTAAAAGGGTAGAATGTAACACATTGTTTATCCAAAGGATGAGCCTAAAATGCATCTTAATAATATTAGTATAAGGCTTTATGGGCTCATTCTTGCTCTGTAGGGAAGCTCTTTTTACTTCTAGGCGATGGGGTTGGCCCCTAGGACCTACACATGAAAGTTGGGCTTCAGTATTTACATTTACCTAGTCTCTAAGCTAAAGGGGCCACACCCCATAGACCTCTACTAATTAAATTGTGCTTAAGTGGTAGATTGATTAGAAAAGCTCTAGAAAGCTTTTAGATGGCGTGGAGCTTTAAAGTGGTTTTAGTAACTTCAATTAAGTCCATGCAGTTCATGATTTTAAATTGTACTTGAAAAAAGTTCTCTTAGGTAAACCTTAAAGGTCACCAGGAAATACACTGATTGCTAGAACTACCTGTAAGAAAGCATTTCTTCATCCTATCCTCCTGAAAGTCTCTATAAAACGTTGTGGATGTTGGCCGATGATTTATTAGTAAGGACTGTACATATATGAAAGAAAATATCTGTTTCCAATGAGTTGAAATTTTTATGAGTTTTCACATTATAAAATCTTCCCCACAACTTAATGGATTGAGCGCTAACAGAAAAAGTTTCTTGAGAGTAAGTTAACTTTTAAGCTTGACTGCACAACATATTCAGAGATTTCATCTTGAAGTTGTATACTAGGAGGCACTCCTAATCATAAAACTTCTTGTAGTCCTTAATATAAGGTGTTTTTGGATAAATTTCTTTTGGCTCTTAATTCAAGCGCTAATCAGCTGCTGTCACTACTAATAAAGATGAGTCTATGTTTAAGGCATGATTGTAGGCTAAAAAATTACAAGTGAAAATAAATTAGTGTTTTAATATTTTACGATGTTTTCAGTGAAAATTGAGCTAAGGGAAGGTCAGATGCCCGCTTCTATTAGTATAGAGGAATAGTAACTCAGTTGATGCTCATGAACCTGCTTTATTTTATCCTTTTGTAATTCAGACTGGGGTGGTAGGCTTAGACTAATTTTGATCTAACTCTGCAGAGGCTTAGCAAGGATTTAATAATTGGTCTGTAAATTTTAGATCTAGTCAATCGTACTATTCTAAGAAGGTCTATTATAGAGAACACATGAAAAATGAATAAGCTATGTTATCTTTATAGGTATGGCGTTTCTTAAAACTAAATAATAGTTTTATAACGTTATCCTCAAATATGTTGAGAATATAAGGTTTTGTAAAAGGAAAAGTATAACAGCAATAATCACCAAAAGTGTTTTCTAGGAGCCTTAAGCGTGCTGCTAAATATTTAGAAAGATTTTCATCCTGAATTAAACTTTTAGCATACAAAGACAATACATCTAAGTACCTGGTCTGGAGATTTATTGTAGGTTTATGGCTCATTATAGGTTAATTTGATGATGCCCTTCCAATCTTTGGACCAGAATGGACCCATTTATGAGAGAACGTGATAATTTACTAATAAACTGTTCAAAACTTAAAGAAGACTCTAACTGTATCACTTAAAAAGATGTATTGTTTAGGAATAACCTTATCATCTAAAAGTGATGGCACAAGAAGTTTTTACTTCTCCACTCTTATGCAAAAAATTTGAGCAGCTAGAGATCTTTAAAAAGGGTGCATCTATGGAAAATTTACTATAAAAACTATAAGAACTTAGTGGTTGATTGTGATAAGGATATCTGTTTATATCTTCCATAAAAACATCTTCTATGAGGTTATGTGAAAACATGTCAAAAATATTTTTGAAACCTTAAGAGTGTCTTTGGATTTCTCACATTATGTAATGTTACACTAGTCTCTTTAAATGTGGGCTTACAAAGGTCCAGGTTCTGGGGCTTTAAGTAATACATCAGGGACTAAAGATCTATCCTGATCTAATTATATAAATTGCTTTATGGAGGTGGGAGTACCATTAGGCGAGGGAACAGGCCACGGCATCCAAATGTTTATTTTATTTACGCCAGGCAATTCCATAAATGAGTTTGAAGAAAAATTGAGAGCTCAGGTGATTAAATACATCATGTCCTAGAGAAGATATCTCCTTAGATACATAGTAGACACCACAAGCCATAAAAAAGTAATTTTACCTGGCTGTTACTTGAAAATCTGGATTGTTAGTAATGGGAAGCCAAAGTAAACAATGTTCATGAACTTGTTTTCTTGTGGAATTCTCTGAGTGACTAAGTAACTATATACATATGTCCAAAAAGCCCTGTATTCATGATGTAAACCATACTCTCAAGTTTGGATGAGGCAATAATGTTTACCATGATTTACAAACCACTTTGATTAGATGCAAAAGATGGTTATTACATATATTAATTTTTTGTATAATAAAAAATAACAAGATAGCACCCTGAAAATTGATAACACTGGCCTATATAAAGGAACTGGAGCTTAGCGTAAGGCTCTGGTATTTTTTAGATATGGCAACTATGAGCATACCTTCCCAGGTAAATGGCTATATCTAAGCATCACGAATTGAAGGAATGTGTCACCTTTATGGTTACTGTCATGATAATGGCAGTTAGCTTTATGAAATGACGCGCCATGATTTTCAGTTCCTTAATTTAACTCACAGTTTTTCTAAATTTTTTGAACATCAATATATGCTCTTCCTTTATGTTCAAGCATCTTACCAACAGAGAAAACTTAAATAATAAAATATGGGATAACATAAACATAGTATAAGTAGAAACAGAATTTGACATTTTGGAAATTATTTTCACTTAAATTAAAAGCTTACATATAAATATAAAAGATATAAATTTTAAGGTAGGAGGTTACAATAAATTCTTTGAAAACTATGAAAGCCTTGTCTTGAGTAAACTTTTATTGATTTTGTCAGTTCATTTAGGTCTTTTATTGCATAAGAACCTATTTTTCTAAATAAAGACTTATAGAAATTTAGGGATAAGAGTAGACAAAAGTTTAGGAATTTATCCATTATAAAAAATGCCTTTTTAATAAGAAAACTAAGTAATAGTACCATCTGGATTGCTGCCTTTTGTGGAGAATCTTTCAGGACCATAGTGATGACCTCCTTTTAGGCTTTAAACACTTGCTTGCAATATTCAGTCATTTGACAAACATGTTCTCCAAGTCATAGTTTGAAGTAGTGTAAAAAAAAGTGATTCAGAGAAAATTTAACAAAGATAAAGATAACACAGGAAGATCCTGGGATACTTCTAGGAGGTTGAATAGGCCATATCCTCCCCAAAATTTAGTGTAATCTGCATACCATTTCTTTAAGAACAATTAATCATGGGAAGGTAACCTCATCTGAAGAGACCACAGTTGGAGGTATAGAAAAGAGTTTTGCCACTTTTGAATTCCACTCTAATCTCTGGTTGTTTTGCATTTTTTCTGAGGATAAAAAATGAAAAACTATCATCTATATAGCTTTTATGGATATTAATTAAGAGGATAATTATCCACCCTTGCGACAAAATAGTCCTAGTTTATCATTAATGCTTTATTATCAAGACATATGATATCTAGATATCCTAAAATCATATAAGGAATTCTAGAAACACTAAATTATCAAAAGCAACCCAGAACAAACTGGTATTTACATTGCTAAATATGTGATAATTTGTACAAAAAGATATTTGCTAAATATAAAGCTATATCTGAAAACTAAAATGATCCAACTGGTACTACAACTGAAAAAAAGTTACATAAGATACTTGACCAATAAGATCTATACTTAATCTGTTTAAATTCATTATATGGACTCTCTTTCTGCTTGGCGTGACTTTCTGAGCAAAAAACACAAACTTATAAAACAAATTGAATTCGCCCATAGTAGTTTTGCTCCAATGTCCTCAGATTCTCTGCCAGCTGCTCCAGCGTGGGGCAGCAGTGAAACTCCCCCCACCATATTCTGTCTGGCAGGAAAACGTGATAGGACTGGTTCACCCAGTCATTCCAAACCTATGGGCTGATTCATTCTGCCCAAAGACCTAGATGCCCACCTTGCTCATACCCAAGTGGTACCACGCTGCCCCCTAGTGCTCCCCCAGAGCAACATGTGCTACGGCCTAATGGTCAAATATGGGAAACTATTCCCATACCATGACCAAGCCATCATCTAAATGGCACAGGCGGTGATGACACCCGCCAGCTTCATCAATTTCTGCCCCTACAAGGGGTATTTTGACCTCAGCTTCACCTGCGAAGCTGATGCTGTCACTGCAGCAACTGTGCCCCTGGTATTCCAGGGCACCCCTCTATCCACAACTCGGACTCAGCTCCCAGTGGACACCACTTTGGTGGTCCAGTTTGCTGGCCTGCCCACCCACCTCCCCCTGAAGTGCTCCACCAGGAGCTTATGGACCGTTTGTCAACCTATGGCTCCAACCCCATCTTACAATTTGTGGTCCCAAATGGGGCCACCTGACTTTCTGGGCCTCAGGCATATGCCATGATAAGCCCTGAATTTAATGAAATTGCGATGGCAATTCCGCCATGCACTGTTATTCCCTTAGTGCCTGATCACCCATTTTGGGCCTGTGTCAAGGGCGGGCGGATGATCTATCCATCATGTTTTGAGTTAGACCACTTGAAATGCAAGTGCCCCTTCTCAACCACTTCAGGCAGATCAGATGACTCATCCGCTGAATTTCAATCTGCTGCCCACCCTGTACAATTTCTGGCATGGGGCACAATCATACCTCCTCCATCCCCAAATCCTGTTGCTGCTGCTGCACCAGCAGCCACCAATCAGCCTCCTACACACCCCAATGGCATAAATGATTCCTCCAATCAAGCATCAGATTGGATCTCAGTTCAAATCTTATGCTTCCTCAAATAAATCAAAAAAACCTCAACCATATGCTGAAACCCCTATCCAATTCAACCAAAACCCATGGGAATTATTGGCTGAAATTAACTAATCAGGTAAGTTCATTGAAGAACCATCTCTGCAAATTTAGCGGGTCATTAATGCAGAATGGTACGCCAAATACCCTCCTCGACTTTATACCCCACAGACAAATGCCAAATTGTTTTGCAGTAATCACCAGCTTGCAGTTGAAGCAGCTGAAACATCAGATTGTCATCCCCTGCATAAAGCTGTCGCTAAATCAATAGCAATACTCAAAGGAGGAATTCCACATCCTGTTACCCCCGCAGACTCAACTCCAAAAAAGCAAAATATTGGTGAACAAGTATTACAAAAACGCAAATGATGCTATCCAGAACGTGGCAACTATAGCACAGAATCCAAAAGCAAAAATAACCTGAACCAACATTGCCACGTTTGTTCAACTCCTGGACACCTGAATTAAAGCTGAAAAAGCTTTAACCAAATATCTCAGTGCCATTTACCTAGCTGGCAATTTCCATGAAATTCCAATTATTAGAGATATCGAACCACATACTGCAGATGCCCCGACGCCATTACTGATGGCTGTGACATGCACTCTACTATGGAAGGAAGAAGCTGCTGCTGAAGGGCTGCTGAAGATGAGCCCCCTGACTCCCCCTCCCCTTCTGCCATGGAAGGATAAGCGGCTCCCACTGCCCACCTGGTTGGTCAGTTTTCAAAGCATTTCACTCAATCTGCTCATTAGGGCGTTTTGTTTGAACCAAGTAGTTACGTTTTTTAGTACTTTTTTAGTTTCAGTAATGTCCATCCCCTGGTTGGCTTGCCTTAAATAAAATAAACCCATTATATGTACTTATTTTAACCAGAACCAAATGCCGTTTATCTCCTAAATCTGCCCCAAAATCACCCAGAGATAAATTCCTAAAAATCCAAACGCATTAAAGGCAATTTTCTTATAATCTAAAAATATGTAATATGTTAAGATATTTTTAAAATACAAATTATCCCAATTTTTTTAAAAAATTTATTATAGTATATAGTAAAAAATATAACTTACTTAGTATAATTCTATATTTTATTCACTTATTTAGATATTTATGCACTAAAAACGCCAATATGCAGTTATATAATTGAGTAGATATCATTTGGAATCTGCTCCTTTTTTATCGAGCAAACCACCATTATACTTTAATCTCAAAATCATAAAGCTGTAGAGGCGTTACCTCAGTTCTAGTACCTATTAAAAGAGTTAAATCAAGTGGCATGACCCATATACCTGTTTATATTTTGCAAACTTTGGTTATAATGGCATATACTATTATTCTGACAAGCAGAGGCTAAGTTTTTGAAAGTGGTTATCACTACACGGGAGGTGGCAGCTTAACTAACATGTGGCAAAAATAGTATCGAAACTTGAAGGTGGAAATAATGGATTTTTCATATGAATATAAGACTAGTTTGAGTTTCAGTAATCTTCAAAATGAAGATTAGTCTATCTTAAAATGGAAGGAACAAGAAACTTTTTATTAGGCTAGAGTTTAGAAGAAGGATGAGTAGAAATAAGGCTACCCCTAGAAAATAATAAGCCTTAGTTCACCTGATCAGACCATAGAGATGCTTGGAGAAACGGAGCTTCAAAAACTTTACCATTTTACTTGCATGATGCGGTTTAGAATAGCCTTTGTGCACCATCTGTAGGGGTTGTGGTTTTTACACAAAGAAATATGATATGCTAATGAAATCCTTAGTCAATTGTATGTTTATGTTAGTAATTTAGAAATGAATTTTAAATTACAATAGTACCTTGGAACAACAGTTATAATTATATCATTATGACTTTGTTTGATTCATTATATCACAAAACAGAGGCTAGTAGTGGTAATAATATTTCACCTAAAAAAAGAAATCAATATATATTCAACTAGATCCTTGGGTAGGACCCTTAGACAAAAGAAGTCACTGATATGACAAGCTCACTAGTGTTAAATAAAGAGGTTATAAAATAGCACAAAGAATCTAATTTATGTAGATCAAGCTGTTAAAATATGATGACAAGTGACAAGAAATAATTATATGTAAGCTATCATTTTGGCCAAGAGCTGATATTACAATCTAAAGAGTTCAAATCAGAAGGCACCAGGCGTGGGGTAAAGGCCACTCATATAATTTAACATTAAAACACAATGAACTTAGAAAGATGGCCACCAATCCAAAATCAAATGAGGCACATTTACAAAAATAATTATGAAGAGATGATGAACACATCCGTAAATACAAGAAGAGGATCTTCAATCTAAAAGAATAAACAATCAGGCACATAAGTGTATAAAAAAATCTAAAAAAGCAAGCCCAGGCTAAAAGCCAACTATTCACTGAAGATTGAAACGCAGTTGTTAAAATGAACTTTAATAGTTATCTTTTAATTCTTAATACTTACTTAGAACAGGGAAATTTTAATCAATTCAGCTATGATGTCTCTTTTTAATGTAATTCTAGTTATTAAAACACAATTTTTAATAAAATAAAATTTATCTTTACACAAAAATTTTAGTTGTGCTTTAATATCCCTTATTTTGTATAATAAGGTCTTGCTTAAAAAAGAGTTAGTTATGGAGCGCAAAGAGTAAACCAAGATGTTTTACTAGCACTGGACCTGTGTATATTGCGCAAGTACTAAACTATCTTTATAAAGCTGACTAAAATTAAGTCATCTGTAGTGAAAGCGTCGCCTGTGCCTATCATTTTTAAAGCAACTTGGTGGTAGTAACAAAAGATTGAAAATGTTGTGCTCACCAAAGGGGCAGGCACCATGTTGGATCTGATGTTAGAGGTTTGTTAAATATAGACTGCACTTATAAAATAGCATTCCAATCAGTTTATGGAGCATGTTCTGAATTTAGTGCCACTAGTGCTACCTTCATCAGCTTAACTCTAGTTGTTGAGTCTTCTACTCATATTAGTTGGCGGTATAAAAGAGTTAAAGTAAACACATGTATTCACCGTTCTGCTTTGTAAAGATAGAAAACAATAAGAAGCAGCGCGTTTGTGTAAAATTCTCCCACAAGGCTGACAAAACTTTTACTAAAACGTTGGCTTTGCTAAAGCAAGTCTATAAGGAAGACTGTATGAGCCATTAACAGTGCCACTAGGTCTAAACATTATAGATTGGGCAGTAAATTAATTGAGAAAGAGTCAAGATTAGGACGACCTTTGACAACAACAAACAATAAAAACTTCAATGCTGTTTGTTCTGTGATTTGTGCAGATTTTCGTTTGACTGTTCAAGAGGTTGTTGAAAAAGTCAGCATCAGCATTAATTGTGCCAAAAAATTTTGACCATAAACCTAGCATGCATTGCGTCACAGAAAAACTCATGCCACGTCTGTTGACAACAACCAAAAGGCGAACCATGTAAAATCTTCCAAGAGCTGCTTGATCACGTCAGTACTGACAAAAACTTAATAAAAACCATCATATCAGAAGATGAAACATGGTTTTACGACTATGAAATTGAAAATAAGGGGCAGTCGTCACAATGGATTAAAAAAAGGTGTCACCATGACTAAAAAGCCATCCATTATTTGGGCAAACTTGAAGTTGATGTTTCTTTTTTGTTTATCAAAGAGTATTTGACCACAAATTCATGCCACAAGGGCAAAATGTTAACAAGGAGTTCTAAAGCACGTTTTAAGGCGTTTAAAGGAAGATGTGTGCCAGAAGAGGCCTGAGCTGTGGAAAAATAAGAGCTGGGTGTTAAATCATGACAACGTGCAAGTCACTCATCTCATCTAGTCAGCCAAATATGGCTAGTAATAAAATAGCTATCCTTCTTTACCCTCCTTACTCTCCAGACTTGGCCCCCGCGGACTTTATTCTGTTTCCAAAAAATAAAAACCACCCTGAAATGACGTCATATTTAAAGTGTTGAGAACATTTCTACATAATTAGCAGAGACAAGTATGTACCATCTCACAAGATGAGTTCCAAAGAAGAATTGCAATTTGTGGAAGAAACAATGGGAGCATTTTGTTGCAAGCAGGTGGAGAATATTTTAAAGTAGACAAACATTTGTAATTTTGTAACTACAGTAATAAAGTTTGGATGACAAAAGTTCATTTTTTTAAACAAAACTTGTATATTGTTAAATGTGACTTATAAAAACCACATTTTAAATTTATAATATTTTACGTCATTAATTCTATATCACGTTTTGGTACTTGATTCCAATAAATCCATTTCGCCATACTTACCATAGGGATGGATTCTCTAGATGATGGGTCATAAGCGGTGACTTATCCCCTTTTTAAATAAAAATTGTCATGCGTCTTAGACGGCTTTGAGTATTGATTGTTGGCTTCTTGCTCATAGCACCATAAAGCTTAAAATTAAAAGCCCTACAATCTAGATTACTAAGTAATTGGAACAAAAATTTGAAGTTCATCCAATTTTTAGTGCATCTAAGTCTGTGATGGTTTTTTGCCACACTGTTAATCCCTAAACTATTTCACTTATGTAAACCATATCACTAGGAGGCTTTCTAGCACACATGTATTATTATTGCTGAAACTTTAATATCTGCAATGTATGTTTTATGTCTAAGTCACAGGCCCTTGAATTTTTGTGGTATCTCTGTACATGACAGAATTCTTATACAAATTAAAAATATGAGTTGAAACATATATGTATCATTTTTACCTCTGTTATACAGCTTAACCTTATTGTAAAATCAGCGATTTTAAAACTTTTGAGCTTGTTGATTTGCATAAATTTTTCTGAAATCTATGTCATACTACTAGGAAAATGTACACTTCATAAACTCATTGTCAACCTCAGTCATAAATCAAAAACTAAATTTTACCCATCTGCCCTGTCTAAAGTGTCAGCTGACTTCTTAAGTACCACATAGATCTTAAGAAGATCTTGATGGTTCTAATTAGAGATATTTTCTATGTATATACTATATAGGGGGTGGAAGGCAAGTCAGTAGGGTGTACAGCTACCAACCTGAAGGTTGAGGGTTCAATTTCCAGCCCTTCGCACATTGATTGGGGTGCCAGCCAAAGGAAGCTATTGGCGGTTAGTAGGTCTAATAACAAGAAAACCTTACCCATGACGTAATCAGAAAATTTTTGAGTCCTGATCCAGAGGTGGAAAAAAACTTTCTTTGACGGAATTGACCCCATTTAGGTTTCATGTCATTTCTTTCTTTCAGTAATGCCTTTCCCCTGGTCAGCTTGCCTCAGATAAATAAAAATATGTATATACGTTATCAGTCCTGAAACCACTCAGCTTAGTAGCTAATTATCAGGTGTCATTTGTCAGCACTTCTTGAATCCTAACCACAGTAAGATCATTTTTAGATGTTCTAAAACTCCTGAACATGCTTAGCTTTAAATAAAAGGATTGGTTGATTCAAGTGAAACATGGAAATGAGCTCAAGTTGATGCATTTTTACTACAATATTAGCTCATATGACAAATCTCCGATCTAGAAAGTGATAATTAGCTAGTCAGTAGCTAATACAGCTTATTCAAGTAGTTGCTGGTGTGGAAATAGGTGCTAATTGGTAGCTTCTTAGTAAATTATTCGAGGTGGGTTGACCTCGGGAAAAATATACTACACTGAGAAGTTTTCTAGCCAGTACAGGTTTCAAACTCAAAACCTGCACTTAGGGTGAAAGCAGTTTTACCTGCTCAGTTAACCACCCTTAACTTCTATAGTAACTATATAGATATATTAAAGTATGAATTTCATTGTTATTCACTTATGATTGATCAGACTCAGAATCTTGCCAATGGTACCCTATAGTTTCTGGTATAGTAAGATAGCATATAAAATAGTTTATTTCAATTTGTTTTTGAAATTTTCTGATGTTCACTACCATTTTTATGGTTGGTAATTTCTTCATTAGTACTTTTTTAGGGTTATGCAATGGCTTCCACAGGTTCATACCAAATTATTATTGTATCACTTATGCTACCTACCATCCTAAGAATACCTAAACTTATGATAATTTATAATTCAAACATAATTCTGCAGTTTTATGAACATCAAGAAACAAATTTAAATTTTGCCTTATAGTCATACGGAAACTGTATTCTATACCATACACCATGAAAGGATATCAAAATTCTAAAGTTTTTTTAAATAAAAAATTTGTAATGTTCAGTTTCCTAAATACATCACCATCTATACCTCCAGTGGTGTTTGCAAAGAAAACAAAGTGAAACACTAAAGTTTTCGGTGTACTATAGACTTTACTCTTTTATAGGTAGTGGACAAACAATCTATATAATTGTAAGTTTAATTTCATAAATAATCATTAAGTCTTACCTCTTTTAAAGAACTTAATTTTTACTAATCCAAAAATCAGGTGAGTATTAAGGAGGGTTAGAAAATGGCTACATAAACCCAAAAAATTTTTCTACCATTTTAGTTATGAGGATGTTTTTTAGTGTTTATTTTATCTACACATTCCAGCGGTTAGTTGATCATGAATTCTAAATTTTTGGCAAACTTGTATGATGCATTAGTTAATTATAGATTGATGCAGACACCTGCCTCCAAAATTATAATAGAATATAGTTTCATTGGAAATGATGTTGCAATAAGTGAGCCTATTTGTAGAGCTATTCATAAGAGAATTCAAGAGAAAGCAATGACTTTTATATGTTAGTTTTTTACAAAAGGTGATAACATGGTTACTCGCCCCATTTTTAGATAAAATGGTGTTATGGCTCACGCCCACAACCAAAAATATAAAACTATCTAGGTTCAGTTTTTAAGAAACTTTTGACAGATTGTCAACTCACAGGTCCCTAGAACTAAATATGAATAACACTCCTTTTTTATGCACTTTTTAAGTGCCAAAAGTATCTGAGCATGTAAATAAATATCCAAATCTACTCTGGTGCTGCTTCAATATATTGAGAAATTCATATCATTGTTTCAACAATATTTTGAAAATGGATATTTTGTACAAATTTTTGCTGCGGCCGTTAAGCTGAACTGTGTCAAATATGCATTTAGGACCAAAGAGTTTCTACACCCAGGACTTACCATTGGTAAAAGTAGTGGATCTAAGCAACACTGTAAACAAGCGTTGTGTGGCCGCCGCCCTTCCTCTTAATGCACTAAGAATCCCATAAGCGCATAAAGTCACTCTTCCATTTATAATTTCTAACACTGCCATATTTTATTCAGACAAAATAAAGCAAATTGTGTGGAGATGTGCGACGCATTTATAGGGATAAGGAGTTTGGGACGCACATTCCAAAAAAGACTCTGAATAAGAGACTGTCATCTTCAAAACCTTTTGCATCTGTATTAAAATCAGGTGGTATTTTTAAGTGTAAAACATTCAATCAAGGCAAATCCAATTATAAACACCTGAAGTTGAAGTGTCAGTTTCAAAATATATAAATGGTGCTTAGACCCCTTAGGATTGCACTGAATGTTCCAATGTAAACAATACTATCCATCAGTAATCTGAACCATCTATTATAAACATATAAGAACCAGTGAATTAATTGGTGTTGATTTGTTCTACTTTTTTGCATTTTAAAGTTTTTCTTTTACCCAAAAGGAATACAATATTTTATTTGCGTATTTATCTCCTAACTAGAGCATAAAATGGTCAATAGTTTGCATTATAAATGGTGTTAGATGGAGATATTTGTCTCAGATGAGGTGATGAGAGCAACTGTGGATCATTCCTAAACTGTCAGAATGAACATAGTACAACTTAAACTTTTGAAGTATGGCGAACTTTTCTGCTTAAAAGGAGTTTAATAATCCCCTTTTATAGATTCTAATGAGGCAAGAATTTTACCAAGATATCAGGGTCATGTCATACAATATACTCCAACTGACGCTAACAAGAAGATCATTATATTAAGATAACAATGATTCCAAAAAGAACTATGAAAATTTTCTCTCTTTTTATACAATTGGGAGCGAGATAATCTACAATTTATTAATGATAATGCAATGATTGAACAAAATTATCCCAATCAGAAATACTGGAGCTCTTTTCTGAATATTACCAAAAATTTTAAACAACAAATTTTTGAGAATAATTTATAAAAACTGTGTGAGGTGATCAAAGGCGCGCCATTGCATGAACTTGAACTCAATGAGCATTTACCAAATCTGCTGATGAAGCAAAAAAAATTGGAGAGATTAAAGACCACAACCTGAAGCAGGACAGAAAAAAGGGCCACTAGACATACATGTTCAGGAGTAATCACTGGGAGAAGGAGTCCGCGGTTAAAGGAATTGAACCAAAATGGATAAAGCAAAAAAGGTTCAACTAGATGCTGACTCACTACAGATCTTAAAAACTCAAATTTCGCTACCCCTAAATCCCATATTACTTTAAAATTCCCAGTAACTTTGATATCCTGATTTTTTACTAGAAGTATAAAATTTTTCACTTTTTACTTTGTAAAAAATTTTCTATAGAATCTCGTTTTTTACCTTTCTGTTTCACTTATAGCTGTTTAAGATTCTAATTTCCAGTAGATAGTCAGTGATTAGAAATTAAAAAGAACACACTAATCAGTTTGTGATCTGCTTTGTTTTTACAAAGTGATCCATATCACAGATATCTTGGAGCCAAGATGCCAAAGGAAGGTAGGATTGGATTACATTATGTCTTGAGGGCCAATGTAAAGAGAACATGTCAGACAGTGTAAACAATATTTTTTCCATGGGCGTGTGCAGTTTACCTAAGTGATCTATACTAGTATGGGCAACGTCAGAGAAGAATTTTCTCTATGAAGATGATTATGATCTATGTGACGGTTTTCTGCCTATCCTACAGAGTAGAACCCTGAGCATCAATTCAGCCTCACAATTTAAGTGAGCTTAGATGGCGAGCTGACTATGTCTATCAATCTTTTGCGTGGATAACAACTAGGGATGGAGATAAGATGAATTCTTAACTATTCCTTTATTTAAATAATCTAACTACAACATAATGTTATGGGTTTCCTTAATGTTGATGTTAGCTGCTTTGAGCATTACACGGTGTATAAAAACGATGTAAACTTATTTCTTATTTTCCCCACACTTTTTGTCTGAGACACGTTAGTAAACAATTGAAATAGCGGTACCAAGTGGTCTTATTTTTAATATCATGACTGCTTGAGGACACTTAACGAGGACTAATTTTTCTTAGCATTTTATAGAGCAAACAGTAGGAGCAGTGTTTTTAGAAAAGTATGAATGTCATGAACATCTGTTAACTTAAAATTACACAGTGCATTCAAAGAGTTCTGGGACTAACGTTTTAAAGACACAACTTTACAAATAAATAAACTTTCTTTTATCAAAATTTAACATACAACCTTTCCCTTTCTATACATATTTATATTGCTAAAACAATTGTTAAAAGGTATGCACATAGTTCCTATTTTGTATAACCATGTTTAAACCAGCTGTTACATTCTTCTGAATTGTCTCTACTTTATCAAAAGGATGAACCTTCAGTGCCACCTTCAGATTATAATTATCCAGCCTATTCACCAGATTTGGCTCTATCTGACTTCTTTCTGTTCTCTAATTTGAAGGTGGCACTGAAGGTTCATTCTTTTGATAAAGTAGAGACAATTCAGAAAAATGTGACAGCTGGTTTAGACATGGTTATACAAAATAGGAACTATGTGCATACCTTTTAAACAATTGTTTTAGCAATATAAATATGTATAGAGAGGGAAAGGTTGTATGTTAAATTATGATAAAAGAAAGTTTGTTTATTTGTAAAGTTGTGTCTTTAAAACGTTAGTCCTAGAACTTTTTGAATGCACTGTGTATAAGCATACCAGTACAGATCAAGCTAAGATACATATGCTTAGGTTCTATCAGTGCTGCATATTTGCTTTAACATTAGTAGTACTAACCAAAAAGGAAGACATATGAAAATTAAAATCAGTTACCTTCAATACTCACTCTATTAAAAGAAGCCAAAAAATAATATCATAAGAAGCCCAATAACGCTGGGTAAATTAAATATAACTTTAAACGTGTTTTTTAGGAAATGGTCATGTACTTATTAACATGATGAATCTTTTCTCCTAAGCACCACTTTTTGTAATTTAAAATGATTCATTAGTTTGTTTATAAAGAGCAATTTGGTAGTTAATGGCCCGCCACATTTATAGAACATTAAAACCTATATTCTCCAAGTGTGCAACTACATTAAGTACATTGCATGGAAGAGCCTATCTTATAGATACAGGTTATCTGAAGTAACATATGCTTTTAAAAAATTATATTACACCATATGAAAATAAAGGATACGCTATATGTACACCACTCTTGTTCAAAAACTATTGGAAATGAGGCCTGAGTAGATATTAAAAGCTCAGCCAACAATCTCTTGACCAACGTGGAGGAATTTTTTTATATGATTTTGCTGAAACTAAACAAGTTTAAACCAAAAGTAATTTGGGAAATGATAAGAACATTTCCATGGCGGAATCTGGATCCCCCGCACTAACTATGAAATACAAAAATTTAAGTTGGTGACAGCTGATAGGGCCGCAATAGCAATGCAAGCCAGGGCTAGCACACAAATGACTGGGAATAGACTTAAGAAAATCCATGAGGGGATCACATCAAGTTAGGCCAAAACCACCACTACTTTATTCCCTATATAAGATATATTGCATCAGACCTACTAATGATCTTTTAATGCAAACAATATTCACCAATTCTCCAAAAATAATTCGTTAAAAATTTCATAGCAGCAATTTATCCCACTTTTTGACTATCAGACCTTCAGGCCAAATGCTAATAAGGTTGCCATCATGTCTTAAATAGAGTCAGATTTGTCAGATAAAAAAACAAACTTAATTGCAAAAAAACCAAAAGTTTCATATATGTTAACAAACCCTTAGATGAATACCATGAAGAAAGTAGTGTCAAACCCAGATATGTGACTGTATATAAAACAACATTTTTATAAAAAAGTTTTCTTACACCCACATATGATCTCCGTTCAAGATATCAAGCAATGGTTACTCTACTGTTCTTCTATGCTATGGTAACAAGATGGATTGCAAATTCCATCATCTCTGCGACAACTGCCAAATGGCATGGAAATTAATATCTTTTTTTTCTGTAAAGTGGTAGTTGTACACGCATATACTTATCTACTTGTCAATATTCCTCAAATCATTGCTCATCCTCACTGAGGAAATCCTCTGAGTGGATAAAGTTTCAAGTTGACCTCAAAGAACCTGAAGCAGAAGTCTTTATTAATATGAACCATGTTTATAAAAAAACCTGGTAGATGCAAGTATAGACTTTAATAAATGCATGAAACTTAATAAGGTGGGGATCCTCACGAATAACACACTTTTTCAAGAGAAAATCACGTTTGCTTATGGAGATTAAAGCCTATGTTAAGCGATTCCTCAATTCCTTAATTGTACTCAACTGGGTACGTCACACAATTGCCACCTAAATCACATGCAAATGTTAGAAGAATATCTTTTCTCCTGAGTAGGCGTTTCCATGTAGTGTAGACAGTTTTAAAGGCAAACAAAGCATTGATCTGGTCATATACATGGATCCACTTGAAACAGCATCTGATATACTGAAGACCAGATGGACAAATGAGAAGGCGGCTGAGTGAGGACCCTTTCAGGATTGAACACTAGAAAGCAAAAAATCAAAGTTCAAATGGTTTTAGCCTGCAAAAAATGGATCTGAAATTGAACCAATATCAATCAATTCCGCACGTGATAAGTTTGGGTATAACTAGGTTATCCTCAAGACCTATTAAGATGCACATTCTATCTGGTAAAGTAGACTTCTTAAGAGACCAAACCTACTTGGCCAAAGAGTGGACTTAGACATGTCAGGATTCACCCGCAAAAACGCCAAGCCTGGAACTAGCATTAGATCACTCCTCAAGCAGTCCGCGCAATACATGGATTATGCCCCTAAACTTGTATGGAATTGGCTCCAAATAGAAGCCCAGATTGAAGCAATTTGGTTTAGAAACAGGTGCTACCTGATCCCTCCCTTGCAGACCCTTCTGCTGCCAAAGGCTTGTTTCTATTAAAAGCAATCTAAGTGGTGATGCTGAAGTGCTAGCATTAATCTAACATTCACCTACCAATACCATCTTTAACAATAACATCATAAAAGAGTGGTTACAGAAGATTAATTACACTCAAGGTACTAAAGAAAAGGTTTGCATATGGTATGTGGCCCCACAGTCGCCCTCTGTTATAATGATTCTAATCTTATCACTCTAAAGCAATAAGTTGGAAAAACATAGGTATTGGTGAAGCTATGGCCAGAACAACCACAAAGTGGGATCTTATGCAGCAAAACCAGATGTCTTAATGAGCTGCAGAATCAGTCGCAATGATTCAAAGAGCTGGATTTTGATGGGGGAAACCCTCAGAAGCACAAAAGCCCTCATTAAAATAAAAAAGTTATATAGCGCCGCAGCCACCCAACAAGAGGAGGTATTAAAACATCACTGGCAGCCAAATTAAGTTTGCCCATACTTATCTCAGTGAAAGTTTTTCTAATAAACAGGTACTAAAGCCCATCTGAAAGGGCGCTATCTGCATTAACCTCTTACTGACCAAGAAGGAGGAGTGGTTATATTTTGTTGTTGCGATTTATAAAGAGCTTAAAACGTACTGTCTGGCAGAAGCTTTGATTATCGCTGGGTGCCAGAACGAGTATATATTGATATCTCAATCCAAAGAGAATTTGACCAAAAATTGGCTTATGGAGATAGGCATCATGTAAATTTGAGTAACTTTCTTTTACCGCTCAAAGTCACTTTTGAGCAATTTTAAATTTAAAGTTTATTTATCCACAGCCGTCTGCCCAAACCTATTCTTTGATGTCCTTGGCTCCGCCGCCTGCCACCCCAGTGTGGGGCGGCAGTGCACCCCCACCTAGCGTTTTCTGCCCCGCAGGCAAGCGCGTTCAGACAGGTTCAAACAGCCCGCCCACTACTTCCAACCATTTTGTCCCTCCACGGGACTTAGCGCTCCACCTGGCGCGCGTCCACCCTTCTAGCCCCCATCCTCTCGCCCTCCCTCGCTCTGCCATTCGCTATTGCCTCAGAGTGGACTATGGGCGTTTGTTCCCATATACTGATAAGGCAATTATTGAGCTAGCCACTGCGGCATTTGCGCCAGCTAGCTTTATAAACTTCCGCCCTTTTAAGGGCTACTTTGACGTTGGGTTCCAATCTGAGGATGATGCTGAAGCGGCAGCACAGACTCCTCTAATTTATAAAAAATTCCCCCATTCCCACAATCCATACTCGCCTCCCTTCAGACACCACACTGGTGGTATCCTTTGCAAATCTTCCATCCCACCTTCCATCCCAGGTTTTGTATGACCAGTTGGTCGCGGGGCTCATGGCTTATGGCACTCAGCCCAACCTCATCTTTGCCATTCCATCTGGTGCAGAGCGCCTTGCTGCTCCTCGGGCAACAGCCACCATCATACCACACCACCCTACCATAGCCCAACAAATCCCGCCCCACGCTAATGTGGCTGCAGCGCCTGATCACTTCTTTTGGGCTCAGGTTGATTATAGTAGGCAGATTTGTTCCCTCTGCTTTGGCCTCGACCATGCAAAAAGAGTGTGCCCTCAGGCCAAGTCCGCTACTGTGGCTTCTAAGCCCCCCTCTGGAGGTTCAGTATGGGGCGCTTTGCTGCCCCCTCCCACCCTCCAATCTCGTTCAGTGGACCCACATGGAAAATCAGCCCCCCCAAAACCTCCAGCCTCACTCTCCCACCTAAATCTACCACAACCAATCAGAGCAATTCTTGGACCACCATTGGCACCCAAGAAGCTGCCCATTCGCCCAATCTCATCCACCCAAATTCGAACGCCACTATTCCAGTGAACCAAAATCCATGGGATCTATTGGCTGAAACTGACAAATCAGGTAATGTCCTCATTAGTAAGCATACAGGTCAACCTCTCTGCTAAGGCGATTATGGTCGGGCAGAATTTTTCCTTCCTGACTTTGATGAAACCCCTACCCCTCGCCATTTCGCTCCTCTGCCCAATACAGCCCCCTTCCAAAGTGATCACCAGCTCTCTTTAGCTGCGGTGGCCTCTACTCATTGCCCAAAACTATGCATCGCGGTGGCCCAGTCAGTGGCTCAGCTTCAGCATGGCCTGCCCACCCTCTTCTTCCCCCCAATCTCCCTGAATCTCCCTGCAGTGACATCTTGAAATTATTTGATGATGCTGAAGTTGCTGTTATGAATGTCGCAACAATTGCTTCATTCAACCCCCCATCCAAAGTCACCCGCCACAGTATCTCCCTTTTCACCCAACTTCCTGAAGCCCGCAAAGAAGCTGAAGTTCTCCTCGCAGCTTTTGTTGAAACACTTTCCCGTCATCATCTTGATGCGGAAGAGGAAAACTCCTACTACGCTGACCTCTACCCCCACTATGCTGATGCCCAACGCCCTGGCTCTCTGCTCTGATCTGGTACTGTAACCAACATCCCTTGATTGAGGTGGGTCTTTCTGAAAACCTACCCCCCGACCCCTCCTCACCCTCTGCCATGGTGGATTATCAGTTTCTGCTTCCCACCTGGTTAGTATTTTGTTTTGTCGTTTTGAGTGTTGTGTTTGGTACTGTCCATCCCCTGGTTGGCATACCTCAAATAAATCCTAGAGATAGGCATCATGTAAAAGGATTAATATCCCTGAATATAACTGACTTGCTAGACATATCAGACAGAGAAATGGGTAACCTTCTACAACCTTAAATGATCTAAGAATGCAAATTTGTTCAAAAGATAACTTGCATCAAGTTATCTTTCTATGGTGAGATATGAAAATTCTGACAATCCAAAGGTGACTATATCACATTTGCCTTCACCTCCAAGCAGAGGAGACTCTGTACAAACCAGCACCTTGGATGAAGGTGAATATAACGCTTTTCCATATTATATATGAATTCTGTTCCTTCAGGGGGTAATCTATGTCCAACAGGGGGATAAAAAGCAGGTCTTTAGCTTCTGCTACTAAAAGGGACACACAATGACCAGTGCCATCACAAGAAGGGTTAACATTTCCGCAACTACAGGTACGATCCTGTTAGTGGGTTCCCACATTCCAAAGCTATTTTCTTCCTCCAACCTAAAGTTTAAAATGACTTCAAATAATCTAATGGAAGTTTTGGACAATAAGTGACAGCAGAAAGAGCTATAAATTGCACATAAAGAGGCGTGGGCATGAAATGGTGAAACACCAAGAGTCAAAGTGAGCATTTTATGAAACTAAACCATAATCAAAATAAAATAAAAAAGGGAACGAGCCCTAAGCCCAAAAAGCCCCCTTCCACCCAGGCATCATAGGTTTAGAAGGAGGTGGAGCAATGACATAAACTGGGACAAAAATCACTCTGGGGGGTCATAAGGCGAAGGCCGCCAAGAAATAGGCTATTACCCCCAAAACGCCCTCGATGGTAAGTCATATACTGGTTAACAAAAAATGCAATAAATTTCACCATCCTCATAGCAAAATGACTCTAATGGTCAATTAGTAACCGCTGCTAAAACTTCCACTTGATTACCCTATTCAAAGAAGCAGCTCTATCTTTATAAAATTGAGTTTCTTCTTGATTGATTGAGACTAGAATGGTAATGGAGTTCTCAGTGCACAAGATGGATGGCAACATGATAACAGTATCAACAAAACAATCTCTCCATGCTACTACGACCTCTATGCTCAGTTAACGAATACACTCCCAAAAACTTACTTCTATTTGCAACTTAATTCACTTTATTGAAAAGCATCATGCCTAGTGTCAAGTATCCAGAAATAAAAAATAAAAACAAATGATAGGAGGATGGCTAAAATACAAATGTGGACGATGAAAAGGCACCAATTAAAAACCTATGATAAAATTGACATATTCTTTATGAGACTTAGGTCCACAGACAGCAGCAAATGATCCTGACTCAAAATGTGATGCCAAAAATCAACCATGGTCCCTTCAGACATTATGATAAATGCTATGGATGGGCCACTTTACAATCGCGGAAATAAAATAAAAATAATTACCTGAAGTTTGTTGAGAATTTCATGCCAGCAGAATTATTTGTTGAAAGACCCACAGAAAAAGATAACTAGTAAAAGACACTGAGTGATTTCAGCTTGTTTATCGCTAAAGCCCCATAAAATCTGATAATCTTGGAACTTTAAATTTAAATACAAACTGAGGAAGCAACGGTAATAACAGAAGACCTAAACAGTTGAACAAACGCGATCAGAAGTACATTAGCAACATCCATGCACCCAAATAGAGCAGAAGATGATTTGTAAGATTTATTTATCTCTGAGGTGATGTGTCTAATATATGGAGAAGGTGATTACATTGCAAGCCTTACAAGGTGGACATGTAATAGCAATGTAGAGCTGTTGAGCAGTTCCCAGTTAATTTATCCTGGTCTCATCTTGAACTAAAAAATGTCAACTCAAGACATTGAGGTAAAAATTAGCGTGAAAATGCCCATATGATTGTTTAGGTTGCTATAAATCAGGGAAAACTCTATAGACATGAGAGTTTTATTACAATTTCTTTTGCTCTAAAGTACACAATTAACGTCCAAACTGCAAAAGCAGATATAATAGTAATGTCACACAGTTGGACCAGAAGACAGGGATCAACCCCCTCAACTGCTGGAATAGTTTAAGAGTAGAAGCACCCAAGGATATCATCAAGTATGAAGTAATAAAGGCCAATAACCGAACTTTCTCCATAAAGAAGCTGAAATGCCCTGGTTTTTTAAGTGTACACTCTGGTGCACCAGATTATGGTGACACGACTATAAAAAAGATGTATAAACCGTACTGAACCCACCACAATAAACAGGACAACAAACACTTTACAAATGCTGCTTATAGCTATCAGAGTTTGGTAAGGACAATGACCAAGTAGAACTTGACAAGTTTTAAGGAATTATGAACCTAGGTAATATATGGAAGGTAGAAAAACCTGAGGACGTAGTGTCCAGAAAACCCAATATAAATAAAGACAAGGGCAAAAAAGTTGTTGGGAATTAGTTTATATTATGAAGACACTTTATTAGTTACCAGAATATGATTGACCTGAGTAGACTATAATTTCAGTGAGCTCAGACAAGTACAAAAATAATTTTACTGCTGATAACACTGCAGGGTAAAGTGAGTATTTAAGCAAGTGCCAAAGGGCAAGGCACCTGTCCCTGACAACATGTGAAGAGAAATGCGCAGTGTGACTTGTGGCCATGTTGTGCCAGAGGAGACCTGCTTGTATGGCAACTGACTTCATAATGCGCGTTAAACCCCAGGGACCACAAGACCTATAATGTTCTTTTATAAAAAATAGTGTCCAACAGAACCTTTGAAGCTGACTCACAATAGCACTATCAAATGCCAACCACAAGAGACTTATGATAATAAAATTAGACTGACTCATGCACATTGGGCTTCAAAGCCTCCACAGATCCCAGAATGGGTTTGTTAAATTAAAAATATCAGCGAAAACATCTTCTTGATATAAAATATTCTAGCAGGACATGTGAGGATCTAAGGATGAGTATCTCATGTTTTTTATATGGTGAAGGCTTAAAATCAGATAACTTGCACTCCTGTGCGTTGCAATGAGAGTGGTCAGAATCCATGGTGTCTTATATATCTGGGTTGATAAACGTACTCAAGTCTTATAACTAAGGTTATTGTCACCAATGTTTAATTGACATGATTATGATTAGCAAATCTTCCTCTAAGGCGTTCCTAAAATCATGATCTTTATCTAAATTTTTCAGCAAAACATTATGCTGGAAGCAGCATCGTCACAAATTGGGTTTTCCACCCTGTCAGAAATTTGCCCTCCTAGCTTCAAGATAAGAGTGTTTTGGGAAAATTCGACTGAAAGAGGAAATGTCAGACATTTACAAGCCCTCAATAATGATAATATTAATTTAGATACTAATAACGATTTTATTGTCCAAAAGACCCTGGCGATTCTCATTGGAACACCACAAATCTGGGTGTCATAATTTAAGATAAAAACAAATCAAGTTCCCCACTTATTAATTGAGCTACAGTGAATCTACTATCGAGCCAATTTGAATGGCAAAAACTTCAGGATCACGTCCCCACTTCCTGAGTCACATGAAGTGGAGTTTCCACCAATCCAGTTATGTGGGTGGCGAAATACAATGAGGGTGCCAAACAGGCAATTAATCCAGAAGTCCTTAAAAGATCCTGAATGGATGGAACCACGAAGATCTTCAAGGCACCGTGTCCCCATGGACCTTATAAATATTGACACCTTTTAATCTAATAAAATAGTCAGTATTCTATCCATCCTTCGCTTCCTTTTTGACCCATTTTTGCAAATTTTCAGCTTTAAGCCACAAAATGGACCTTGGAAACAGTCTAAAGAACTGTAACGCTGACAAACGTGGTGCTCACTACAAAGGCCCCAATCTGTCCTGAATAAAAGCGTATATCACAAATAATGATGAATACTAGCAGCCCTGACGATCAATCTTCTTGTCAGTCAAGAAGCGTTGTTAAAAAGGTTAGTACCACAATATGAAATACCACCCTTTCAGCCTTAGAGGTTAAAGTCCGGGCCACTTTCCAGTTCTCCCTGTCTTCCACCCATGGAAGTTAGTATCAACTTCAGTGCAAGAACCTTAACGATGTTGTACAGCAATTAATAAATGGCATCTACTCCTTGAGTGCTCGCTCCAGCCGCTCTTATGCCTAAACAATTCCCTATACCATTCTTGACCTCTATGACTCAGCCCCGCTGCTTGCAGGAAACTTCCCCGGGGTTCCAAATGCTACCTTCGCAACTTTGTCCACTCAGCTATTAAGCACCTACTTTAAATAGTTGGGTTGTACCATCAAGAAGTCTCCCAGAAATTGGAGCTCACCCAGGCCTTACACTCACAAATCATCAATTTCTACAACGCAGCCTCCTGCTTTATCCATGGCAACTGCAAGGCCATTATTGATAACCAATGGTTGATCAACGAGATCCAAGATGAAAACGTGGTGTTAGATAGCTGGATTTCTGGCTATCCTGAGGACAAGCTGCATTGAAACGTCAAACTTCTTGAGGAAACTTGGAAATAGCGCCTCCTCCAAGTCGAGATCTGGTACATATCCTGCAACAACACTTTTGGTAGCTGTCCTCTCATGACTACCCCTTCAGGTATGCAGGTCCTGAAGGGCTTATGGAGCCCAAAGGCCCATAGGGCGTGAAGGACCCAAAGGACCAGAGGGTCCTTATGGACCTCAAGTATTCAAAGGTCCCTCAGCACCTACCACTGAAGGCCCTAAAGACCCATAGCATAAGATTGTGATAACAGCCTTGGATGCCCTACGCAATCAAATCTAGAATGTAGCTCAGGGATGCAAACTCTGAGTGGATGGAGTCCCCCTCAAACCTAGGGTCTCCATTGAGGCACTGTGAGATGAAATGGACAACTTCAGTGCTTTCACCAAGCTTACTGATAATCACATCTCTCATCTCGAATAAAATTGTCAAGGGTTTAAAACTGTTTGACCACCCTTGAGAGCCATCTTCACCTTCAAAGCGCCGACATTCAATCCCTAATGGAGCAGATTGCAAGTAAGTCTTTCGTTCCCTTCAACCAAAATTGTGATGATATTAAAGAGGAACTTAAGGGCCTATGGGGATGGCTAGACCAGCAGGCCACCCACAACTATGTGGAGACTGAGATCTTGGAGTCAGCGCCCATCACTGATGTTAACACCCTCTATACTCTTCATGTAAAAAACTTTAAACCTAGCTTTAAAGAAAGGTTCACCCCCAGCTGGAAAGCATTGCCTTCTTCCTGTACACATATAAGAGTTCCATGGAGGAGGCCACTGACCAGCAGAAGGTAAATAATATACACTCCTGCCTAGATAGCACTGCCTGGGATATTATTACCCCCCCCCATTTGAAGGAGCGCAACACCTGGGAAAAGGTCTGTACAGCCTTAATTAAAAAGTTCTGCAGCAATCAAACCCTGCCCACCAAAAACAGACGTTAATGGATATCTTATTAAATAAAAGCTAAATCCCCATGGAGTTTGCCAGCTGTTTTTATTCCCAAGAACAACCCTTAGTCACTACAAATCGTATGACCCTGAATGATGATATTACTGCTGTCATTCCTGCATTAAAGTCCTACCTTGAGGTTCATATTCATATAATTTGGTAGAAGAATGGGTTTACCTGTATCTGGGAGATCAGGGAAGCACTTAACGAGATCCTTGCATTGAATCTACACTTTAAGACTACATATACAGGCCCCTCTAAAAGTTCTAGAGTTCATTTGGTTAAGGGCCAGGAGAATCCTCAACCTTAAAGCACTTGGTGTAATGGTTTCAGACACAGTGCCAATACCTGCTGGAAACGAATTGCCAAGGAGGCGTGAAAAGGGCTGTCAGAATGAAGGACGAGGCGCTCCATTCTGAACTCCCTACCCAGCCTCTTGAATTTTCCATGACCTTGAAAGAACCTGGAGCTGTCATACCTATAGAAGAAGATTCAGCATCCAATGATAATAAAGAAAGTGGTACTGCTTACTCTTCTTCTGATGACTCCCCCTTGCCGCTCATGATAATGCTCCAGTTCAGAAGTCTGGTTACCCGCATTTCAGTTTGATAAAGAAAATTCTAGTCCTTTCCATAGTCAACAGTGGCTCCTTAATGAACGTCATATCATCCAAGCTAATAAAGCGCTCAAGATCGCTCCATATTTGCCACATTATATGGAGTATGGAATGGCTGGCCCAAAATGCTCCAATCTTAATTGGCTTATTCCTCTTTACTGGTACAGTTTGGAAAGCTTGCTGTAAACACCCCCACTGTTTTACTAGATAACCCAAGCTATGACCTGCTCCTTGGGACTCATTTCCTCTTAGATCATTCAGTAGTACTCCATTATGACGACAGCTTTCTATCCCTACTTGGGCATTGGGTCCCTCTGATCTTCGAAATCTCCCATGATTATAAACCAGAGATCAAAGCCCAATTTGTTTACTGGAGATTGAAGGCCAAATTGATCTGCTCAGATATCACATTAAGAGCTCCCAAGTCTGATTACCCCTCCTGCTGTTGACTGGCAAAAGGGCATGCAATTTAATTACCTAGGGAGACTACAATACCTCTGATGTCCCAAGTCATTGCCAACACCCAGGTCCATGTCAACATCCCTTTAAGATACCTATTGGAAATTTGAAGCCTAGACAACCCATCCACAAATGAGTGCTAACCTGCCGGGGGATCCTAGTTTCAGCTTATACCAGATCTATATCCATGTTATTAGCCAACCTCACTGACAAACCCAAAATATCAGTTCCAAACAGTCCCACCACCTATGTCTGCCTTCTACCAGTGGAGGCTATTGCCAATGTCTGAAGTTTCAGGAACTTAAGGGATTTTGGCTTATAGATGCCTCCATCAGTCAGCCTGGTCAACACCAGTAACAGAAATGACCTCTCAGATGACCATAAACATAAGGTTCAAGAGTTGTTGGAGGAGTATTTGGACCTTTTTTGGCCTCGACCTATGACTTCATAAGAATTGAAAGAAGTCTTACATCATGCGGAAACTGGGGATATTCTCCCCTTCCAGTCCCAAGCTTACCAAAAAAGCAATATTGAAGAGGCCCAGGTGAAGGTGGAGCTCAAACAACTACTTGACGCCGGACTCCTGGTACCATTTCACAGCCATTGGTCCTCTCCTCTTCTGATGGTTTGGAAAAAGGATGGGAGCCACCGGGTGATGATGGACTACCAGTGACTCAACTCCATTACCAATAAGGACAGTTATCCTCTGCCCCAAATTGATGATTGCCTCCATCTGCTTTCCAGATCTAGTACTTTTCTTCCTTGGACCTTACCTGCGGACATTGGCAAGTTGAGCTCTCCCCTGAAGATTCAGTCAAGTGCACTCTCATAGCCAAAGAATAATATTCAAGCCCAGTTAGATTCCCCAGGGCCAGTTTAACGCCCCGGCAACTTTCCAACATGCCATGGACGGGATCCTTAGGGACTTGAAGCTTTCATGCGTCCTCTTCTACCTAGATGATATTACTGTTTTCTCACATACCTTTAATGGACACATTGAGAATCGCAGGGAAGTCTTCAAATGGATTAAAAGGCTTCTATAAAACTTAAACCTTCAAAGTGCTATTTCTTCCAACTAGAACTGGATTTTCTGGGACACAAAGCTTCCAAGGATGACATCCAGCCTATACCAAACAAAGTTGACGCCATATAGAGAATGTCACGCCCCAAAGCTTAAGCGATATCCAGTTATTCCAAGGCATGGTGTGCTATTATTGTCAGTTTATCCCCCTGTTTGCTGACCTAGCCAAGACACTATTCTACCTCCTGTTGAAGAATGTGTCGTTTGAATGGTGGCATTAATAAGAAAAGGATTTTAATTCCTAGCTAACTGCTCTATGTGCTAAACACATTTTAGTCCACCTGCGTTTTGGCCAACCCTTCTTGTTGTTTATGGATTCAAGTAATATTGCCGTTGGGGCTATCCTAGACAAACATGATGAAAACCAAGTTAACCATACCGTGGCCTATTTAAGTAAGACATTGAGTAAAGCTGAACAGAACTATATTGTTATCTGGAGAGGGTGACTTGCTGTCTTGCTAACCATCAAACATTTTTGGCCTTATCTCTATGGTATTCACTTTACCATTGTTACAGACCACTCCTTGATCATGTGGCTTTAGCAAATGAAGGCCCTGATGGCAATCAGCGGGTGGGCCTTACAACTACAGAGCTATGTCTACCATTGTCCATCATGCAGGTGCAATTCATCAAAATGTCGATGCCATCCAGGATGCTGGTGCTAGAAGCTTTGACCCCCGATGAGGACCAGCTGTACAGTCTAATAAGTCAACCTGAGCAATGGGAGTTGGAAACTCCTGAGGTCCAAGCTGAACTCTGAAGAATGACTCAAGACACCTAAATTAAGGATGGGTTTCTCTAAAAGAAGGTCAATAAGAAGTGGCTCCCTTATTTCCGCCCTTCTCCAAAAAATGATGTTATTCTAGAGGGACATTCTAATTTGTGACACGTGGCATTTAAGAAGACTCGCAAATGGCTGAAGTCTAGATAATAATGGTTCCTAATGGTGGAAACCATCCAAGAGTTCTTGGAGGCATATATGATTTGCTGATCCCAAGATTAAGCCAATGCTCAATTTCAACACTCAGTCATTGCCCTGACAGGGCCCAACAATGTTGTTAGCATTGATGTGGTGGGCACTGATCCCACTGGGTTGCATGGCAATAAGTATATTATCCTAGCCATTGACCTCTTAACCAAGTGACTTGAAGCAATTTTTGTCCCAGATGACACTGCCAAAAGCAACTGCTCTCTTCCTTGTTCGATCTGTTTTACCCAGCATGGGTGCCCCCAAACCTTACTTTTTATTAGGGATTGAACTTCACTTCACATGTAGTACAAGAACTTACCTCGCTATTTGGTACTACCCTTAGTTTTGCTGCCCCATACCACCCATCTAATGGGGTGGTAGAACGCACTAACAGAACTTAATTACATTTTACAAAAGTGGGTTACCTCAGATCCTGCTCACTGGAAACACTACCTACCCAGCGCTTTGCTTGCCTACAGGGTAAGCTACCACGAAGTCTTCAAGTTGTCCCCATTTGAAGCCCTATATTGGCATGCAACTCAGCTACCAAGTAGCATACAGGAATTTCTCGAGACCTACACACCTGAGATCTCTGAATTAACTATGAGGGCTTTAGATGATGAAATTGGTCAGCTTCAAGCCCTGGCCACACAAGGCATTGTCACCACTACAGGAAGTAATACATCCCGATTTAATTTCAGCTGGCCCTCCTTACCAACTTTCCAACTAGGTAACCTTGTTCTCTTCTATTACCATTAACCTGGAGGTCAACAGAATAAGCTAGATGTTCTTTGGTATGGACCATATGAGACCATTCATAAGGTGAGGTCAGAGTCCTTCATTGCCAATGTCAACCAGGGGACCGCTGTTAATAGGGTGCATGGCCAGTTCCTTTTGCCCTATAACCCCCTCTGACAAGACCTTGAGGTGGAATTGTTGGTATTTATGATAAACAAATCAAATTTCACACTTCCAAATTGAGCTTCAGTGAATAGAATCTATAGCCAATTCAAGCGGAGATGACTTCAGGAGTCTTGTCCCCACTTCTTGAGTCACATGAATGGTGTTTCCACCAATTTGGTCATGTGGGCGGCGAAGTACAATGAATGTGCCCAACAGGCAGTCAATCCTGAAGACCATGAAAGATCCTGAATGGATGGGGCCACAATGAGCCTCAAGGAACCGTGTCCCCACACACTCTATATATATTTATAGATCTTAATCTAATAAAATATTCAGTATTCTATCCATTCTTCTGTTTCCTTTTCAACCCATTTTTGCGAATTTTCAGCTTTGAGAGACCTTTGAACCTCGGTAACAGTCTAAATAACTGTAACGCCAACATGAGGTGACATGATTTTGAATAATTCACAGGAAAATAACAAGAGTTTGAGCAGTCAGATTACTCTGAGCCTGCAGCGGACCCTGGGGCATCCATCAGATGGTACTTCCCCAGCCACGACCTGATCCATTCAAGAACCTACGCAGACCACCCCCTTTAATAGTATTGGCAGGGCTTCCCCATGGTTCGATATTTTTATAAAATGGTAATTGGATGAAATTTATCAAATCATTACTTCATGGGTACATTTTAGCCAAAATAATTCCTCATCCATCAAGTAAAAGTGAAGCAAGTCTTCCAAGCTTCAATATGCTAAAGTCTCATATTTCCTAAAATTGAACCAGCCTAAGCTATTTAGAATGTATAATTGATTCCCTCAACTCTCAATACAGTATAAATACTGAAGGGTCCAATACTAAGAAGGTTAGTTTTATTTATTTTCTCGCGCTAACTAATATAAATTTTATAAAACACGGCTTTTGTGTTTTTTTTTATTTTAAGTAAACCATTGTGGAATCCAGCGCGTGAGGCATCAGCGATCAAAAACTCAGCTAGATTCCTACAAAGTGGTTCTCACTACAGGGGATACCATGTGCACCAAAATATAAAACTTGATAATGGAGGCCTTCAAAGTTAGTGACCATTATCTCTTCCCCTTCCAGATTCATTAAGAGTAGTTTCCCTGAAAAGAAACACGCAGCGCTCTATTTCGTCTTAGAGAGCTAGAGCAGAGCCCCTTAAAACCCACTTAAAGACAAATACATACCTTATGAAGGGATCATTGCTTCCTTTTCTTATATTCTGATGAAGCTACCAAGTATGACACAACGGATAAGCAAAAGGTTTAACCCATTCTTCCTTGCTTAAGTCGCCTAGCTCAAGAGATGATAGTTCTTTACATGGTCACTCTGCACACCTGGGCAAAGGTGAAGGAGGCATTTTTGGCTAATTTTTGGATCAAAGCAGAGTCTACACAGGAAAAAACATGCCATTATGCGACTTAGCATGTATGAGGGCGAACCAACCACTGCCTTTTCTGAGCTATCTTACCTCGCTGCATAAAGGTTGTCAATATCTAACATGCTAACCCTTATTGATGCTATCCCAGCCATGTTACTTAGTTAGCCTCTCAACCTCTCTAGCCAGGCATATCATCTCAGTGAAACGCCACTTCAACAACATTAGTGACATAAAAGAGGCCCACTTAGATGTTGCTGACTTCCATTCATGTGCACCAAAAAATGAAGTTGAGATGAAATCTTTAGCTCTAAACATTGAGAAGTTTCAGTCTGTTGAACAGTTTTGAGTGAGCCCACCTTTGCTTATCCTCTCTGAAAAACCTTCTCCATAAGTGCAACTTAAAAAAGATATCACGCCCTCATGTAAATCAGAGACCTTTAAAGTAGTTAATATTATACTCCCGCCTAAGATTGCTAAAGCCGCTGTGCCTTTCCCTCCAGCCAAGCTGGTAGTTGTGCGCCCTAAGGGTAATCCCTGCAACAATAAAGGGCTTGCTAAAAATACAGGTGGTCATAAGATAGCTATCCAACCTCACTTGGCCATCTCCATTAATCAATTGCGACCTTGCCAGTAGTTGAGAATACCTTTAGGAAATGAATCTGCGGGGGGGTTACAATGATGTTGGCTACTGCTTATTGGGAGCTTTCGTGGAATTAGAGGCCCCTGATCAATTTGAACTGAAATAGTAGATTAAACCACCATACCCAAACGTACCTCAGCCAAGTTTTAAGGTGCCCAAAATATATAGAAACTGCCAGCGATGGTTATGAGTTCTTAGCTGGCTTGATTCAACCTATTCAGAGGTTCCATACCATGAAATCCATCCTGGCTAAATACCCTGTAACTTCTCTCAAATTACTCTCCACTTTCTGGTTTAAGGAGGTCTTAGAACTGGCATCTAATTTTTGGAGGAACACTCACCAAGGTTGAAGTAGGTATAAAAAAGTCCATGTAATGGTTATCCTGGATACCGGCTCCCCAGTTAACATAATCTCCTTTAAGCTCATCAAGAAAAGAAACTGGCGCCTGACTTGGAGTACAATCAAGAATCTGGTACCGTTGGCCCAAACAATACCCATGCTTTGGGAAATATTATTCACTTCCCATCCAAATTGGAAAACTTATCTTACTGGTCCCTGCAGTGTCTTCTGATAATTACACCTAATATATGCTCATAGATACCCAGTTTATGATTGAGTACAAGGATATAATTACCATGAAGCAAGGTTTCCGCTAGCTGCTCAACTATGAAGTCCTTTAGTATTATCCAATAAAGAACCCAGCAAGCAAAAATACTCTTGCCTGGTTGATATCCCTTTTCAGCTATAAATTTACTTTTTTCACAACTTGGCGCAACACAAAAAATGCCCAATTCAGTGTACTCACGTGACAGAATCCCTTTCTAGCTGCATATAAAGTCTTATTAAGTCTGGTAAACAACGAGTTATTGACACAAAAATCACGCTCCAAATCCCACACCACTGCTTGTTGCATATCATAAGTCTTATAGGCTTAGCCCCTTGG
Organism: Massospora cicadina; assembly: GCA_022478985.1. Classification (NCBI taxonomy): domain Eukaryota; kingdom Fungi; phylum Entomophthoromycota; class Entomophthoromycetes; order Entomophthorales; family Entomophthoraceae; genus Massospora; species Massospora cicadina. The sequence goes on from JAKSZP010000133.1 coordinate 156,728, forward strand.
AGCCTCGGGTATTACCTGGGATACTAGACCCAGCCTAACATAGGCATATTATTCTTCTGGAAAACCTCACCAGCAAGGACATGGTTATAAGAAAACACCAGGATATTGGCAGAGGCTTTTCAATCTCAGTGGAGGACATTGAACGTATCCACTACATTGGCTCTATGACGGATTTGGGCTTGCCAATGAATAACATGGTATGTACCTTATTCAACGTCCATATTTCAGATAAGTTGACCCCAGATAAGCTGGAAAAGTTCATAATTTACTAGATGATTATAACGAGGTATTCTTACCTCAGATACTGACTGTGGACACATGAAGGGCTGGAGCCACTCCATTGGTGTGGGTATGCCCGCCCTATTGGGCCAAAACCTTACCATAAGTCAAAGTGGAAGAACAGCAGATGAGGACGGAGCTCCAGCAGTTACTAGACGCGGGATTACTATTTACTTCACAAAGCCCTTGGTCTTCCCACCTTTGCTAATTAATAAGAAAAAATGAAGGTCATCAAATATTCACGGACTACCACAAATTAAATAACCTCACAAAAAAGTACAGCTATTTATCACCCGCATTAATGACGCTCTGGCATAACTCACTGGCTCTAACTTCTTCTCCGCCATGGACGTGGCTACTGGAAAAATGACCTTTCCCTGAAGATCTATAGAAAGGTTCTCTCTTTTACAGTGAGGTCTCTTCCAACCCACCTGATTACCTCAAGGGTTGTGCAATGCACCTGCCTCATTACAGCCTGCAATGTATCATATATTGCAGGACCTGAAATTAATTTGTGTCATCATCTGTCTTGATGATATTATGATGTTAAAAACCTTTAACAAACATTTTGATCACCTGAAGGAGGTGCACAATGGTTATATAAGTCAAGTATTAAGTTGAAACCATCTAAGTGCACCTTTTTAGCACTAGTGGTGCCCAACTCAAAAGGGGGAGTCGTCACGCCTCTTTATTTGCAAATGATTCAAAGAAAGTGATTATTGTAAGTAAAAAAATCCTAACATAGCCTTTATGTTATCAGCTTAGGAAGCCATATCAGAAGGTTAGAAAGCTTTGGGAAGCCTTTATCCGGTGCCCACTTTATCTGGAGGACCATGGTGGACAACCTAGGGGTTGGGGCATCAAAGAGATGTGGCATAAGGAGGTATACTTGTGGGCTTTCTTTGTTAATGAGGCCGGTGGTGTCCATCGCCTCAACCCTCAAAGTGTAGCTTCTTTTGAGAAAATTGAATTTCCTTGGCCACTCCAATTCCCAATAAGGAATTCAGCCCATACAGGACAAGGTCAAAGCAATTTCAATGCCTCCCCCTAAAAATTTATGGGATATTCAGGTATTTCTAGCGATGATGGGGTATTACCATCAATTCATCCCTAAGTTCGCCCAACTCAGCGAGCCCATTGTCCACCTATTGACCAAGATTACTCCTTTTCAGTGGGATGCTGAACAGAAGACCGCTTTTGAGATGCTGAAGCAACTGCTGCAACAACGCCCTCTCCTAAGGCGCCCAGATTATAATAAACCATTATATTGTTTATCAACGCCTTGGACTACTCCGTTATAGGCCATCTTAGCCCAATTAGATGAAAAAGGTGTAGATCATCCTGTATACTATTTCAATAAGATGCTTTCAAAAGCAGGTTTAACTTATCGCGTTACAGATAAGGAGTGCCTTGCTGATCTGCTAGCTGTGAAGCACTACCGCCCTTTCCTATATGGGACCACCTTCACTGTAGTTATGGACCACGCTTTGTTGAGATGGTTGCAGAACATGAACGATCTGACTGGCCTTTTAGCTCACTGAACTCTAAAGTTCCAGCATTACAACATAAAGATTGAACACTGTTCTGGGACCCGTCACATGAATGTTGATGGGTTGAATAAGCTACAAGTCTTTCACTTGGATGATAGGGAGGCGGGGAGGTTACATGACCTCTTAATGATCCCAAATGATTGGAAGGATTAGGATGAGTCTGTATAAAAGATGTTAGCCCAGCATTCCAGCAAAACCAAAGTTGATAATGAGAAGTTATATAAGCACGTGGGGCAAAATAGCTGCCTTACCTTCGTCCCTTTGAACGCATACCTGCTATCTTAGAAGCTCACTCCACTCTAGGTCATGTTAGGCAAAGGAAAATTATGTGAAGGATTAAGGATCGGTACTATTAGGACGGAATTATGGAAACTATTGTTGACGTCTTGGGGGCTTGCCTCACTTGTAAGAAACAATTAGGTTTCTAGACTAGATACCAGTATAAATTAACTACCCCTCAGCAGCCTTTCCACACCATTAATCTGAATGTAATAGGTCTTCTCCCTCAGACTACAGGTGTAAAAAGTTCTATCCTAATGGCCATTGACCACTTCACTAAGTGGGTTGAAGCCGTGGCTCCCCCTGCTAAACGGCCAAGGTCACAGCCACATTTTTACATCAGAACATTTTCTTTTGACATAGCTGTATTCAAGTACTACTATGTGATAATGGTAGAACTTCATCTCCAGAGTAGTCAAAATCCTGACTACTTCACTGGTAGCCCAACAACTTTTCTTGGCTCCGTACAAATTTATCTATCAATGGGACTGTGGAGAGAGCAAATGGAACTTTGGTCTCCACCCTATAAAATGGCCTCTTCTGATCCACTTCACTGGAATCAATTCGTATCCAGTGCCCTTATGGCAAAAAGATTAGTCCTCACCGGATCTTTAAAATGTCCTCATTCCATGTCTTGTATGGGTGGGAACCAAAAAAGCCCCCCTCTTAGCTAAAAATGCATTTGCCTCTAGAGATGAGGTAACCAAGAAAGTCATGAGAAGATTGGCTCAGTGCATCATCCAATTAAAATCTGAGGATATGACCAATTTAGAAAAAAAATGGTGACTAAAGAATGGCAGGCTGCCAATGAGCTCCAAACACACTACCTACATACCAAGTGTCTAATATGGTAGTATACTACCATAACCACATCACTCCTAGAAGTGGCAAAATTGGATCAATTTGGATTGGTCCTTTAATCATCACTTACAAGAGGTAACGATTACACTATAAAGTCATTTTCTACTAGGATTATCATCAGTTGGGTACATGGCCACTTCCTACAGCCTTATTCTCCGCCCAACATTCTTGAGGGAGGTGATGTCAGACATTATCCCTCTAGGCTTCAAGATAAGAATGTTTTGGGGCAAAATTGAGCTAAAAAGGGAAAATTTTAAACATTTACAAATTCTTGATAATAATAAGATTGATTTTAAATACTAAAAATGATTTTATCAGCCAAAAGACCCTAGTCAATTCTTTGTGGAACCCCACAATTCAGGGTAACATTATTTTGAATATTTCACAGGAAAATAACAAGGGATCGAGCAATCAGATTACTCTGACCCTGTAGTGGACTTTGGGGCGTCCATTAGATGGTACTTCTCCAGCCACAACCAGGTCCTTTAAAGCACCTATGTGGGACCACCCCTTTTATAGGCTTGGCGGGATCTATCAAGGTGCATTTTTTATCAAATGGGGATTGGCTGAAATTTGTCAAATTGTTACCCCATGTTACAATTTAGCCAAAAATAATTCCCCATCCATCATTCAGTTAAAGTAAATCGAGTTTTCTGAGCTTCAATAGGCTAATATCCCATGTTTCCTAGTTTGGACCAGTATAAGCTGTTCTGATTGTATCATTGAATTTCCCTCAAACCTTATTACAGTTTTAATACTGAAGAGTCCAATATTGAGAAGGTTCATTTTATTTCTTTCCCATGCTACCTAATAAAAATCTTAAAAACTCCCAGCTTTTTATTAGTGTTTTATTACTAATTTAAGTAAACTGCTGTAAAATCCAGTGGCGTGAAACACCAAGGTCATGAACTCATTTGGATTCATACACATCCCATTAAAGGTGCATTAATATAAGGTTTCACAGTTTTAAGTATGGTTGTAATTAGATCAAGATCTTCCTTAAAAGGCGAAAGATTAGGAGCTTCGTCCTCTATTAATTAGCTTAACTACAAAGTTATTAAGCTCTGACTTTTGTTTTCAATACCAGAAAGACTAATTATTATCACCAACTGTTGTGGCCCCTGGCACCCACGAAAAAATTTTGATATTTGGTGATACTTACATGGAGAGGGGCCTAGCAGTTGAGAATATGGAACTTGCAATGTTGTCCAGTATGTCAGCCTATATTGTCTACTTGAAATATGCTTGTTTGTTCCTTGAAGGGATTGTACAAATGACTAACTTCTTTTATCACTTTAAAGCTCTGGCAGGTGGCTCAAAACTGCCATAGAGCCCTACCCTGAAATTAAAAGACAACGTCACACATCTTCACTTTCCTATGATATAATGCTAAAGAAGCTCCAATATCCTTAAATATTCCATAAAACCTCAATAATGGAGGCAATATGGGATTAATTAATTTTGAAATTCGTGCATGATGAATATGCACCAAGCCATTTGTCCAAATGATGAAGATCACATGTGGTGTTTAAGCCTTATGTGGGGAACCAACTGGGCTTGAATATAAGGATAACTAGAAAGAAAATTATTTTCTTCCCTATGGGTTTGAATGGCGATATAAATAAGGTATGACTTTCTGGCCAAATAGTTCCTATTACTGGCAGCTTTGTAAATTAGGAACTTCACTAAGATTTGTAAATCAAGCTTATGGTGTGGTGTGCTTATCAAAAGTTGAAAGTATATTTGTACCCAAAATCAACTATATGCATTGCTATGACGTGGGAGGAAGATGATCAAATTGGAAGTAAGTTCTCCAACAAGGCAATTAAAATCTTCTTTTTTTAGTACTAGATGGTAATTAAAATCTTCTTTAAGAACTCACTAATTAAAGCTGGGTAACATTACTAAGACCACCATCATGCCACCAACACATCTGCGACTACTCAATTTTAGAATTATGATGGCCACAAAACTAACCAGACCTTTAACTAGTTAATAGCGGGACTTACTAATATGTTTGGTAAGCTTCATCCAACGCTCAACTAATTGGGGTATATGCACCAGTCAATAAATTTAGTAAACAATGTGTCTTGATTTAAAGTTTTTTAATGATTTTACATTGTGCACCAATCTGAAGCAAATATCAGCCACTATTAATTAAAGTGTTCCATGTCTAAGAAGTACTGGTCTATGATGAGGTTTTTTGTCCAGCAAACAGTCCCCTTCTCTGCACCCAACAAGAATATGATCTGCAAAGATGCTCAATAATCATATAATTCACCTCAAGACATTTTTTACCACTATTGTATATATTTTTATTCACTTGGTAATCATGGAAAACTATTGAGCCATGAACACCAATGTGTTGGGTTGTTGCTAGACAACTAGGATGCTCCTTAATAAGCTCACGCAGATCCCAAAGTTCTTGAAACTCATCCTGGGGAGTTTTAAAGCTTCACAACTGAAATTCTCCTCCCATATCCATTGTACAACGTGATAAGGAAACCAGAAGATTTAAATTTTAATGGCTCGTAAGTTGACCACTATTAGAGCCATGGCAAGCAATAGTGATCGTCAATATTTATCACCTAGTGATGCTAGACAAGTAGTGGCATCTATTCCTAGTTTTTTATATAATCTGAAGCTCCAGGTTCTTTCATTTCATCTTACCATTGTTTAATTTTTTAACTTTTTAAATGCATGTATAATGTTTCTTGAAGAAATTAGTGAAGAAATTAAGAGTTTATACCATATCACAAAAAGTATGCAGTCTTTAAAAACAATGTTACCCAGAAAATCTTTTCATATAAGAAAGCACAAAATATATGCTTTTTACAATCTAATGCTCCGTTATTTAACCAAATTAATAAAAAAGTAATAATAAAATGGGTAGGGACTATCTCATTCTCTAAATAAATGGAAAGTAAATTTACTTGAAGTTGAACACCAGAATATAAGTATTATAATGTATTTCACCATCTAGTACTAAAAAAAATGTATTTCATGAATTTATAGTTTCCAACGAAAATAAATGCTGAGCTAGTCATAAGAGATCAAATATTCTTCATGAGATAGGTCACTCATATCTGAGGAAGTATATGGGTCTGGTAAAGAGAATATGCGATTTGCTGGGACTATTAATAGATGTTCAGAATTATATAGAGATTGTCTATCCTTTGAACAAATAAAGTTAAATAAGAAAAAAAACTGTGTACTTTAACTCTCAAAAGTATACAAATAGTATGTGGAATTCTGTTTTACAGACTTTATATTATCTTTATCTCAAAATAGTGATGACTCCATATTGGTCACTTTTACTTACATAGCATCTTAAGTCTATCTTATGTTTTACAACCATAAATGCGTAAAAAAATAGATTTATTTTTTGTTGGAAAATGTCTTGATTGATTTTAAATTTGCTTAAACTGGTGAGTGTCCAAAGGTCACAGGTTAATTCTTAGTGTTTGGAGGCTTCGTGCTCCTTTAAAGGATAATGCATTTATAAGCTAACGTTTACATCCTCAATTAGATAAACAAATGAAACATGTCAATTAAAAATTAAAATTATATCATGTTATTAACACTTCTGAAATTATTAAAAGAGCCCTCATATGATCCAATACTCGTAAAATAACATGTTAACTGCTTCCATGAAAATTACTAACTTCCAGGAGAATTTAGACTTTCATTTATTGATTACTATGGGACCAATAATTTAATAATGATGTTTTTAGGCCAATCAGCTGTTGTTTCTTATTTGACAGGTACATCAGAATGTCAGTCAAAGTTGCTACAAAACTTCAGGGTATATGAAGATTGTTAATAAAAATATACATCTGACATTATAGTACAAGGTTAGTTCATTTAGAGTTTTGGAGACAAAAAACTTGCTACCCAAGGTAACTACAAAAGTAAGCGTGTAAAAGGTCTACAACTTTTGTGATGATATAAAAAATAGGTTGATACAAAATTAGTTTCTTGAACAGCGGAAAATTTTCAATTAACACGTTTATGGTATTTTCCCTTCAAAAAGCATCATGCCAGCTGATCCAGAATTTTTTTAATATATACTTAATTAAAGGGTGAAGTGCATTTTTGATGAAGAGTAAGTCATTGCAACAGTACCCAGTATCTTAAAAAGGTCTACTAATATATAAAATTGGCTGTGTATTATTATCAGATCAGGCCAAACTAAGTTTTATATTACTGAGCTCTACAAAAAACGTATAGGTGTTGTCATTTTGTTTGCCTAAAAATTTTATCCACAAAAGCTCCCTAAAACTCACTAAAAGCTACGATATTTAATGCTCCAGATGGAGGTCTAGACTATACCCTAAGATGATAGGATGATTTAAAGTATGAGGGGCAACTTATTGGTTAAATTATAAGGTTCATTCTAGGAAAAACAGACAAGGCAAAATTACTAAGACAATGCATTTTAAAGATGTGGACAACCTTAAACACTTACATAAATAACAATGGGTAGATGAAAATATATCATGACTGGAGGGTTAATACTGAGGATCACGACATATATCACAAATCTTATAAACTTTATTTTAATATGAATCTCACTTCTTAAATTTTACTAAGCTTAACAAAGTTTTGACCCAATAATATAAAAAGTTAAATAAAAACTGAGTAAAAATTAAGTAAAAAGAGAATTTGATTATATATTAATTAAAATTTTGCATGGTTACTTCATCCCACTTAAGTTAAGAGCAGAATTGATAAATTGAAGGTTTTAAAAATATTTTTAACTATTGACATCCACTTGCAAAGCTGCTGCTAAATCTGTGGCTGCACTCACAGGAGAAATTTACCTCCCGTCATCCCCAAAAATCTTACTGCACAAAGTAAGATCAACATGAAAACTTTGCACAAAAACGTCACTGAAGCCATCCAGAACGTGGTAACAGTAGCACGGAATCTGAAAGCAAAAAATAACCCAAACCAACATTGCCATATTTGTTAAATTCCCAGATGCCCACCTCAAAGCTAAAGATGCTTTGGCCAAATACATCGTTGGTATAATGATGGCTGGCAACTATTTGGAAGTTCCAGTCATCAAGGATCTCAAACCCCATGCCGCTGATGCCCCCACACCCTTACTATCTTCCTTAACATGCACCCTACTCTAAAATGAGATGAATGCAGCCAAAGATGAGCCCCCCAATCCCCCCTCCCCATCCACCATGGAGGGATAGCAGTATTTGCTGCCCACCTGGTTGGATATTTTGTTAGGTATGATTCAATCAATCTTCCATTTTGGGTGTTTCATTTGATTATTATTTTTTATTATGATTTTTAGTTTTAGTTTGGTAATGTCTGTCCCCTGGTCAGCTTACCTCAGTTAAATAAAAAAATATTTTATAATTTTAATACAATAGTAATTTATTAGTTTAGTTTAACTTCATTTTTTTTTCAAAGTAATTTTCCAATTACCATTACCATAAACCCAGGTCCAGTAGGATGTGAAAAAGTCTATGGTTCGTTGGGACCATCTAGTACTAAAAAAAGTCTATGGTTCATAGTATCATGCATAGGATTTATACAATGAAGTGTTATTGATATTTGATTTTTTCACTCTCCCAAAAAAGCTATAGACGTTAAGAATCTCTAACATGAGGGGCATTAGTATCACTATAATTGCCACTATACCAAGTACTAAACTCCCTAACAAGATGAAGTATTATCCAATTTGACCTGGATATATTTTATAAGAGAAAGACTCATTATTTTTACTTTTGGCTGAGGAGTACCTCAAAGAGACCAGTTCCTGTAATGGAGGTGATGACTACTTATGGCATACCTTAAACAAAAAGTTTTTAGAACTATAAAAATCAGCCAATGACCATTACGCCCAAATTTGATTTCAATTTTAAACTTAAATAACCATACCTGTTCTAAGCCTCATGGCTGGGGCGTAATTGATGCTTATGACCTCTACATTTTTTTCATCACCAGAAACCTCATACATCAGCTACTGCAAATGGTAAGCATTTTGGACTATGGCTACTATCATTTAGGTTAAAGTACAGTTTTGAATACAAGACATTCCATGTAACATGAAATTAATTAACTATTTCTAGTAAAATTTTAAATCAAAAAAGTATCTTTTTACGCTTTGCACTTCTCTTCTTTGTATCATCTCAGATAAAAAAGTTTTTCTACACAGTAAATTTTTTTGTAATCTTTATTCAAAAATTTCTATTTACTTTCTTGAAACTCAGTATAATAGATATAATAGCATATGTAAGAATGTGGTTATAATATTGAGTTAACTCTTCATTTTTTTCACTGTAAAATACTTTTGTATGAGATTGACATAATAATATACATTTACAGGACGTTTTATTACCTTTAAATAAAATGCTTTACTTCTGTACTAAACGTTAGTTAGTTCAATAGTATCTCTCTATAACATATCTATCTAGAGTTTCTTTTATTTTTCAGCTCAACTTTATAGTAAAATTTATCTTGTTAAATATTATATAAATGTACCTTTTTAGTAGACTCATTTATAATTATAATGGCAGACTAAAAATCAGTAATATATAAAAAGAGAATAACATCATATAAGCAAAGATAGAATGAAAGATACTAAGGTATAAGTATAGCTTTAAACTTCAATATATAAAGTAAGAATACTGTGATTTAAGCTTTTCATCTAAGAAACAATATATTTGAAAGAATATTTATACTTTGAAGATGATAAAAGACCAACCCAATCAGAATTACTATGTATAAAAATTTAAACATAAAAATGCACTTGTTATATTAATTATACTTTATTATGTTAAAAATAAGAAAAACTAACGTTTTATGTAAGCTTTACTAAAGTAAATTCTATTTTATTGTTAAATAATTAAATATTGTAATTGATGATTCACATAATAATACATTTTATATAGTAGTAAACAAACTGACCTAATGTAGAGTTACTTTGATCTAAAGCTTTTTTGAACAGTAATTGCTTACTTTGAAAATTTGGTAGTAAGGATACCCCATCCTTATGAATGTACTAGAATGAGCATCCCTATTAATGCCATTGGATTTTTCTTACCTCCAGTATGTGAAACCTTCACCAACATAGGAGGTTTGGTGGGTGATAGCTTAAAGCTACCCTCTGCCTCCTGGCTGGCAGACAATAATCACTTATTTATTAAAAAACACCTAGGTTTTTAAGTAGACTAAGGTGTGGGGGTATTATGTACAGTGGGCCTCTGCCACCTTATGCTAACACCAGAAAGCACTCCAAGACAGTCTCAAAATAAGATGACCTCATCACCTGTTGGTCTCAAGTTAGCTTTTTACTGTCACAGATTCCTTATTGACAATGTGCCTACACTGTGATGGCAACGCTTGATATTGACCAAGCGACCCCACAGTGTTGTTAACAGTATTCCACACGCTCACACACACACCCCCACAAACCTATAGATAGACTTTATAGATAGTTAAGATTATCTCCTATGTGGGTGGCTAAGATTTTGGTTAGAAATATTTTATTAAAAGGTGGTATATTATAGTACTCATGAATTGAAAATCTTGTGCTCAACCCAATACACTATATTAGCCCAGAAAGAGCTAAGAATTTATTTAAATTAAATTCAACAAGCCTGCTCTTCAAACTTTTTTTTTACCACTTGAAGTCAATTTTTGAGCAATTTTTTATTTAAGTTTATTTATCCACAGCTGTCTGCCCAAACCAATTCTTTGATGTCCTTGTCTCCGCCATCTGCCACCCCAGTGTGGGGCAGCAGTGCACCCCCACCTAGCGTTTTCCACCCTGCAGGCAAGCGCGTTTGGACGGGCTCAAACAGCCCGCCCACTGCTTCCAACCGTTTTGTCCCCCCACGGGACTTAGCGCTCCACCTGGCGCGCGTCCACCCTTCTCGCCCCCATCCTCTCGCCCTCCCTCGGTCTGCCATTTGCTATTGCCTTAGAGTGGACTATGGGCGTTTGTTCCCATATGCTGATAAGGCAATTATTGAGCTAGCCACTGCGGCCTTTGCGCCCGCTGGCTTTATAGACTTCCGCCCTTTTAAGGGCTACTTTGACATTGGGTTCCAATCTGAGGAGGATGCTGAAGCGGCAGCACAAACTCCTCTAATTTGTAAAAAAAACCCATTCCCACAACCCGTACTCGCCTCCCTTCAGACACCATGCTGGTGGTATCCTTTAAAAATTTCCCATCCCACCTTCCACCCCAGGTTTTGTATGACCAGTTGGTCGCGGGGCTCATGGCTTATAGCACTCAGCCCAACCTCATCTTTGCCATTCCATCTGGTGCGGAGCGCCTTGCTGCTCCTTGGTCAACAGCCACCATCATACCACACCACCCTACCATAGCCCAACAAATCCCACCCTGCGCTAATGTGGCTGCAGCGCCTGATCATTTCTTTTGGTCTCAGGTTGATAATGGTAGGCAGATTTGTTCCCTCTGCTTTGACCTCGACCATGCAAAAAGAGTGTGCCCTCAGGCCAAGTCCGCTGCTGCGGCTTCTGAGGCTCCTCCTGGAGGTTCAGTATGGGGCGCTTTGCTGCCCCCTCCCACCCTCAATCTCGTTCAGTGGGCCCACATGGAAAATCAGCCCCCCCAAAACCTCCAGCTCACTCTCCCACCTAAATTTACCCCAGCCAATCAGAGCAATGCTTGGACCACCATTGGCACCCAAGCAGCTGCCCATTCGCCCAATCCCACCCACCCAAATTCGAACGCCACTATTCCAGTGAACCAAAATCCTGGGATCTATTGGCTGAAACTGATGAGTCAGGTAATGTCCTCATTAGTAAGCATACAGGTCAACCTCTCTGCCAAGGCGATTATGGTCGGGCAGAATTTTTCCTTCCTGACTTTGATGAAACCCCTACCCCTCGCCATTTTGCTCCTCTGCCCAATACAGCCCCCTTCCAAAGTGATCACCAGCTTGCCTTAGCTGCGGTGGCCTCTCCTCATTGCCCAAAACTATGCACCGCGGTGGCCCAGTCAGTGGCTCAGCTTCAGCATGGCCTGCCCACCCTCTTCTTCCCCCCAACCTCCCTGAATCTCCCTGCAGTGACATCTTGAAACTATTTGATGATGCTGAAGTTGCTGTTATGAATGTCGCAACAATTGCTTCATTCAACCCCTCAGCCAAAATCACCCGCCACAGTATCTCCCTTTTTCACCCAACTTCCTGAAGCCCGCAAAAAAGCTGAAGTTCTCCTTGCAGCTTTTGTTGAAACACTTTCCCATCATTATCTTGATGCGGAAGAGGAAAACTCCTACTACGCTGACCTCTACTCCCACTATGCTGATGCCCAACGCCCTGGCTCTCTGCTCTGATCTGGTACTGTAACCAACATCCTTTGATTGAGGTGGGTCTTTCCAAAAACCAACCCCCCGACCCCTCCTCACCCTCTGCCATGGTGGGTTAGCAGTTTCTGCTTCCCACCTGGTTAGTAGTTTTGTTTTGTCATTTTGAGTGTTGTGTTTGGTACTGTCCATCTCATGGTCGGCGTAACTCAAATATTTTGAAATTCAACAAGCCTAACATATTATAGCATACAGCAAACCACTAGCTGAATTTTGAGAAACCTAAGATAACCTGAAATCAGATAAATTAGATTTCAATAAATTACTCTTGTTTGTATTGACAAGATAATTAGCACTCATCAAACATTTGAGAATTTAAAGAGTGATGGCAGATTTTCTAATATTCAACCTTAGAAAATACATATATAATCAACTGACTGTATATCACCTATAAAACAATAATCCTAGTACGCGCCACCCATGATTTCTGAGGCAGGTAATTTGATAATTTTTTAACAGGGACCTTTTATATATGAGGCTGAGAATATAGTCAGAAAATTAAGATTCTTTTAAAGCAAATCAACAAGCTCCCTAAAGACTTACTGATGATAGTATTAGGCCTCAACAACAACATATCACAGAACTACCCACAAATTTTTAATCTTTCTTGTTAGTATGACATATAAACCCATTAAAAACTGTTTGAAGGCCCAAGTGGTGCTTGGCCATTGCTGAAGAATCATCCTGTAAGCTGGCCTATAACCAGACTGCCAAAAACTTTATATTTTAGTGATTTTAATGGACAAGTCTCAAAAGGCACTTTCATCATAGCAGTGCCTTGAATGACCTTTGAGAATTACTTGAGTCCTAGGCTTTAAAAGTTAGCAAGTGCTTACCCAGATAAGGATGTGCTAAATATACACTTCCTCTCTTTATGAGGGTTTAAAACATGTATTAATGTCTGGTCACTGGAAAAGCATTACCTCCAGATTTAGTCACCTTCCCAATAGGTTAGGGAGCGGTGTAATTATGACAAGTTGGTTTCTGCCGCCTGTCTGACAGACTTTAGCACTTATTCATCATCAACCACCTTAGTTTTTCTATGGTCTGAGATATAAGGGATATCTATGCCCAAAAAGCCTCTGCTGCATCGCGCTGACATCAGTAATTATCCCAAGATGGCCTCCAAATAGATTTACCTTCATTTTTGGTGATCCAGATTATCCCAATACAGCCACTTCTTTATTTTGAATAGTATGCTACCACTATTAGGGCAACTACTTGGTTATTGACCAAGAGATCCAAAGAAGTGGTTTATGGAAAGTCTGTCATGGAAATGGCTAATAACTTGTAAATCCTGCAAGTCTGGATGAACTGAAACTCAAGTCTACAAAATAAAATATCTTAGATATAGCCAACTAAAGTAATTTGTATGTATTAGAAATAAGTATAACCTAGGGTTAGCAGCTGGCGACAATTGTGATCAATACTCCCAGGATGAGCCATATAGTGGTGTCAGGTTCAATGGAAGATCCAGGAATGGTAGGCTGCAAAGTCAATGGCTGTACCTAGGGAGAATTGGCAGTTAAGGGAGGTAAAAACCTTGTAAACTGTTATTGGAATTTTTGCCCACATTCCCAGCCTGCTAGATTACCTGGTATCACTAGGGGAAAATTCCCTATGGCGAAGTGAATCAGAAATTGGTTGGCCTGAGTTTCAGAGGAACTACGTTCAGGGGATTTTGAGATATTTGCCTGGCCATATCTATTGGGGGATCAATCCAGATGAATACTTTAGATCTCATTGGGCGGAGTTGCCAACGAAATAGAGGCATCTGATAGTTATTAACTATCAGGTGTACCAATTGGGATCAGTCAGGTTTTATCACCGACTGATTGGGAATAAATAGTAAGTTGCAAGGCGAGTGATGACGCCTGCAACTAGCAAATCGATTGGTTGGTGAGTGACCTGCCATAATGGGTAATAAGTCTCATTACCTAAGCAGGTCGCTTGCCAAATATGGTTGGTTCACTTGGATCAAAAAGGAGAACATTAGGGACACGTTTTCCTACTCTTTCCATTTGAGGTCTCGAGGATGTCCAATGATGGAATCCTATCCAAGATGGGGAAGACCATCACTGCTGAGACAAGGATGAATGATTCAATTGCAACGGTTGCCGTTTCATTGAAGAGGTGTCAACTGAGGGTTAGACATCCAAATCCCCTACTATATAATTCCCTAGGGTTCAAAATAATAAAAAACAGTAATTAAAAAAAGCATTATTTACAGTTATATTATCAATTTGGTGTATAGTTAGATTATCAGCTTCTATTGTGTCCTTTTATCTTAAGGATATTATTGCAGAAAGCAATATCTGGAAGACTCTCAAAGAGAAGAGTAAAGGTCCAAATGGGTATCTAGAGATGAAGGAACCACAATCAGGGATAGCTGCTGACTGTGGGGTGATGATCAATAATTAACCTAGTGTAAATTTCTACAAGTTGGTGCTCACTACAGGGGTAGTTGATTGAAGAATCTATTATAATGTACAAAGAAGAAATACGCGAGCTGTGGACTGAGATCGCCACTGTAAATCAAAATGCCTTAAACTCAGCGCACCATCAGGAGTTAACAGCCTTGGAAGAAAGATTCGCCAAGTGGAGGAAGGAGTAGAGAATGTAGCTAACTTTGGGAACAAGTTACTCGGTAAATTAAACTCATTGAAGAAGAAAGAAGGGGACCTTGTTCAAGAGGTCCTATACTTGAAATGGAGCAAGAAGCAGATCGCGTTCATTTAAGAAAGTTTGGTGCAGATATCAAGAAATTAATCAGAGAAGTGGAGGAACTAAAAACTTACAGATGTGCTTGTGAGCCCAATATGGAAATCAATGCCAAAGAGAGAAGTCCTCACATAATACTTTGGAAGTCAAATACCCCAAGGAATATGCCAGCCGCTTTCAATGCCATTTTGGAGATGACGCCCAAAGTCACTCCACAAGTTAGCTGTATAGCCAAGTCATTAATCCATTTATTAAAGGATCCAAAAAAGGATTCATATGGAATGAAGAGTCCCAGGACTCCTTCAATAGTTACGCGGTATTAGATAGATTTGCTGAATCTGAAATATCCAAATTTCGAGCAGAATTTTATCATTCAAACTGATGCTTCATTGATGGCGATTGGCGCCATACTGAGCCAAGTATACAAACTTGGGGATGCGCATCCGGTGGCATATGTGAGCTGGACACTCTCAGCTGCTGAGAGGAACTACACTGCGACTGAGTGGGAATGCCTTGCAGTCATATACACATGTAAGAAGTTTCAGGTGTATGTCCACGAAACACACTTTAAAGTGGTGATGGACCACTCTTAGCTGCGTTGGCTGCACAATTTAAGAGAACTGGAAGGATGACTGGCCTGATGGGCGCTTAAGCTTCAGGCTTATGATTATGAGATAGTCCATCAAGTGGGGGCTTCTCACCAAAATGCGGATGGCTTATTGCGGCTGCCAATGGTCCAGTTGGTATACCTGCAGGCAGATGATCTATTCCAGAGAATGGTCAAAGGAAGGATCAGGGATGAGCCTCGAGAAATCCAAGGTGCGCTTCAATAAGCAATAGAAAACACTGAGACTATGGATGGACAAGTATTCAAGATGATCAATGAGAAGCAGCTATTATTCCTGAAACTGTTGGAAAGAGCAGCGATAGTACAAGCAGCTCACAAGGTTGTCAGGCGTGAAGGCCTGAGGAAAACAACTGACCATATTCTCCAGTATTATTACTGGGAATCAATCAACTACAATGTCACGGATTATCTGGCTTGTTGCGTGGAGTGCCAGCTGCACAAAACACACAAGAATACAACTGGATACCGACTGGTCTTCCCTGGATTTGCCTGGCACACAGGGCCCATCGACATGATGGGACAACTGATGATGAACACAGGGGGAGTCAAGTACATCATAGTTGCCATCAACCATCTGACGAGATAAATTGAGATGAAGGCTCTCACCAGAGTAGACACTACCAGTACCATGAGGTTCATCCTGGATCAAGTGGTATACTGGCATGGATGTCTGCAAGTCCTACTGAGCGACAATGGGACCAACTTCACATCTCATGTGATCCCAAGGTTAAACGAAATGATGGGGATCTGAGGAGTAAATTCAGTACCATACTGACTGGAGATAAACAGACTGGTAGAATAGGTCAATGGGACGCTGGCCATGACGCTAAGGAAGCTAGTCGCAGGGAGAACTTCCATGTGGGGAACGTAACTGAGTTTGGTGATGTTCGCCTACAACATTAGTCATCATTCGGTGATGAAAAAGACGCCATTTGAATTATTATATGGAAGAAAGGCCGTGTTGCCACCGATTTTATATCAGTGGTGGAATCTACATCGGGGATGAGTACTGAGAAATACTTGAACTGACTGACGAGTATCCTGATTGATATGCAATTGCAAGCATTTAACACAACCTGATGAAAAGGATACTTGTGAAATCGACAGATGATAAGAATTGACTGGCATTAGAAGAATATCACATAGGGGAAAGAGTCGCCTATTATGTTACACATGGTTTTGGATGAAGAAACAAATTAGTTGTGTTGTGGACAGGTCAATTCAAAGTAATTACCAAGATGGCAACCGATGCTTGCTCCATCAAGAATCTCTATGGATGGAAGAGTTGTAAATTGAGTCCGCACTAAGTATCTAAAGCATTGGATCGATGAAAAAAATAATAAAAGAGTTCCCTAAGGACTGATGAACCATTAAGTTGGTCATGTCCTGATGATTAGATCAAGTCTGAAAAAAGGACCTCTGAATTAATCTATATATTAAGTCTGAAAAAAGGACCTCTAAACCATGGAAAACTGGTAGGTTTAAGTACCCATGACCCAGTTTGGGGGAAAAGATGGACCACTAAACTAAAACAAGGGCATGGTCAATAGGAAAAAGAAGAATAAAGATAAAAAATTGTAAAAGTTATTGAAAAAAAGATTATAAACTGTATAGAGAAAAAGTTGATATAATTTTATAATTTTTTTATTGATTGTTCTCAGTACGGGTATGATTCCATCTATGTTGCCCCTTGGGGGAGGGAGAATTGATCGCGGTAGGAATGAACAGCTCATTAAGATTGATATCTGATCAGATGCTAGAGAGGGCGAGACTTACACAAAAACCCATAGGTTGAGTGGTTGCCGAGCGTTGAGAAAAAGTGACTAGGGGAAGGGAAATTGAGATGTCAGAAGATGCCAATTGTGAAACCCCAGAGTGAGGAGGAAAGCAGCACTATAAAAAGAGGCAATTGGTGAATAAAACCAAATAATCCTAATTTGGCACCAGAGCTGGAAGATTAGTCCTGAACACCTGCCAATGGGATTCATCAAGGACACTAGACATGTGGGCCAGCAATGAAAAAGGGATACTCGATGGAGTTGCTGAATCATGCCACCTATCAATGCCATCAGATGAAGATACTGATGGGAAGCTCCGGAGAAGAGATAGTCATGCTGAGAGCAGATTTCATCCACAAGCGGTGACTATGAGCTTCACAGAAGCTAAAGCTGAGCAAAGGGTGGAACCCAGGAGAGGCTGGAAGCTTTGTAGACCAACTTTGAAGAACTTGGCCAGCAAAGTGAAGAGCATATGCGGCACTATCCCAATCCAGAAGGTTATCAAGATCAGAGGTATTCAATGCTAAAGTCAAAGCCTCAGTGACTTGGGTCCAGAGTTCAGCATAGGGGAGTTAGAAGTGTATGATGTTACCAATTGAGAGCTCAGAGACCAGAACAGCGGGTTTGTACTATTGAACGAGTCAGAAGAGGAACTCAGGGAGCAAGTCTGACCCAGCCAGAAATGAATGATCCGGAGCAACTGGCATAAACTCTGAAGATTCTATGATGATGTTCAGAGCATCAGCAAAAGGAGCTGAATCCAGGAGGGTTATGAAGTTTAACTCTGGAATTGACTGTAGAGGAAGAGTTGGCCAAGAGTTGTTCAAAATGATGGCCAGCTTGGTTTAGGAGGGATTAGTTACCGTTTCCAATTAATTTAACAGAAGGACTAGCCACTTGAGCCAGACTAGGCATATGAGTCCTGGAAGGATCATAAAAGTGGTTCCGTCAAGCATCATGACTTATCTTCTGGAAGAGACGGAGGTCTGGATCAGACAGACTATTGAGGAGCTTCTGGTAGCGAGATTTGGAATTCAACATATGAGCTGGACAAGAGGGGGGATGTCAGACTTATATAGAAGTTGAAATTATGCACTCTATAATCCATTAAGCTCCAATTTTGGAGAAATTTTCTCAAAATTAATGAGATAAGCTCTCTGGGGGAAGAATTAAGAAGGACTTGTGCCATGAGGTTATGAGCGAAATAACAAGGGTGAATAAGAAAATAAGTTTTTAATTAAGCCGTGAAACAAACATCAACAGCAAGAGTCTCCTGTCTAGGATGAGGACAAAATCAGGAAATCAAGAATTCCAGACCAAGAATTCTGCATATGACAGCGGGTCATATACCCTAATGGGGGAAAACTGGATCCCAGGACTAATATTGTCACGAGTAAATCAATCAGCCTGGCACAACAGAAGGTCATGAGGACTGCGCTCTGAGAAGGTGGTAGTGATGAGGAAGAGGAAGAACTCCATATGCCAAAGGTCATCCTGAGCAGCGTTGAGTATTGATGAGTGCACTCTGCTTGAACCAACGAAGTATTCAACCAAATGTATGAAGCAGTGTTCTCATGCCCCAGTCCTTTTCTTGCTGGAAATCTAGGCAATAGGGGGGATTTGTTGGGATTTTTGCCCATATTCCCAGCCTGCTACAATACCTGGTATCGCTAGGGGAAAATACTTTAAGGCAAAGTGAATCGGAAATCAGTTGGCCTGAGTTTTGGAGTAACTATGTTTGTTGGATTTTAATATATTCACCTGGTCATTTCTATCAGGGATCGATCCAGATGTATACTTAAGATCTCATCGGGTGGAGTTGCTGACAAAATAGGGGCATCTGATAGTTATTAACTATCAGGTGTACCAATTGGGTCAGTCAGGTTTCATCACCAACTGATTGGGAATGAATAGTAAGTTGTGAGGCGAGTGATCCCACCTGCAACTAGCAAATTGATTGGTTGGTGAGTGACCTGTCATAATGGGTAATAAGTCCCATTACCTAAGAAGGTCGCTTGCCAAATATGGTTAGTTCACTTGGATCAAGAGGAAAATGTTAGGGACACGTTTTCCTACTCTTTCCATTTGGGGTCTCAAGGATGTCCAATTATGAAATACTAGCCAAGATGGGGAAGACCATCACTTCCAAGACGAGGTGGGTGATTCAATGGCAATGGCTACCATTTCATCAAAGAGGTGTCAACCAAGGGTTAGACAGCCAAATCCCCTACTATATAATTCCCTAGGATTCACTATAATAAAAAACAGTAATTAAAAAAAGCATTATTTACAGTTATAATATCTATTTGATGTATAGTTAGACTATCAGCTTCTATTGTGTCATTCTATCTCAAGGATATTATTGCAGAAAGCAATATCTGGAAGACTCTCAAAGAGAAGAGTAAAGGTAAAATGGGTATCTAGAGATGAAGGAACCACAATCAGGGACTGCTGCTGACTGTGTGTTGGGCTGAGAGAGACTGTCACTGGGGTATCTTGATGAAGATTGGGTGGACAAGAGTATAGGAAACTAATACCTACAAGTACGACTTTAAGAGTATTTAATCAGAAATACTGGCTGAGTGTTGGGCCAAATAGTAGATCAATCTCAACTATGGATAATAGTCTATATACTATTATCAATTAATACTTTCTATACAATGTGACAAAGTGCACGAGAAATCAAATTTGGGCCTTAAAAAAGTTACTAGGGTGACGGCTAATAATCAACATAGAGCAAATTTTTACAACCCTCTTCAAAAATTGGCAATCAGGGCTGAAAGTACCTCCCACATCAAGGTAGTATCGTGGCACTCTATATCTGAAAGGATTGGGGACAAGGACAGTTATGTCGCATATTGACTTATGTCAAGAAATGAGAATAAAATCATGATTGTAACTACCACTATGGCTAAGACATCAAAAAGCCAGAACACGTGTCTGATAATAGGAACCACAGACTATTTAAAGTGAAAAATTTAAACGTATTTTAAGGTTTTATCTAAAATTAAGTAAAGTAAAAAATGGACTGGCAGCTGAACATCATGGTAAATATGCCTTATAAACCTATATGGATAATAAGAGGGGTGTGCATGTGACTATCCAACTTAAAATACAATGGATCCAAATGGAACAACACACTATGAAATTCTAATAATAATTTTTACCAGGTAGGCGAGTCAGATCACTCATAAAATACTCAAATCAGCGCTAATCAAAAATAAAAAATTTCTCGCTTTAGTCATGTATTGATAGATGGCGGTGAAAATTCTGCTGGAACTGGTAGGGCATGCCCACTGGGCTTTATGATGTATGAATGATTCCAATTAAAGTGAATGGGCACGGCACACCCAACCCTATTGGAGATGAGCATGCCACACCCTCAGGAAAGTTAGAAATACCTAAAGGCGTTTACCATGATTTAATCCTGTCATATTGGCTTGTTTACATTCAAACTTGGTTTTAACAACTTGGAAATGATTAACCCCATTTTTAGTAGATATGGCATTAAAGGATTTGGTAACCAAAAGGCTGGAGATAGCATCTAGCTTTCAATACTTCCTTTTGCACCCCTATTACTATCAAAAACTCTTTGGTAATATGAAGGAAGAAACTTGAGAGAAACCTTAATGTAATATTTGTGACCCATTTCTCTGCCAAACATGATCAAATAGACGTCGTTGGTGATAGTACATCATCCTTCTTAGGCCCCTTCCTGGTTCTGTGAAGAATACCCTTCCTGTCCAGGCATAGGGGTTGGTGTATAGGTCTTACATTATATTTCATTTTTTTCAAGAGGTACTCCTCTAGCCATATATTGTGCTAGCTCATTTTTCTTGTGCGCCTTGGGTAACTTAATGGCAATACAGCTGTGACCTTATTGGGAGGATGGGGACCATGAGGTTGGATTCATGTAATGCTTCTAAAAACTCTTTTCAGTTTATGCAATCCTTGGCACTTACGCAATTATTCTCATATGATGATGAAGCCCTTTTAGGCAACCAGGTACTGAATTGAGTGGATGTTGTTCTTAGAAGCCAGTATTGTTTTAATCTCATGCTTTTGTTATTATTCCGCAATACTGTCTCAGGCGTGGAAATTTTCACCCTTAAAGGGGAAAGCTGGGAAGAATGGAAAATGGTATGCTGCTTCCAATGGAAAGGAAGCCTCAGATAAAAAGCCACTTCCAAGATCTTTTTCCACCATATGAGGACCCAAATGTTTGCTTGCAAATAATTTTGGAGGGAATTTTATTTGCAAGTGGGGCATATCAAAGATGACTAAGGAGACTTCATTAAACTAGTGAGTGGGAATCTTTTTTCAATTTAACTTCTTGTAGTCAGTTAAGGTCTTTATAAATGCTTGTAGACCAGGTTTGGGGTATCACGGATTTTCAGCAGGAGATCTTCAGCTTCAAGCAGCTCCAAGAAATGATGAGGACAAATTTGAAAAAGAGGAGTATACTCTAAAGTAGCTTCATATGGGGAGAAGCTAGTGGAAAGTATATTGCAATGTAACAAGAGAAAAGCGCCAGGGGGTGTGTCATAAAATTGCTTTTCCTGCGACAATGGGCTCTGCTGGCCAGCAGGCCAACCAGTATTCAGACTGCTCAGCCCTTGCCGTTTCACTTTAGGTAACAAAGCCAGCAGCGCGGCTGACCCCTTGGCATGTCACTCATGCCATTTGGGGATCCCCCAGCCTGACTACAACCAATAAGCATAAACATAGACTTAAATCAAAAGGAATATTAGGCAAAGAGAGATCTTTATTCTAAGGAAGTGCCAGGTATTTATATTTACAAAAGGGCTACTGTGCCCACCGCTGACCTATTGGTTCATCGCTGGTTCTTCCAGTCAACCATTCTCTCAGCCTTCCGCTGCGTTAATCTTTTCCCTGGCGTTGACCCTCTTTCCTAGTCCTTCCTGATGACCAATTATTGGTTTCAGCTCATCTTCAGCCTTGAGTCGCCGGTGAGCTATAAAATAGTTTTTAATAAATATCAAATTAGATTTGAATTTGAAATTTTGCGCTGGAAACATCCTTAGCTGCTTGGTAACTTTGAGTTAACTTGACTTCTTGCTGACACACGCTAAGACTTGTTTTAGTCAATTACTTGGGGTTTCGCCCTTGAAAGCTTAATTAATATATCTAGGCACCGGAAACAACCTTGATCGCCTCAAACTTGTAATTGTTAGGTTCCGCCAACATATACTAAATAAACTAATTGGATCATCTTTGGCTACTATTCACCAGTGATCCTTATACTAAGTTGGGCCACCATTTGGCCCTACTCAAACCTAACTTCCCAACTCGGTGGAATGCCAATTTTGCTCAGCCCAATTGGGGAGCAACTAACCAGCAATCATCAAAAAGACCACAAAATTTAGTCAATAAACCATTTCGTCAGTATTGGCCATTTCCTCTTAATAAAATGGTAAAATATTGGAGGATTTAATCTGTTTAAAATTCTGATAAGGAGATTAGCAGCCTAAGATTCCAGAGTAGTTGGGGTATAGCAGAAAGAATACTGATCCAAGGTCTGATTGACCCTTTCCATCTGCCCGTCATAGAGTGGATGATAGGTGGTATAATGACTTGGATTTATATGAACAAAGGCTAATAAAGTGCTTTATAACCATGCTGTAAACTGGGACCCCACTCAGGAACTACTGTCATGATAGCAGCAAGATAAGCTTAAACTGGCCTGCCAGTATGTATTCCAAAGCACCCAAATGACTAAGCCCAAAATCCTGAGGCACTGCTGCTTAAACGATTGTTATTGAATGGGGCCAGATTTTGCCAACGAGCATCCATGGGTCATGACTATAATATTAACCTGGTGATGAACCATATAAACATGTCCTCAGGGCCCGCAGGCTTAGGATCAGGGAAAAATGGTGTCAGGCAGGGTGGTTTATATTTTTTCATTAATAAAAATTTAATTTTGGGAAATGGGATTTTTAATGGAAATAAAAATTGAAAAAAACCACCAATTGCCTCTGTGTTATGGAATCTTATATAGACGATTGAATTTTAAAAATAGCTTAGAAAGACTCGGGATTGGGAACATTAAGATCAAACTTATCCAGCGAACTTTGAGCGAGGGTGATAAACTAATTCAATGTTAACCAGTATTAAAGTGTCAGTAGTGGGCAGAGTCACTGTCAGTTCAACATCAGATGACCAAATTGCAGTTTAATTGCATTTTCAAATGTTACACAATGGCATCTCACCTGATGGGCAATGGGAACCTCCAAAGGCCACCCCACGTAGGGGCGGTCCCAAGAGGTCAGGAACAGGTTTGGGATACCCAACCCACCTGCACCCGGTCGCTTTAACATCTGTTTGGCCAAGAAAAATGCATCTAAATGATATACCTAACTTTTTAGGGTAGGGTTCCAAACTAGCAGCAATATTTGATTTAGGAGGTACATGCCCATTGGGCTTTGTCCCAATGTTTTCAAGGGGAGTTCTTAATTGGCAACCACATTTCCCAATGGCCCAATGCCATTGGCGAGTTTAACCAAAAATTCAACTAGATACATTATTATCAGGAGGTTATCACCTGTTGGGTTTTGTCCCTAATGTCTTTAAAGCAGGTTTTGAACTGACAACACCTTTCCTAACGGCCAAATGCCATTGGCGAGTTTAACCAAGGGTTTAACACTATACACATTCTTAATAGGAGGTACACACCCATTGGCTTTGTCCCAAATGTTTTTGGAGCAGGTTCTAAACCAATGACAACATTTCCTAATGGCCCAATTACATTGGTGAGTATTGCTGAGAATTTGACACTTCATTCCATATTCACTTAATGTGTGAGCCTGTCAGGATTTCACCAAATTCTCATATCTCCAAAAAACCCACTTCATCAATTTCTCTATCATCATCAGAAGGAGCGAGCAATTTATCAAATCTATCAAAGTTAATGATCAATCTAATCCTGATCAATTGATTGAAGATTCAATCACGCAGAGATTAATTCACTCTGTTAGATTAAAAACCATAAAAAAGCCTATTAATATTCCCTCTTTTCAAAAATAAAAAATTAGGTCAAATTATAACCTGTATTTTTATTCAAATTTATCAATTTTTGGTGAATCCGCCCAGTGTAACTTCGAGGATTAAA